>CM073134.1:13224000-13576500 GCA_037039145.1 Fundulus diaphanus | reverse complement strand
TACATGTCAGTGTTCAAAGCCACTGTGTCAGCAGCTTATCCATGATGTAAACACTCTTAAAACATTTAAAATCCCAGGATTGTCTGTTTGTTTTTTTGTTTTTTCTTTATCATTTGCAAAATGACATTTGCTTGACTTTTCAAAGCATACATTTTCAGGTGGTGCATGCAGTTTTTTTTTTTATGACGTAAGCAGCTGTTCTGATTAAAACTTCTCCCTCCGTGCGTTAGGTGGGTTCCTCAGGAAACAGCCGACAGTCTGAGGCAGTATCAGACAGCTCTGGCCCAGAGCGAGCTCACTCTCTGCCCGGTCGGGATCAACACAGAGTGCTACCGCATCTATGAGGCATGCTCGTACGGCTCGGTGCCCGTGGTGGAAGATGTTCTCACTCCTGGGAACTGCGCAGCGGGTCCCAGCTCCCCGCTGCGGCTCCTGAAAGCAGCCGGGGCACCCTTCATCTTCGTCAGCGACTGGAGGGAGCTGCCGGCCATCTTGGAGAGGGAGAGAGGAATGAGCCAGGAGCAGCGGGTGGACCGGAGGAGGAGGCTGCTCGAGTGGTACTCCGGTTTTCGTCAGCAGATGAAGGAGAGGTTCACTGAGGTCATCGAAGAGAACTTCTTCAAAACTGTCTGACTGGTGCTCTTACATCTCAACGTGATTAAAATTATCGACCTCTATGTCTTTCTTTTGTTGGTTGCAAAAAACGTGATGTACTACTGACATAGTGAACTTGGTGATGTGCAGTGATGTACTCTGAGACTGGTCTTTTAAAAAAAATCCATTTCTCTTGTGGTCAAATCGTAAAACATGCCGTTATTAGTATTCTATATATTTTTATTGAAATGTTTACAGCTATGGAATGTACAGGCATTAAAACATCGTCAATTGTATACTGCCTTTGCATTTCAGAGTCCGTTTCTCGTTTTAATGATTACTTTTTTTTCTTTGTTTTTATGCAAGCAAACTGTGGAAACTGTGATTTATGAAAAATACTAAACATGGGGGGGGGTACAATTAATGAGGGCACAAAAAACTTTAAATACGGTTCACTTTTATATTATGAGAAGCTTAGAGATGAATGTTATTGATGTCCCATTTTTCTGAACGTAACTTACATTGTTTTATGTTTGGATTATAGTTTTGTCATATTTATTTTTGTTCTGTCTTGCATGGGCTTTTCAAAAACGGTGCAATGAAATAAAGTGGATTGTTATGTAAAAAGAGGGTTGATTGATTGGTTCAGTGATCGAGGGTTTTACTCAGAACACATGCAGCCGATAAGCTGATCAGATCAGTTCAGCAGTACAATGGGCTGTCAATTAGTGTCAGCTGTTCTGGCGTGGAAATTAACAACAGGTGCACTAAAGGGGCAACATTGAGATGGCCCCATAAAACAGGAATGGTTCTGCAGGTGGAGGCCACAGACATTTTTCTCCCCTTTTCAGTAGTTTTGCATTTGGCCAGGGTCAGTACTGGTAGCAGAATGCGATACCTGGACCCTACTGATGTTGCACAGGCTATTCAACTCCACCAGGATGACCAATATGTACCATTGCCAGAAGCATTGGTGTGATTCCATCTCCTGGAATCACATCAATGTACTCTAGGAGAGCTGGACAGGGCCGCCGGAGGTCCTTAACCCAACAGCACGAGCGGTATCTGCTCTTTGTGCAAGAAGTAACGGGATGAACAAACGGGATGACCTCCAGCGGACCACTGGTGTAAATTTCTTTGCCCGAACCATTAGAAACAGACTTCCTGAGGGCCCGATGTCCTTTAATATGCCCTGTGCTCACTACATGGCACCATGCAGCTTGACTGCAATTTGCTGAAAAACACTCAAATCGGCAGGTTTGGCATTGGGCCCTGTTCTTTTTACAGATGAGAGCAGGTCCACTCTGAGCTGATGCGACTGATGTGAAAAGATCTGAAGAAGCTGCAGTGAACGTCATGCTGCCTGCAACATTGATCAGGATAAATTGTTGATATCAACGTTGGACTGAGGGTGCATATCTGAGGAAGGATGCACAGACCTGTACAGGATAAACAATGGAACCCTGACTGCCATTAGGCATCAGGATGATATCCTGGACTCGGTGTGAGACCTTTAGCTAGTGCGGTCCTGGGATCCTCCTGGTGTATGATGACGCCCTGCCTCACATGGCAAGAGTATGCAGCCAGTTCCCTGAGGATGAAGGAATTGAAACCACTGACTGCCTTTCACACTCCCCCAACCTAAATCCAATAAAACGTCTCTGGGAGATTATGTTTAGGTCCATCCGACGCCACCGGGTTGCGCCTCAGACAGTTCAGGAGCTCAGTGATGCCTGGGTTGGGATCTGGTAGGAAGTACTCCATCATCTCAGAGAGAACCTGCCCCAGTATTCTCATGCATGCGTACAAGCACATGGGGGGCATACAAACTACTGAGCACCATCTTGGGTTGCTGCAATGACATTTCAGCAAATTTATTTTGACATTTTCATCTAATGATGTGGCATCCTTGTGTTTGTAACAGATGACCTGTTCCACTTCAGTGTGGATATTTTTTTTTAGTGTTCCTACAAAGTTGGGAGCTTAAATATTTGTCCAGTGTCTTGTTTGCTGCAGTATTGGGAGTTCCTTCCACTGGAACCAAGGGGCAAACCCCAACTCCTGGGAAACAGTTCCACACCATAACTCCCTCTGCACCAAACTTTACCTGAGACGCTGTTGTCAGGCAAGTGCCGTCCTCCTGGAAACCGCCACACTCTTCCTTTGGATCGGCAAACAGAGAGGCATGATTTGCCGGGCTTTGGAGGACACTTGGTCATGTGAGGCTTGGGTACAGCTGCTTGGCTGTAGAAACCCATTTGATGAAGCTCCTTAATCCCTGTTCTTGAGTTCATCTAAAGGCCACATGAAGTTTGAAGGTCCATATTTGCTGACCCGGCAGAAAGTTGCCAACCTTTGTGACCACGCACCTCAGAATCTGTTGATGTGGCCAACCACTTTGTGGCTGAGTTGATAACGTTCCCGATCATTTGCACTTTGTAATATACCCATACTACCCAGTTGACTGTGGGGAATATTTAGCAGTGAGAAGGACTTTTTGCTCAGGTCGCATCCCATCACACTGGGATTCACTGAGCTGCTGAATGGGACCCATTGTTCTCTGTTTTAGCTGTGTTAGGAATGACCTATGCGTGCTCAAAACGTCTTTATTCTTCAAATTCATTGTATTTAGTCAACAAGTTTATTTTGCCACAGGCTTTATTTGTTATAGAAGTTATGTTACTCCGGTTGGCAGTTACCATAGCAACCCCTCTTTCTGTTGCAGTCTGTAGCTGTGGCATGTATTAGGATCAGCTCTGTGTTTTCTTTATAGGTGTTATATTTTAACATATGTTAGACAAACCAAATTGTATAGAGGGTTTCCTGTGTAATTTTGCCATGTTTTGTATATGTTTTTTAAGTGTAATCATTAATGTTGTGTGTTTAAGCTGTGTTTAATTTAATAACTATTAACTGTTCTGTCAACTGTACATTGGAAACCATTACTCTAGTTTATTCAATTCAATTTTCAATTCAATTTTATTTATATAGTGCCAATCCATGATACATGTCATCTCAAGGCACTTTACAAAGTCAAATTCAATCAAATCATACAGATTGGTATGTAGGCTTATTTACTGGATTTTATGTATTGTATAGGAGCAGAATCTGCTGGACCATTGCTAACCAGCAAGTTGGTTTTCTTTCTTGATAGGTGTGTTTTTATTTTTGACACAAAGAAACGATTCAGTGGCAAATTGTTTGATAGTCTTTGAATGTTAAAGATTATTTATGTTGATAAACGAAGGGAATTTATATAGTATACCAATGCACAGTGACTGGAAGCCTGGCCCCTTTTCTCTGTTGCCGTTTGTAACTGTGGGTTAGAAGCTGCTGGACCGTGCTTTTCTTCCTTCTCAGAATAAATGCAATGAGCCTGAGTGTGTCTGTTGTCAAGTTCAACCTACCCGACCAGAGAACAATGAATATATTTATATTCTGAATATTGAATATGACTGCACAGTCATACTCAATAAATTAGAATATGATTGTCAAATTAATTTAAGTAACTTAATTCCCTAGGTGATAAACATTTTATTGATTATTGTAGACTGATTCATTATAATTTCACTCCAACTCAATCTTGCAAAAACACAGCACTTAAGATTAGAATATTGTATCAGTCTAATAAAAAAATTCAAAATTTTTCATGCAGAAATGAAGGCTTGATAAAAAAATCTTCAACACCGGGTGAATTTTTTTTTTCAAAAGGTCCTTTGAAACTGACAAACAAGCCTCTTAGAAATGCATATTCTAATTTATGACCATCTAGATCGATATTAGCCCAACTGTTTGTCCGTAAAATAAAGGATAAGGAAATGTTTGGGTTGTGCCTGAAGAGGGCGCTCTGGCTTAGCTCAACTTTCGCGGACGCAGCGACGTCAATGTTGGGAAAAACTCAACTTTTCACTTAAGAGATTAAACAAGGACCCGAGAAATAAAACCCACTTTCAGTGGTGATATGTACATAAAGTGTTTCTATGGGATTTTAAAAATACATATGATTTAGTTGCTCATGCAGGCTTATGTTCAAACTTTTCATTCTGTTAGCCTACTCTACACAATGCGTTTAAGGTAAGGGAGACTTTAGGGTTCCTGGCTGTATTTTAAACTAAAGCCCGTGACTGTGTGTACGTTTTATTTCAAGCGATAATTAGATAAACATTATTGATAATGTCCCTGGATCCTTCTCAGTAACACTTCAATGAATGTAACATGTTGATCTCGGTTGCAACGCAAATCTCTGCAAATCTGTTTTTAATGAAAAAAAATCTGTGCACAAATCTGTTTAATTTTGGGAGCAGGAGGTGTCAGCTCCTCTGGTGTCCCCTGGCTGTGAGTGAGTGAGTGAGAGAGCAGATCCCACCCACTCTCCTCCTCTCTGTCCCTGCCTGCCTCCAGCGGCCGCAGTTCGGCCTGTCCTCCCATGTCTGCTCGGGAGCGTGCTGGGAGTTGGAGGTAGAGGCGGAGGAGGGGGGGCGGACAAACGGGGAAAGTAAGCGAGCGAACGGGTGGGGTAATGCGTGCGCGTCCCGGACTGGAAACCGTTTCCGAAAAAGCTCGCACACTTTCGAGTAAAGTTGACTTAATTACGAGGCATTCCCCTCACGATCGGGCCTCTTGGAGCCGCTTCTCTGCCAAAGAGAGAGGGAGAGAGAGAGGACCCCCCACCCCTCGGGACGAAACTTGCGGGACTGTTTTCTGCTTGTTTTTCTGCAGCGCTGCTGTTGCGCCGTGCGCCGGAGATTCATTGGTCGGGGAGCAGGATTGCGCATTGGCCCGTGTCTGTATCCATCTCAGACGGAAGAGAGTAACATCGCAGTAGTACGGGCTCGTTTTTCCCTGAGCTCCAAACCTCACTGCCGGAGTTTAACCGCTCCAAAAAAATTATATTTTTTTCTTTTCTTAACGACGTTTCTCTGGCTCTGCCTTTCGTTCCTTACGGCGCAGGATGCGTCCGCTGATGTAGGATATCCTTCTCTCTCTCTCTGTTGTTGTTGACAAAAACAGTTTTCACAAGAACTTTCCGACCATCTTCGAGCGCAAGAAGAGGGGGAGAACAATGTCTACGCCGAGGTTCAAAAAGGATAAAGAAATCATCGCGGACTACGAGAGCCAAGTCAAAGGTAAGAAGGTGGAAGCAGCGCGGAAAAGACCAACTGGGTCCAGGATGGTTCACCGCCGCTACCTGCATGAGTCATAGCCGGCGATGGCCGCGCGTTGGCTCGATGGGACAAAATGTTGGGTTAACGTCTTCCTTTTGGTTGCTGAGGTCAAACTTTGGGGACATAAATGATGAGGTTTAGGATGTTTTGCTAAAGAGAAGAGTCCCTCGTGGGTGCGCTTTCAGTTCCACGACAAGATCTCACATGCCACACAAATCCAGTTCTTCCATCCCTTATGGCTTTCTTTCGTTGTAGCGAAGTAGCAACCTGTTGCTTTCTGTTGAGTGCTGTTATATCATTTATCGCAGCATCGCATCAGGATTATGCAACTGAAGAGAGAGAGAGAGAGGGGGGGGGGGGGTGGTAGCTGTGTGGCTCAGGGGCAACTGAGGCAGAATCCCATTTGCAAGGGTGATCCCTGACTTTCACCACTCCTTCTATTTCTTGGCATTACTCACATAAATAATCTAGTTTCTTGGAAAAGTAAAATATTACACAAGATCAACAGACATACATTTTTTTTATTTGAGAAATGTTAGCCTGCAAGTAATGTGCCCTATACTTGGTAGGGGTTCCTTTTGCATTAGTGCTGCATCAGTGAGGTGTGGCCCTGCTGCTGCGGTGCCAAGGAAGCCCAGGTTGGTTTTCTGCTTCAGCTCATCTGCTCCGTTGTCTCTGGTGTCGTCTGTTCTCTTCTCGGCTGTTCTCAATAGTTTTGGTCATGTGGTTTTGCTGGTCAGCCAAGCAGAGTGATGGTCATCGGACCAGGTGTTATTAGGGGCCAGGTCCTGCTGGCAGCTCCGAAGGCTCGTCAGCTGAGGCACGGATGAAAAGCTCTTAAACTTCCAGGTGGACGACTGCTAAGTTTGGATTTCATAAAACGGTGACCCAACACCAGCAGTTGACCAGGCTCCCCAAATCTTAACTGACTTTGGAAACTAAACTCTGGACCGCGTTCATCTCCGATTCTGTCTCACCACTCTGCATCCAGTCTATGGGGGGACTTTTCCTGCCAAAACTTAAGAGCACCCGTTATGAATTTGCTTGCACGCATCATTGTAGCCCATGTACTTAAAGCGCTGACTCCATGTTGCAGTTGACGCCTTTTGAACCTCCACTCTTTAATGGTCTTTGCTTCACAATCGCCTCAAAGCTGTAGTTATCCCGGTTTCACGTGCTCCGTTTTCTACCACAGTTAACCTTTCCCTCAGCTGGCCATTACCATGTTCGGATTGAGCTCTATGTGAATAGGCAGCTTCTTAAACAATGATCGTACTTGCGCTGCTTGTGAAGGGTTTCGATGATTGTCCGTGGGACAACTGAAAAGCCCGCACTCCTTACCATTATAAAGACACTGTAAGGATAAGCAGGTCCAAATAATGGACGGATGAATATGTTGCTAATATACTTACTAAAATTTGCTATACAGTATATACTTGCTCCATAACAGCAAACTTCAATAAGTAAGCTGAGCCTCAAATATACTTGAAGTATACTGATGAGTTATCTGAGGGCGTACTTGGTGCATTTTTTTTTATTAGAGTAGCATCACAATGCATTAGCCTGGAGCAGGTCTGCAACCTTTGGCTCTTTGGCCTTTCTACAATGGCTCTTAATAACGTTGGCTAAAAGTGATAAAAAAACAACTAATGTTTTTAAATATAGATGCAATAACAAATGCAGGTTTTAGCTGGTTTTCTGTGGGAATAATTGCATTGAATTTCCACAGCAAAAAGACAAAAAGCATGTATTATTTTAAATACATTTTCCTTGACATAGGCTTAGACTTGTTGTGCTTTCATTACATTATTTTCTGACGTCTTGGCCTAGAAGTTACGGTTGTTTTGGGAGGTTTTTGGTGTCGATGATCTAACATTTTAAACAGAAAATGCTACACCTTTTCCACCTGGTATACATTAAACTACACATTCCAAACACTGTTTTATAGAGGAAAATGCTGCTATCTTTACAGTTATTAACAATAACCAACCGTGATATCGAACAGTAGATTCAAAGATTATTGTCACTGTGGTGACATTTATTTTTGGCCACTGCGACTAAGAGTACACATAAAAGCCGAACAAGCAGGCAATGGACAAGAGTTACAGTGTTGTTTTTTTTCTCATTAGTTTTCAAAAGATTACAAAAATGAAAAAGATGACGATATTGGAAGCCTTTCAAACTAGGCATTACAGCATTGATTGTGACATTAATTATATGATGATTGAGACAATGTTTTATACTTCTAAGTGTATTTGCAAACACAGGTTCTACTCCTTTGTTTGTATAATCCTCCTCAGTATAATCTCACTTTGTAGGGGGCTTCCAAGCCATTTTCCTCAACTGGGACGCCCCACCCCACAGAAACGGGGCGAATGGCTAAAAGCGAAGGTCAAGAGGTGAAATGGGATTCGTCCTATGAAGAACTTGTTGCTTCTGGCTTTTTCTTTTCTCTTATTATTTCCTGCCCTTTGCAAGTCCTCTTTAAAGCATAAATCTGCTGCTTATTTACTGAGGTGGTTTAGAGGTGTGCAAGACTCTGTAATGATTGCCACCCTCACTCATCTTGTCTCCTTCAGGTCTCCCATGCATGCAGAGCAGAGGTAGTTTAGTCACAGACAGACACACACAGGAAAGAGGCAGTTGCTGCTCCAGGGTAACCATGGGGATTTGGCCCCCAGCCAGGCAGCTCTGTTCTTTAGTGCCCTCGGTATTCTGAAATACCACCTATTCACACCCCTGTATCCAACCTTAAAGGCTGTTAAAGAAGGGAGGTTAGCAGAGGTTGGCAAGATTTAAACAAGTGGGGGGGGGGGGGGGTTGCAAGAAGGAGGAGGAGGAGGAGGAGGCCATACGGGAAATAACAAAATTACAAGTGACTGAGCATGTGCTCTCAGATAATAGAAGATGATGTACTATCATGGGGATGCTGAGCAATACGATGTGAGGTAGTATCTAATTTTTCCTGCAAAACCTAATGGGCAAATGCATTAAAAAAAACAACCCGCTGCAGAGGAGAGCCATTGCTTGATAGTCCAAATTGAGTCACAGCAAAGAAGTGTTTTTTTTTTTTTTAATCAAAATGCAGATTCCTTACGTATGTCAAAATACTTCTAAAGCTGGATACTAGTGTGGTGCTTTCTTTTGTTCCAGATATTTTCAACTTCATGGTTCGGAAGTCCAGTAGATCTTCCCTTCAGGAACATATCGCTGTATAAGAAGATAAAATGATAAGGAAAAATCAAAAAAGAAAGACCCCTGGCCAACTAATTATAGGAATCAGTTCATCAAAATGTACCAAAAAATCTTATGATTCAAAGTAACACATCATTAATCATTTTCAGATTCACGCTTCTGTATCATAGCTCCAAATTTGGAGTGAATGTGTCTTGTCAAGCCCAGGCATGGGCCTGTAAGAATTTCATGAAATATGATAACCTTGAGTGTATTATAGTTCTATAGGGTATCGCCGTATACACAAAGTTTTCAACCACAAATTTATAACATGGTCTAAATTCTATTGTTTCTAACAGACGATCAACAAATGCTGTAACAATAACAGAACTTCTTGGCTATCAGAGTTATTGTTATGTTATATATAGCACTTATTTGTTGTTACTTTAGATTTTTGTTATGTAGACTTAAGACAAAATGTCAATTAAACAAGGTCTACATTCATTAGTTGCTTTAAAATGATGATCATGTAAAATACTATATTATTGAGGCTTTTTGTCTGTCATAGACTAGCACTTGGAGCATAACAGTCATAAATTTGCTAGTTGATAAGTTGGTACCCACCATGCATAACTGTTACCTGTTGCTCTTTTAGCTTCTACACAATTATATTTCATGTTTTTCCAGAAATATTTCCAAACAGCCATATTGGACTTTCTTGTAAAACCGACAGTGCACAGCATTTGGGGGAAGGGCACTACTTTTTCCTCCATACAGCCAGAAAAAAACTCATGGGACTCCTAGATTTTCTCTGGTATCTTTCTGAAAATGACTGAAGGAATGCTAAAATTTTAGCATCTTTAACACTTTAATTTTGAACCCCTGGTAATCATTGATTCTAGTAATCGGCCTGCAAAGTTGAGATCTGAAATAGTAACTCACAAACTATAAAGCGGAGGATTCTTTTTTAATTTGATAAGTAAGTGATTGTTATCAGTCATCAGCTGTGGGAAGACTTTATGATGTGTGAGTTTGCATTGATAAGTGCATCACCAGTAAAACTTGTGAGAGGCAGATTTTATTGAGCAGACATGAATCGCTCAGAATACACAACAAGCTCTGACAAAGCCTGTGTTTGAGCATTAAAGGGGACTTATAATGCAAAATTCACCTTTTGCATGTCTTTGTTCTTTCATCTTGGTTTCTACTGCTTCTAGAAACAGTCCAACAGCTAAAAAAAAACATCTAGCCCTTTTTTGGCAATAAGTAAATGTTTTGTTGGCGTCTGGGGAAAAAAGGCGTTTCAAAAACTTCTCAATTATTATGTCACAATCTGGGGTCACCATCCCTCACCTAGCAACCCAGGTGGAGCTCCGCCCACTTCATCACATGGTTTTACCGCTGTCTGCATTGTGCAATGGCTGTTAGGCGTGAACATGATTTGTCATTTAGCACAAGCTAATGCTAGCAGTAGATTACTGAATGCCATGTGTCCATTTATGAACTTAAAAACTGGTTGTGCAGGAAACCTCACGTCTTCTGCTTCTGTGTTTGACTTGGGGTCAAAGATGTGTGGTTGTACCAACTTGCACCTTTTTGCAGCCATTTTTACCTGTATAAAGTGCAAGTGTAAACTTTGAGTTGGGGCACGAAGCCAGCTACTGCTAATTAGCATAAAAGTGACAGAGCCCTAAAATAGGTTGTGGTGAAAGGAGCTCAAAGTAGGCAGAACTGAGGAGGTGAAAATCTCATTATCTGAGAATACTTCTGTTCAGGAAATTTAATGAACAGGTTTTGCATAGACCTATCCTAACCGGTTTAAAAGGAAGCATAATAGGTCCCCTTTAAGTCATACTTTTTTTGCAAGTCTAACATTTAATTCAGTGCTTTTACAACTATTTGATGAGCCGTTAAACGTTCTTACATAACCATAAGAATCATTTGTTTTGCATCACACAATTTTTTTTTCATTACAACAGCTGTGCCCAGAGTTATTGCTATTCTCATCTGGAGATCTTGGGTATGTAATGTAGTTCTCTGTGGTGACTGACTGTCACAAAGGTTTCCTACAAGGGCTGAAACTACTGTTCCGTGGCCTGGCTTGTCATTCAGCTGACATTTGCTTGTAAAATACTTTCCACCAGCCCTTTTATACATCCCACAGGAAATTGAAAGTTTAATTCTGGCTCAGAAGGAAACTATCCATTTATTGAAGTGCTCTGAGGCATGTGTGATTAGGTTTGTCTAATTGCTAAGATCCGGGATCTAAAACAAGACTCTCCCTGTTTTGGAGAAACGGCCATTAAGAAGACTTGGGTAAGTTAGTGCAATTTGCATTGTGGATATCACTGTCTGCTCATTTCAAACATTACAGACAGTGATGGGAAGGTCATGGCTACCCTTGAATAATCTGTGTGTTTAAGGTTTTTGGTAATGTTGCAATAGCAAGAGTTGTGTGTTTTACTGTGGTAAAGGAGCTGGTTCCATGTCAAGCTGTGGCTTGGTGTTTTGGAACTCTGAGTCGGGACTCAGATGGCAGGACAATGACAGGCATCCTCTCTTACATCATTATAAAGGCTGGCCTCTGACCTGCCTGCATTTCTGCCTGAAATCAGAGCTGTTTTCCCTCTGCATGCCCAAGTAGACAAGTCCATGCATGTTTGCATACAGGAGCATTAAAGAGGGAAAAGTGTTCTGGGATGGAATCTTGTCATTTGGTTTAAGATGCAATTAGTTAATTTACTTTGATTTTTTGCTTTGTACACAAACAGATTTTGATTCAGGTTGATAATATGTGATAATGTTTATTTAGCTTTAAAGGAGCATTAAGCAAAATTTCAATATTTTAGATACAAAGAACTAAAAAATAGTGATGTGAAAAACTAAAGGTTATATTTCAGATGGACTATGGTATGACGTCACATTGCAACTCTCTATTGTTGTTCTCCAGTCTCTTGTTTACCTAGCCGAGGCGGACCGTGTGTGTACATTCATGTGAACCGCTGCCTCTCAGGGCTTAGCCCCTCCCTGCCCTAAAATGCCACCGTCAGAGCAGCGCAGTGTTGGAGCAACATGGCGGAGAGCAACCCCAGCAGATCAAAATGTTCTCTCGCTAACAGCGTTGTAAAATTATGAGTTACTTACTTCTTCACTTGAAATGTTCATCCGAAAGGTGATGCTGTTTTGCTGTGTTTTTATCCTTTACAAATATGCACATAGAAAGCCACGCGTAAGAAGGGAAAGGAGGGCCTGTCTAGAGATGGCATGGCTTGTTACACATCTTGTATTGGTCTACAGAAAGTGGTCAAGCACCACCTAGTGGTGAAATATTGCTTATCACTCCTTTAACTCTATCTTAGTTGGGGCTTTCAAACAAATGTTTATCTGTAGCTTTCAGTGAAAGAAAGAGTGGACAATGTGGTACGTTGTTAAAATAAAGTGTACATTATGAAACACTGCAAAGCTTTAGGGCCATTCAGTAAGTCGTCTATTTAGAAACACAAACAGAACGTCTCTCCGAGTGTCTCTTTTTCCAGCAGGACCAAAATGTGTTCTGGATTCTAGCCTCTTAGTCCTGCAGTACTACATGTGTTTTGTACAGCACCTGGTTCTTAACACATGGAACCTGTGGTACTGATGGTACGTAAGCTCCCGTCTGTGTTACTCAGGAGTGATTTTGATACCAACTTTACTGAATCGGGTGGAATATAAACTGAAATGTTGTGTAGCAGCTTGAGGATTTTCAGATACTTTGTTAGTGAACAATGGTCTTAAAAACGTTTTAAAGAGTTTCAATGTAGTCAAATGGTTCCCTCATATTCTGACGACAGATTGACGACAGATCCAAGACAGTGAATTTTGGTCTTCACTAGCAAGCAAAGTTCTGACACCATCATAAGCGCATCTCAGTCCAGTCATTGGTAGGGATCTTATTTTGTAGTATTTCACAGAAACAGGTTGTGAGTGTGAGGAGCATTGCATGACGCAGCTTGAAGGAAGGGCATAGCCGGGTACCGTAGTGTGCGTCAAGCTAATAACAGCTAGCGTATTAGCTTATGGAGGTTTTCTCCCAGACGGCAACTTTACTGAACGTTTTATGTTTCTCTCAAACATCGATAAGATCGAGCATTTCAAATAAACACAGATCGCTTAGCCTGGCGGAGGGCGAGTGAAGCATGGTGGCCCGCCAGGCTTATTATACGGTGGGGGAAACCCTGGTCTATCACTTGTAGGTCTTTGATGTGAATATTGAGCTAACTGTTACCACCTTCATCTGGCAAGTGAAGCCATGTGGCAAAAATGACTGCACGCTTATGCAATCAAACCAATTTGCCTTAGATTTTCTCTGCATTCTTCTGACCTCAACTCTCCCCAATGAATTCTTGTGGTGCTTTGATGCTTAAACGTAGCTGGCAACTCTAAGGCATTGGTGGAGGTTGGAGCTTGTAATATTAATGGCGTTCTGACACCTTCTGGAGCTCATCTTGCTGTCCATTCACACATCTACCATCTGCTTTTACTACCCACACATTTTATTGCTGCTTGTTTCTTCCAAGAGGTGTCATGGCTCTGGGTGTGCCGTTTTTCTACAAGTGAGCATTTCAGTGGTCGGGTGAATCGTTATTGACGGCACTACCTGTGGCTGCTCAGCCATTTCTTGCAGTTTTTATAAACTGCTGAGTGCAAGCAAGGCTTCACATTCCCTATTGTGCCTTTCTTTAGAGCAACAAAGACCACATGAACGTCACTGCAGGCTCCCTCAAACCGTTAATAACCCATGTCCACGTGAAGATGGGCTTGGCGGTATCTGACAAACTTCTTTGTTGGATAGTGGGTCCCATTCAGATGAAGCGACTGCGGAACCGACCACATTTGAAACCGCCTTCCAGATTGGGAAGGTTTGAAGTCGCAGCTTCGTCTGGACACCCCATCCGCATAATCGGTTCAAACTGGTGTTTTTACGCATCTCAGCCAACGTAGACCTCACCTCTCCTTAACGTATGTGCCACCACAAACAACAATAATGGCAGAGTTGCGTTTTTGTTTGCGATACTGTACAATGTTTTGGCGCATTTTACACCAACATATGTTGGTCCTCTACGGCCTTGTCGGTCCACACACAAACTCCTCTTTTCTCTCTCCTGCATTCATTGTTTTTTGCCCTACTCTTCTTCTTTCTTTTTTACTTCTCTGGCAGCATTACTGCGCCACTCACTGGCACGGCATAGGTATTACAACACATATAACGGCTCCGTCAACTTCATCTTTACACTCAAACTTTTCTGTGTGGACACAGTATTCGGCTCCTTGTGGATGTAGCCTTAACCTACAACTAATCGAGAAGCCGGGTTTACTGTCTCAAGTTGTATGCAGCACTTAGTGGCGGCATTTTATATGGGTTATATATCTCTTTACCAAGGGTGGCTTGGCCTGGGTAGGAGATAAAAAGATCTGTCAGTTTCATCTCAAACATTTTTCTTTTGCTTTAATTGCATGTCCAGTCAAAGTGGAGCAGCACTCCCCCCGGTGTTTGGCACAGTGTAAGAAAATATGTTCAGGCTCTGAGCTCACTAACGATAGTAGAAAGTGGTTTCTAATCCACATTTTCTAAATTGGTATTAAAAGGGCTCATTCATGCAAGAACCAACACTGTCAGCATTGGTTAATGCTGTTTCTTCCCTAAAAGTGCCAAATACCAACCACAGCAGTGTGACCGCCAGCTGAAGCGTCTCAGAATGTGAATGAATTATAAATACACAGAAAAGTTACGTTTTCAGCTAGGCTGTACAACTCTGCTGCTCTTTTCTACCCTCTCAGTTGGAAGTGTAGCGGCATAGAGAAGAATCCCCATTGAGTGGTACTGAGCCGCACATTGGAGGCTCAGAGTGTAAACAGAACTGAACCATGCTCGGGGAAAGTTGAAACTGGTGGATAAAAGTGAAATAAACGGGGATTAGGATGGATTTTAGGCTACTTCGTGAACAGCATAGATTCCTTTAAAAGTGACAGCAGGAGCTTAGCAGATGGACAGACAGGAAGGCAGACAGCCACAATTTGACCATCAGAGCCGTGCTAACGCCTGCCTCCCAGAAGGACAGGATTAGGAGGAAGGAGATTGGGGGATGGGACAGGATGGCAGGTCAGGCCCAAAATAGGTCTGGACAGAGGTTCTATGCTTTGCTTTGTTTGACTCTATCTACAGTATTTTTACACCAGTTGTTTAAATATTTTGGATGGACTAAATACTTTAGGTGGTAAGCAAAGGCAAAATTCTTTGAGTCTATACTGCATGACAAGAACTACCTCGCTACCATTATTTTTATATCAAACACCAGAGTTCCTAAAGGGAGAATCTGTGAAGAAGATGAAATTTAATAACAGCTTTGTCACTCAACAATTTATTTGTAAACTGAAGATGCGGTTTGTTTGGCCTCCATTCGGTCTTTCTGTTCATTAAATCGTTACTAGAAAAGTGTCATTAGTACATTGACACAATACTTTGACTCTGCAAAATACCACAGAGACACTGAGAAGTGCAAATTAAGGGTGTAACAGCACTTCAAGTGCCCAAGACAAGACCATACATGGTTTTGCATTCAGGGACATGGGACAGGGTTTTAGCAATATTTGTCAGAAAACTGGACATTTGCTTTTTTTTCACAAATGAAGTAAAGGTTTTACAAATCAAATTGTTTTAAAGTATCTAATCAGTGGAGAATAATTCGGTCTATATTTGACTTGTCCATATATTGTGGTATTTGTTTGTGTAATTCTAAGGTGGTCCTATTGACAAAAAAAACTCAGAAATTCTCATTTGTTGTGTAGACAAATACAGTAAAATTGTTGTTTTAAATAATTAGTTACTGAAACAGGTAATCAGAAGCAGCCCAGGCCCATTAGAAAAACTTTGAAACAGCCCTTTAGTGGCAATAGTAAGCTTTGAATCAGATGTAGCAACTTGATTGACATTAAAACATTATTCATATCTTGTTTGTCACTCTGTCTTAGTTTTTTTTATGTTTTTATTTTTATTTTATTTTTTTATCAAGGCTTCCAGAAAAACAACGTAGAAGTTTTGGGCGCTTCTTCGATTGTTTTGTGACCGAAGGTTGTTTGGTGGCCCAACAATATGTGGGAGTGGTGCCCTAGTGGTTTAGGGAGCCAGGTGTTTGCGTCTTGGAGAGGCTGCAAAGGTTGCCGGTTTGAAACTCAGTCTGTCACACTGGGTCTCTGAGCAAGTCCCTTAACCACAGATTGCTCCCCGTGTGCCATTCAGTGTGGTAGGACATGGCTTCCTAAGAAATGGGTTAAACCCAGATCCAATTTCCCCTCTGTGGGACTAAATTTATTTAACTTTTATTTACAGGTTTAGTCAACTCAACTAGGCAGAACTACTTCCTTCTTACATAATAAGAGTCTCATGCGTAGATACACGGTGTCAAGGTGAAATACTCTCCTTCATATCTGGGGCTCATGAGAATTGCTTACATTTATATTTCAAGCAATGCCACATAACAGGGCAGCACTTTGCTAGACTTACAGTATTTCTCCTGGAGGACAAATAACGGGGTGTTTTTACAATTGCTAGCACCACATACCAAGTGTAAATGTTTCCTTCTTCCATAAATTGGTTAACACATCTGGTTAGGAAATATGCTGTTTGGTAACAGAGGGGTTTGTAAAGGAAAAAGGTGAAAGGTCATGGGTCTGATTTAAAAGGGTCTTTTTCTTCACAGAATTCTCAAAATAGTCCTTTCCATCCCCCAGTGTCAATCACTTTCTCATGGAGCGTTAACACTTCACACTGAGGAACAGAAGTTTAATTTACTAATCTTGCTGCTTGGTGCTGCCCTTCCCCCGTTTTTCTTTTATTTGCCTTAACCTTGTGACCTGAGAGGAGCAGCCATTGAGCCGGCTGCCCCCCTAATCAATAGCCAAGGACCACCCTTTAAGGCACAACTGCTCTGAGAAGAAGCTTGGGTGTGTAGGGGGTTCATTGTTACAGAGAGAATGTCTTCTTGAAGCCCAGCATTCTTGGCATATGGAAGTCTGATTGATTATGGCCTAAAGTAAAAAACTGTCTCCAGCCTTGTACTTAAAATGCTGCTTAATGGGGTCTTTATGTCCTGTACGCCATAAAATGTCTGCCGTCTTTGATGTGGTAACCTCTCTTACTGTCTATGCTCCCTTTTGGTGGTCTTGGCCTGGTTTTACTAACCCAAAAGGATAGGAGGGTTTCACATGCACTCAGCTCTCAACTTATCAGAGACACAATAAAGGCTCATTGTGGTTTTTGCAGTAGGAGGAGGCCTGAGCTCCTCGTACAGCAGCAGTGGTGCATGTTTGAGCACCCTCAGGCAGGCCTCATAAGCTCCGCGCTGAACACGTCCCTCCCTCTCTGGAGATGGAAACTAAACCCACAGCTGTGGTTCCAGCCACAGATCCGTGCAGTGTCCCAGAATTAAAATAACGTCCAGTTTAAGGAAAAGGATTGTCATCCTTGTTCCTTTTCTGCTCATTGTGATGATTAAGAGTGGTCTCACACACACAGCAACAGTACTTCCTGAAGCTGGATTCTCTCTTAACCCCTTAGAGTAAACAAGAAAGACTTAATGGTGGATAAACGTATATAATTATATTCATATCTCTTTTATTCATTCTAAAGCCGCAAATTTCTGTGAAAACTCAGATTCTGTGGTTTGCTGCTCGTTTGTTTGGTGCTCACATTTTGATTGGTTCAGTATCAGTTCTTTGGTCCAGCTAAGAGTTGGTGCTAAGATAGCGCAGGTTAATCAGTTTCCAGAGCCATTGTTCATCATGTTGGAAATAAATTAAAAAAATGGCACTAAGCAAACACTTGAACGAGTTTAGCAATGGAAGTGGGTTGTTAAAAAATATCCTAAATGTACATTTTTATTAAAAACATAGTTTATCTTAAATTATATTATAATAAATATTATTTGTATTGATGCAGTATTTGTTTCAAATGTTATGTGAAGTGATGGAAAAACTGTTGGTTTCTCCTAAAGAAGAAGACAAACTTTACAGATAAGGTATTTGTAGTAGTAAATGCCCTGCTTCTTGCCTCCACATGATGTCATTAGGAGAGCGCCAGTCAGCTCTGTATAAAGCAACCCAAAATTACATGGAAAACATTCTGTTAGGTTCATTACACATGTAAATGAGAAGGGTTTCGCCAGCTATGCAAGATGTTTGCAGTTGTCCCAAACAATCAGGATTACGGGATTAGTAGTCATTGTGGCGAGCGACGTGTTCAGTGTTGGGTTTCTTCCCCCTTACCCTCACACAAACCCTGGAAGGACAGCTTTCTGTCCAAGCAGATTTGATCTGATGATGAGCAAACACTGACCTCTGCCCTCTGACCTGAATACTCCAGTCTTTAGTCTGCCAACTCAGTTGGATCGGGGTGCCAGTTGTGTAGACAGCAGATTGAGCATGGCTAGTGCTCATTCTAAGAAATAAATCTTTTTTTGACCTTGTTTCTGGAAGGGGCAGAAAATACACACGAAGAACAAGTAATGAATTTATTTTTTTATTTATGTACCTCTTGTGTTTTACCATGTCCAAAGAACCAAATAGATTGCCAGATGAGTTTGATACTTTAATAATACTATTCTAATCAATGCTTTTACTCCTCATTGCCTGTGACCTGTGGAAGACTTAAAGCACTATCTCACAAACATAATCAGCATTTTTCACTTTAGCGACTGTCACTTTTAGGTTGCAGTTATAATCATACTGTCCATTACAAGTTCTTTGTTCTTATTTTGTTGCATAGGGTTAAGAAAAACTAACCCACCAGCTAAACTCAGGAGCAGTTCTGTACTTGTACAGAATACCTTTTATTTGTTGCTCTGCAGAGCAACACAGGGAGAATTATATCACCTGTACGGGTAGCCCGTCTGCTTTTCAGACATGTTGCTTCGACTGTAGCTGTAAACCCAATTACAAGTGATGGGTGGTGCCTGTGCGGAGTACATGTGAGCCCATTGAAGTGCTGGAGATGTTTATACTTGACACAGGTGCAGTATTCTCCAAAAAACACAGGGGCAGTACTCAACGTAACCCGTTGACGTCACACAGCCAAAATGGCCGCTAGCAGCATCGTAAACAATCATGAAGAATAGTTGGTGTTTTTATGGCAGAACAGAAATAAATGGAGGTTTAGAGACATAGAAGAAGACGGTATGTTCACTCATCGCATACAAGGAGACGTGAAGATGGGAATACAGCCTGTCTGTAAAGTCTATGAGGATCTTTTTTTTATATAAAAGGTTTAAATTAGTAAAGCATCTTGCTTTACTAATTAAAAACTGATTGCTTTACATAATGTGGGCTGCTGTTTTAGACTTGATTTACGCTGCAAGTGATGTAAACAGAAGTCAAAATCCTTGTTTGTATCCACAAAATCGGCCAATAAAACGCAACTATAAACATGGCCAATAATACGTGTATCCTGTTTTCAGTCACAGAGTGAGCAGTGATAACATGGCATTTAACAAATTTCTGCCGCTTGGAACTCCTGCGCTATTTGATGTCAGGCGAACTTGCTCGAGGAGGGCTCGTTTGATTTCCCCCATTTTCAATGAAACTTCCATGCATGGTCTGCGACAAGTTAGAAAAACACAGAGGTGCATGACCTTGCACAGCGACACCCTCGCGCCCTGTTCGACGCATCGAGTATAAAGCTAGCCTAACTCGTCCTTGTGACTGGCAGTGTGCATCGGGGCAACACCATGTTACTTTATGCTTCACAGGAAAAACAATGAAAGGGCTTTGTGACCACAACCTTTGAAATGCCTGTCTACCCTTATATACCAGTAACTCATCCATGTCCGGTTAAATAATATCAGTTTATATCCTGCACAGACAGTAAGCTTAGACCTCTGTAAGATGTTCTCATCAAGATGTCTTTTTTTATGACAAGCTGTGGACAATTAAATTACCTTAGCAGTGGGGTATTTTTAAAAGTACTAGACAGACGACTTCAGTTTACATCGCTATTTATTCACAGTTAAGAAAGAAGTACTTTTAGAACAACATGCCATAAGCCCTTCTATTTGAGTGGTTTTAACAATATATAATTAAACATCTGCCTACAGTATAGCTCTGATGGAAAGTTCAGGCTTTGCATGCAAGAGGTCATGGGATCAAATCCTGTTGTGGGAGATTTAGAGTTTTGGATTATAATCCCCACAGTGTGTATAACAAAACGTGTGCTGATCCCATGAAGTATTTTTAGGGGAGTGTTGGCCGAGTGGTTAGAGCAGCGCGCTTGCACTCAGAGAAGGATGCAAGTACCCGGTTCGATCCCCACCGCCTGCAGTCTGGGTCCCTGAGCAAGACCCTTAACCCCAGATTGCTCCCCGGGCGCCGCACATGGCAGCCCACTGCTCCCCAAGGGTGGATGGGTTAAAAGCAGAGAACAAATTTCGTTGTAATGTATGTTTCAATGACAATAAAGATATTACTACTACTACTACTAAAAAACAATATAAAAGACATGGCTGGCAGGGCAAGAAGCTTTGACTCAATTTTGTTGAAATGTTGCCATGTCATTTCTATTTGTGGTGGCAGTTTTTAGGTTACGGTGAAGTAGAGCACATTGCTGTGTGCAAGACGTCCACCCAGATTCCCAACAGAACAACTTATTATAGTTTAATGGAAGTGGGAAGAACTGCAAAGCAAAGTTTGTGTTTTCATTTTTAAATCAGGCAGGTCTGGAAATGGAACAAGCGTAATGCTATCCTGACCTGTCCCATTTCTTACAGCTATAAGTGGAGCAAAGCCTAACTGGCAGAAATGGCCGTGAAGTAAAATGTTCACTGAAGAGCTTTTAATTCTCCTCTTTATTTATAGATCGTAATTGACCGACATAACGAGGTAGTAGAATTCACAGAAGAAGTCATTATAAGCTCACTAGCAAACTTCATTTATACCTTTCGAAAACGTCAACACAGTTTTTGTTGTGCTTGTTTGTGCAAGCCTGGATTCTCTCGCTCTGTCGGCTGCCCTGCATGATCACAGACACCGTGACAAGTGTCATATTTCACTTTTTAATCAGGCAGTGTGGAGGAAGCTCCTTTCTTCCCGGGGGTCTTGTGATTTGTAATGTTCAGTGGTGTGACCGAGGGACGTAATGCACAGTAACCTGGGTGGGTGTGTGGAGCATGTGTCCCTGTACCGTCAGCTCCCCCGTCCATCTCCCAGCACTGCAGGAGGCTGAAAAGAGAAAGCGCCAGTCTTGCTCTCTATAGCGTAGGACAATAAAGAGCGGTGAAAGCTGATCTGTCTCTTCTTTTGTTCTTACCGCCTCTTTGTGCTGTGCCCATGCTGTCTGAGCAGCTGCCCTGAGGTTCATCACTCTGTCCGGTCGTTCTCGGATCACGGCTCTCTTGGTAATCTGGAAGCGTTGTGTAGATCCTGTTAAAGTCACCTCCTGCAGGCAGAACCGGCACTCTGTGTCAGCTGTACGGTCTTGTCAGGGTTGGGATGATAACAAAAGGCTTTTAATGAGACACTTTAGGGGACAACTTTAGAGGCATGTCATCTCAGAGACTGGAAGCTAGACTCGGAGCTTGCTCTGAGCTTCAGACATTTGCACTTTGAGAGGTGACAGTTAAAGCCTCCCCGAGGGTAGTTTGCAGGAGATAAGGGCTCGTTACTCAATGTCACTTCCCTAATATCGCCGTCTACTGTAATTAAGGTGTGATTAGGTCTTTCTGAGACGCCTTTATTTTCGCAGCCTCTCAGTTCCTATGAGCTAATCATGTTAACCTGTCTCGGTCTGTGGTATTCTATTTGGTGGTGGGGGGCTTCCTCATTCTTTACAGCTTGGCTTTCACTGCCGGATGCCATGTAAGCAATCAATCCCTGCTGGCTGTGTATGGGACTGTGAAAAGGGGGACTGATTGAGCCTAGAGCTGCAGTTAGGGGCTCAGCAAGGAAACTCTGTCTGAAACCTGAGTAAGAAGAAAGATGTGGGATGTGATGTGAGAAATAGAGGCGCAGACCTGTGAGTTTAGTGATACTCTTTATGCACCTGTAGGATAACAGTGCTAAATTGATCTGAACAATTGTAGCATAAAAGAAACAGAACCCACCTACAATGCTTGTATTGTGCAGAAAATGTTGTGCTTGTATACATTTAGATAAAGAAAAACACGACTCTTCAAGCGTTAGACCCTCTGCAGTGCCGCGCAGTTATTCGTGTTCTGTGAATCTGTTCAGTTGGTCACACAGCTGCAATGAACTTTAATGTGTTTTACTTGTGTTTTGTGTGACACAAAATGCCTGATAATTGCAAAGTGAAAAGAAAATGATGCAGGGTTTTCAAAGATTTTTTAATTATTTTTTAAAAAAATAAGCTAAAGAGTGTGGCATGAAAAATATGCGAGTCAGTATTGCGTGGAACCTCCTTTTGCATGAGTTATGGCTGCAAGTATTTTGGGTTATGTTTCTATTATCATTGCAAATGGCTCGATAACATCAATGTGTGCAATATTCATATTGTGTTGGACTTTCTGAAGTTGAAATAAATGTTTGCAAATTAATTAAAATGCCTTCTATACATGGGCAGCATAGCATTAAATGACCTCCTTTGCTTTTGGTTATCAGTTTGGTAGGCTACAGCTTAACAAACATGGACTTGTACATAACATTTCCCTCAGTTCTGGAAATGTTTGTGACTTTAATGACAGTTAGTTTTTTTTTCTCTGGTGATTATAGACAGTTGAAGGGCTGCTCTGCAGACTTGATTAATTGATTTACAGCCCTTAAATAGCTGTTACAAAATATATGTCTGCCTTTATTGATGAACATAGAACAGTTAACATATGAGCATAATGAAACACTTTTTGATTTTCAGACTATGCGTTGTCTTTGAAGTTTGGCTCTTGGCAAAATGTCTGTTGCTGCAGGAAAAGCCCCTCCTCAAATGTCTTTGTTGGAATAAGCTCATAAATAGAGTTAGTTTGCCTCTTGCTTATGTCTTGTATATGTGAAGGCCTACAACACTTTCAGATGTTGTAAATATAATTTTTGGTCTATCAAGGCAATGTTGAGATCATCAACTTTATGGATAAGGGGGATTCTGCAGCAGATCTGGAAGTAGAATGAATCTCTTCTCATCATAAATAAGTACAACCTCTACATCCAACACTGGTCCCATCCTCTACCCACCTTAAAGCTATAGTTGGTAATCCTGTTCAGAAACACTTTTTGTTATACTGGGTAAAACCATTCTTCCATCCTGAACATAGTCAATACATTATGTATTAAGAAAAAGGAGGTTAAAAAATCGATCTCTGTGGGAGCTGCAGGCCTGTAAAAACTCTAACCAATCCCTGTCGTTCAGTCTGAAGGGCATGGATTGGTTAGAGTTGTGGTCCTGCTCTCACCCCCCCTCCCATCTTTTATCTATTAGTTGTCCCACATGCCAATCATTCTGACGCACTGAAAAGTGTGGCATGCACATGTTTCTGCCTAAAGGCACCCAATTAGTAAAAAGAGTCCATGCACGTGTAACTTAATCAATATATAAATCCAGCTGTTTTTAAAGGCCATGTCAGACAACATGAGTGGAAACCAGATCACGAAGACCAAAGAACAGAGCAGACAGATCTATACTAAGCACAGGTGTCAAGTTACATGTAAAGTTTGGCATGAGATCTATATAATGAGGGTTGGTCCGCCCAATGCAGTTGGCCGGGGGGGAAACAGCTACACAGAAGGCGGAACTGATTCTACTGGGCTCTTATCGGACAGTGCAGTGCATGGATCACTCACAGCCCGTATGGGTCAAAGTAGGGTCAATGTAATGTTACGAGCAAGTTTCATGCTAACCTTGTTGATTGTCTTAAAGTGAGTCTTTAAAATGGAACTCACCCCGATGTAAAAGTATAACCCTGCCCCCGCACAAATTTTGAGAAATTCTGCCAAAGCGGAGCGTGCAAAGAGATCCTGAGGGGCAGGGGTAAAGGCTGCAACATACTCCAAGAGAACAGAGACAATTTGTCTCGCTCCAACAGCGAATGACGTCATTTGTTCTCACAGCTCCGTCTTTGAGAGTCTCCCTGCTTGTTCTCGTGTGCTTCCCACCCTGATTACGAAAACAAAACTCTGTTCTTATGGAGTTTGTAGCACGTTTAAGTGTGGGGATGTGCAATGGGGGTTAAGCTGGGGTGTTTTCAGGACGAGGGAAAATGGCAGCTAGTTTAATTTGACATATTGAGGCATGGCGAGTGAGCAGAGTGACGCTGGTGGTTACGCCATGAATTGGTCTTTTGAGGTAGAGGCTTTGTGGAGCACAGCAGGCCAGAGCCTTATCAGTTCGAGCCAGTGGCTCAAGGTGCTGACTCCGCGAAGCCCAAAGCCGGTGCCACCGAGGTAACACTATCGATCAATGGTCTTGCTGCCATGTTCATGTGTCTGAGCGAGATGCTTACGTACCTTAACGTCGGGCTTTGATGGCAAAAGCATGTACTGTTTGAACCAATAGGAAAATTCAACTGCAATACCCACGTTCAACCCTAAGAGGGCAGCACTAAGATGGTTTTAAGACAAATATTGCAGAACTAAACAAGTTCACATGAAATGCACATTAACATTAAAGTAGCACCCTGAGGCCTAATTTATACAGTTTACTAGCAAAAGAAGTTTATTTTGGGTATGAGTTACATTTTAAATCTCACTAAAATGGTGCTGACACTTTAAGAAACACTGACTGAAATTCTGTAACAGGAAGTGTCACACAGGACATAGAATGAGATAATCAGGAAGCAAGAGAGCATGGTACAGAGTGAAGATTTATTATTCATGTTAATCCAGGAACATCTGTAAATATCTTATGCCTTTTGATTGCGTCATAGGTATGTACTGCTACGTTGTCATGTTCTTTAGCATTTTAGCTCATTGTATGCAAGTTAATAAGTACACCTGCGTTCAGTTAAAACAGTGATTCATTTAACTTCTAATCAATACCTCTTCATGTACAAGTTAAAGGGCAAGCAGAGTTGATTGTGCTTTGGATGTCTTAGTTTCACCTTTCTTGTAACATCAGTAAACCTGTGGACGCGGATTCGTCTTCAGAGTCTTGGTGTTTTAAGGAGGTGTTTAACTGACTGTCAAGCCATATAGGGCACATATGATGAGGACAGCACAGCCAGGTTATAAAACAAATTCTTAAACATTGAATAAGGTATCACCTGAAAATGGTAAGAGCGTGACTCAACTGCAAACCTACCAAGTGATGGCCGTCCATTTAAACTGACCCACCTAACAAGCATTACATTAATGAGAGAAGAAGAGACCTACGTATGTTAATTCTGGATGAACTGCAGAGATTCACAACTCAGTTTGGAGAGTCAGTTAGACTTAGAGTGAAATGGGGAAAGCCCTTGTCAAAAGGAAGCCATAAGAAGTCAGTTTTGTCATTTGCCACAAGGAAGAAGGTGTTCTGGTCATATGCCACCAAAATTAAATAATTTTGTCCAAATACAGTGTGGAGGAAAACTAATTCTGCACATAACCCTGACAAGAGCATCATATGATGGCAGCCCCATTTATCCCCACAAAGACACATGGTGGTGGGAGCATCATGCTATAAGGGTGTTGCTCTTCAGGAGAACCAGGGGAGCTTGTCAGTGGTAATACGAAGATGGATTGAGCTAATTAGAGCCATCTTGGAAGAAAACCTGCTAGGGAGGGGCTACAAAAGACTTGAGGCTGAAGCAGAGGTTCACCTTCCAGCAGGACAGCAAGCCCAAACATACAGCCAGAGCCACAATGCAGCGGTTTAAATCAAAGCATAATAATGTGTAAGAATTACCCAGCCAAAGCCCAGACCTGAATCCAGCTGGGAATCTATGAAAAGACTTGGAACTTGCTCTGTGCAGATGCTCTCCATCCAGTCTGGCTGATGGTAGAAACACACCCCAAAAGGTTGAAGCTGCAATTGATGGAAAAGGCGGTTCTGTATTATTGACACAGGGGGGCTGAATAAAAAAAAGCCCACACTTTTCTTATTTGCAATAACGCATACAAAAATACATAGTGACGTGTGCTTGTTACATGACAAACTGTGAAAGAGTTAGAAAAATATTAACTGTTATTTTGGGTGTTGGAAGCCTGAAACTATTTTGATTAGCCAATGTATATTACAGCTGTCAAAGTGCACTACAGGGAATAAAAGACATGTTTGTCTTCGATAAAGGTGGTCACAATTCTTTTTCTACCAGCATACTTTTTATAGTACAATAGTCGTTTCTTCTATGGATAACATTTAGGCATTCACATGACATATTACCATCTCTTTTAATGTATGTAAAAGAAACCACAGGGCATCGAGAGTAAACACATCTAACAAAGTTGCTGCACAACTCCACATTGTAATTATGCTAATATGATGCAGTATATTATCCTAATTTTAAACAAAGCAAGACACCACGCCATAGCCAAGAATACCCAGAGGACTCCGAGATGAATAAACAGACAGGAACATCATCTGACTCACAAGGCTTTAGGGAACTCTTATTCTCTTCATGGATGTCAGCTGGTCTGACAAATCTGGTGTTTAATATTCCTCCCAAAGTCTGCGGTGAGGTCATCCGCTGTGGAAAGAGATGACCATGTAGCCTGAAATTCAGAAAATGTACCCTTTAACTGATGAATGAAGTGGACTCTGGTGTTGAATTTTCTGTAGAATGCTGAACACCATCATTTCCAGCCTGATGATGATGGGGTTTTTTTTCGTGAACATTTTTACAAACTCTTAGAAAGCTTTAAATTGACACTTTCTGGGACTTTGCTTCAACATAATCTCATAATAAGTAAATGACTTGGCACTCAAACACGTGAAACACTCCTGAGTGTATCAGATTCTGTATATTAGCACCGCTGAAGGACGGCTTCTAAATCACTCCACTCCTCATGTCAGAGAGCGTGTTTACATTAGCCTGAAGAAGTCTCTGAGTGGATTATTGCAGCTGTCGCAACTGTAGGCACCAGGTGGGAAAAAGAGCAACGTTGTCTGTGAAGAGTTTGATTTGAGTGCAATCCAGCAGACGACATTTGCTGGCAGTGGTTTTACTGGTGTATACAAAAGGTTTTCTGATGGGCTTTTAAGAAATTCAAACAAATCATGACCAATTACACGGCTACATAGTGTTCAAAGCAAAAAAAGAAAGGTCTCTCACAATTAAATAAAGTCAACAGTGGACATAATACAGGCTCTGGTCAGATGTGTTGTTCCTGGCTAAAGCTGTTTCCTTAAGTGCAGTAGCCAGGGGGTGACTTACTGTATTTTTCAGACTACAAGGCACACTTAAAAATCCTTAAATCTTCTCAAAAATTGATGATGCGCCTTATATATGATTACCGTTGTGCTTATTGATTGATTTTTATGTGGTACAATGCTCTCAAAAATCTGTTAAAATGTGTAAGTACGACTTTGGTTAGCAACGAAGCCGCTGCACTCAATGAATATTCGGAGCATTACCCCTGAGCTGTCTACAAGACTGCCTGACTGTAATGTCGAAACTAGAAGTGCATTAATGTAAGGCAGCCAATGCCCGGAGTATGCGCTAGCAACAATAAACCCAGTATATTAATTCAATATTAAAGTTAAGTTTATTTTGGCCTTATGTTAGAAACAGGGCGGTGTAGTCCCACTACTCTGTCCTCCTGACAGAGACGGATAGCTCTTGCTTTCAGGAGAGAGCTGTGTACACAGAGGGGCGGAATGACATTACACACTTGGGAAGAATATTTAATGCGCCTAATAATCCGGTGCGCCTTATGGTCCGAAACATACGGTAGTTGTGAGAGTCAGTGTATGTGTGAGGGATGTTTTCTGCATTTAATAGCAGAGATAAGCTGCAAACTAAGAAGACTTTCTTGGACTACCTCTAAAATGTCAAAATAGATCAAATTTCCAAATTTGGAGATAAAACATTTATCATTGTATAATTATTCAGAAAATTTAAAGTTTTTGACATTCCAATTAGAGATACGGCTATCTGCCTGTTTTCCTGGCCAATATAAATTTCCAGATTAGATTGTAATTATACCTGTAAATTCTGATTTTGATTGGTTTAAATTTTTAACACTTAAAGGGGAAGAATATGCTGCATGGTCCTTGTTAGAAAATAGTAGTTTTGAATCCAACAACAAATAAAGGAATAACAAAATTGTCCCCAATTTTGAATACCACATACCACCAACATTTATCAGATTTTTACTGAACCCTAAAAGACTGCATCAAAGTAAATGCTGCTGGTTGATGCATTTATAGACTGGAAATGGTACGAATTCTTATTTTTGATGCATACTCGATCCTTTTAAATAATGCATACTCGATCCTTTTAAATAAAAGGATCGAGTACTTGTTTAAACGTGTTTGTAATTTAAATGCTTTATTTTTATATTTTATGGATTTTTACAGTAAAGCACATTTTTTAATCTGTGCAAAATATAGTTACTAACTTTTTTGATGAAAAGGGAAAAAAAAAAAATCTTTTTTCACTATTTGACCTGCCGACCAGAGCCAATCAAGACAAAATGCTGAATGATTGGTGCACCTTTAACGCTAAATGTTTTACAAAAGCCACTACTGTGGCTGATTTCACACAAAGTATTGTCAAATTATTTGTTGTTGGATGTGTGCTTGATCAAAAAGTAAGTACACCTGGCTTGTGATGGTTTGATGCAGTTAACAATTTACTTAAACATTCAATTGAGCAACAGTTGAACTTGGAAACAATTTGTTAATGATACCTGGGTCCATTGGCAGATTGTGTTGAACATTACCACCATGCTCGAATATAGCACAACAAAGCCGGTATTGGCTTTTAAAATCACTTTTTCACTTCATAAATTAAGATTATAGCACAAATGCTGGGCTTGTGTAATACTACTTCTACTATATTAATCAATTTGATTGATATAGAAATGAACTGGACAGGCCTTATGTGAATTCAAACGTAATGATCAACGACGGCAACAAATTAAAAAATAAATGGGTCTTTTCTAATGATTGAGGCAGAATTTGAAGATTACTATCATGAGCTGAAACATAGCATGAATTAAAAAACACATTTTAGATACAGGATTAAAAACACAATGTCATTTATGTAAAGTTGGTTGTAGTTCACCAATTAAATGCAACACATTGACACACAAAAGAAAACATGTGCAGCAGGTTTCTTGATCAAGGAAGTAGCTTTGAATCAAGCAGGATATAAAGAAAATACATTGGTAGCCCCATATGCATCAAATGCATGTGTCCAGCTAAATGCAGCATCTGCACCGATTGTTTATACTTTACTGAAAATTTAAAGTTTTGTGTTGTGCATTTAGTGAACAGGAAGGGGAAAAAATCGGATTTTCAATATTTGACATAACACTGACTGGTCAGAGACTCTTAAGGGAAACTGGTGGATTCACCGTTGCATCACTTGATGCTTTTCTGCTTAAAAACCATTTTGTTTACAGTCCATTAGCTTATTGCATTAACTTAAGCATCATTATTAATTTCACTATTTAATTTTTGCACTGTTTCTTCCTCTATAAACGGGAATTTAATTTTTGTGCCAATAAATTGGACAGATATTGCTCTGTCGATATGTACAGTTACATTAAGAAAATTAAAAAAGTTGAAACAAGGAAGAATTGATTCTCATTAAAATAGCAACAACAAAGTGAAATTGTAATACTCCTTATCACACTGTTGCATATCTTCATGCTGTTTCAAAGGTGTACAAAGATACTCTGCTTAATTAAATATGTTCTTGCATCACATTTCTGTGCATCTGATACTATATTAAAAATAGTCTAATCTGCAAAAAAATGGTATACAGTCAATTTTATGACATACTATTGCACAGAATGAGTATCGCAATTCTAAGACATCATACATACTACATATTTGCTCCACCGTTATAAAATTTGCCCAAGTGCTACTTAAGTGTTGCAGTAACATATTATTAACATTACTCAATCTCTGTTATGCTATGCAGACATTCTGTCTGTGCTGATGAAGATTAGCTCACCTCAGCAAGCTGAATAATTGAAACAGCCTCAACTGAGAGCAGTCTGACCTATTTATTTAGGAAATAATTATTTGATCACTGTATAGGGCATGTATCCTAGTTTGTGTTTAAAGCATTAGACTTTTATCCTCAGATAGTAAAGTGAGCATTTAGTATTGGGGAAACAAGATGGTGACTTCACAGCAAAAATATACTGGAAGCAAAATGTTACACCCATCCTCCTAATATACACATAATGCACTACGGTTAGTACGAATGTGATGTTTTGTTATAAATTACACTTTTAGACAAAATGGGACACAGTGTAAGAGCAGTGTTAAACATCTATGTTTTCGAAGACTTTTAAATACTGGATATTTGGAAGAAATGTTTCAAAATGAATTTTCTTTATGCTAGTCTTCAAAATGTGGTTTAAGGGAGGGCCATGGGTTATGTGGTGGCATGACCATTGTCACCCAAACCCAATTCAGGTAAGACAATAATGAACCCGATTTATTTTGTCCTATAATGGAGCCACCTAAGTGTGACTAGTGTCAGGACATACCAAACAGTTTAGTAAATGCAGAGTTAAACAGAGAAGGAAACCAGACCTTGCCAAACTTACCTTTAAAGGCCTTGATAACATCTCAACTGGACCATGGTGCATCTGAAGCTAGTGGCCTGGTCAGATGAAAGTTTTTTTTTTGTTTTTTTTGTGTGAAGCTATTCTTCTCACAGAATGAAATGCAAACATCACCCCATACCAAACACTTTTTAATCAAACAACTGCCACACTTCTATCCGCTCCTGTCCAGCTTTCCCGAACTGGTCTAAGATCTTTCAGCCGCATTGACTCTGGTGAGCCCTCCCCCTGGACCATCATACAGTCTCATCTCTGACCACATTCAAGACTCTTCTCAAAACCCACCTGGTTAGACTTGCCTGTCCCGCATGATATATCCTAAATACCACCACTGCACTTTTCACCACATTTTATGCGTATTGTCTTATCCAGTAGTTTTATAGTATTTGTTTTGTTTTTAAATCTTGATTGTGTATTTTCCTAATGCTGCTTTTATGAGTTGTTGATAATGTAAGGAGACCTTAAGACTCTTAAAGGCGCCTATAAATGAAATGTGTCATTATTAATATTAACAAGATAACAACCAACTGTGTACCGACAGTGAAACAGATAAATGGCATTAAGATAGAGAACACATTGTTACACAAACATTAACACATCCTATTAACATTCACAAGGCTTTTACAAAGATGCTCTGTGCTGCTTAGAGATTCATTTAAATGCATTATACCCGAGTAATCAGTACTGCCTGTTGGGTAGACACAGTAGGGTTTGTAAAAGTATTTTTAGAGAAGCCTAAAAGGGGGGGGGATGTGTGTGTGTCTGGAACAACCACAGAAGGACAAACTTTTATTTGTGCTGGTCTCAGCCAGCTGCTCCTTTGCAGATAAGACAAGTTATCCTTCTTTGTATGACCTTGAAGTAAGTTTTTTCTTTTCAGAGGTTGTTCACTGGAAGATCACAGTAGGAAACTGGAGCTGATTAGAAGTTTGAAAGACTCTTTTATTTAATCCACGTTTGTACTTTAAGCTCTTTATAAATTCATTGTGGCCGTCATGTGGTCGTATAGAATTAAAGCAAACAACTTTTAAAGTAATTGAAAAAGAGGATGCTGAACCGATGCACAAAAAAAATCTACCTAAGCAATCTTAAGATTTGCATGAGCTAAAAGGGCACCAGATGGAAGTCGTTGCTTACAATAAAGGGAGGAAAAAAGCTATTTGTTGCTGTGCAAATGTGGACAAGTTCAGTCATGCTAAAGTTCTGTGGAGATCTTTAGACAGTTGAAAATTTCCCAGGCTTTTGATATGGCGATATGTCTGCTTGCTTTGTTCTTATTTTATACAGTGCCTTGCAAATGTATTCTTGAATATCTTTCACGTTTTGTCATGTCACAATCACAAACTACACGTTTCATTGGGATTTTATGTGATAGACCAACACAAAGTTGCACACAGCTATAAAGCTTAAAGAATGTTGTAGATGGGTTCTCCAAAGGGTTTTTACAATATTTGAAAGGTATGGTGCACATTTATGTTCAGACATCCTGAGTCCTTTGCATAACCTTTGTAGAAACACCTTTCACTGGAATCCCAGCTTCAAGCCTTTTGAGGTATATGTCTGTCAACTTTGCACATCTACACTTTGGAAATTTTGCCCATTCTGTTTTACAAAATAGCCCAACCCTAATCGTAGTGGACTGAAAGCATTTGTGAACACCAATTTATAAGTCCTCCCGCAGATTCTCAATTAAATTTAGCTTCAGACTTTGACTAGGACGTTTGACAGGGCATGGATATGCTTTCATGTAAACCATTTCATGATAACACTTGTTTGTTTAGGGTATTTGTCCTGCTGTAACGTAAAATTTTCAAGTACGTTCACACTGCATATAAATAAGATATTAAGCCCATTGATGGAGTCTGATTTCAGTAGATGCTGTCATCTGACTCACATTACAGTGCCTAAAATGCTAAAGGTCACAGAATGTGTAACACCTACCAATTTGATTGAGTTTTGTGGTTGTAACATGAGAAGAATTTATAAAGGAGTGTGTTAATACCCTTGTGAAAAACTGTATAAACTTAGAATATGCAAATATATGTCGGCTTCCATAGAGTTTACCTGTCAGCTTGCTTTAAAAATGTTTGCAGCATCAAAGACTGTCCCCTTGTCTTACTGTCTGAAAGGTTACCAGACCCTTGGCCGTCCTTTCTACCACTTTTTCCAACTAATGACTGGTCTCATACTATTTCTGCCTGCCCTCTGTTTCTCTTGCTCACTCTCCATTCCCAGTGGGTTGGCAGCACATGCCTTATCCTCCCGAATTACAGGGCTGGTCTTGAATGGTAGGGTTGTTCCTTCTCTAACCATCCAGCTTCTTCGCTGGCTCAACCCTATCAAAGGCAGAGAAACCGCACATCCTGCAGCGTCCTCTTTTTGTGGTACGGTTATGGGGGCTCAGCAACATGAGGAGGGAAGCACATAAACGATGTGGATGACGCTATTCTTAGCTGTTTAGAGGATACATGGCAATCGAGAAGGAATTTCCAGTTTTCTTTGTAGGTCTTTTTTCCTCCTTGTTTGTACAATGCAGAAAAATGATCACAGACAATTTGAATTTAACACTGACATGCTGTCGGGATTAGATACTGTGCAGGCATTTGAAAACACTTGAGGCTCGTATAATTTAACATTTACTCTTCATAAATCATCATGGTGGTGTTCTAGGATTTAGAGCATGAGATGTAGAACTTAATTTTTTTGTATGTTCTGCGGGTTCTGCCTGTAGGTTCAGTTCATTGTTGTGCTTTTGTAGTATAAGCCCACCGACCTGACAGTTATTATATTAACAACTGAATAAGTTTGTATGTATTTGTGCAATGACTGTAATGTCTTCTGCGACTGCTGGAGCTGCAGGATGCTCTCCGTAGATTTTGCTGTTTGCCACAGAAAGGAGGTCGTCTCGGCTTTTGTGGGTTTGTGTGTTGTACCTTAAACAAACACCTGAAATGTTCGGGGAAAAATACACCTAAAACGAGATTTTCCCTTCTACACAGCTCATCAGCCTTACGGCAAAATAAATATGTTTACAGACAAGAGATGACAGACCCCAAAGCTTTCTGCTGTTACATACTGTTGTGAAAGGTGTGGGAGTTTCCAAGGCTGTTACACTAATGTGCAGTTCAGGGACGCCGCCTGGGTTTTTATTACGTTGTTGTTGTTTCAAACAAAACTGAAACAAATCCAACTTGGAGTATGATTTTTCTTTCTCTCGTCTTGATTTCCACATCAGCGCATTTGTATTAGATTGTCACCTGTGGTTTTTAAGCTATCCCTGTAATAACACAACATCCTAGGCATGTAACCTCATGTTATTTTAGCTTTTCTTGGTGCTATACGAAGCATCGTCTTTTTTCTGGTATTTGTTTTAAATAAAGAATGTTTGTGTAGAAAGATGCACATGAAAATTGCCCATGGGGTTATTTGCTTTGCCTGCTTTTGCTTCCTTTTTTAATCATTTTGGAAAGCTTAGGTAGCATTGTCGCTACATTGACTCTAAGGTGGGCTTTCTGTGTGGAAGCTGCGTTTTCCTTTCACAAACGATTCAGGTTAAGGGTATATTGGCAAAAAAGACTTAAACTGGTTATGTGTATGTGTGTTCATGGTTGTGAGCAACATGTTTTCTGTCTCTTGCCCTTGTGATCGACTTTAAGCTAGTTCAAGTTGTGCACCACCTCTGTCCAGTTTACCTTTGACAGGATGAACGTTTTCTCGGGCGGGTCACCAACAACGTGGCTTGTTGAAATAGTTCTGGAGCGGGGTCTTTCTCACACCCCCTGTTCTCCGATTGCCATCCGGAGTTCGGGGCCTAGAGAGGGAGTGGGCCACCTGGTTGGGGTCTGGGCTGGGGTGAACGTTGGTTCCCGGGGATCGGCTGGAGCTGGCGCTTTTGCTCTCCCCTGGAACATGGGGATAAGGCTTAGGTACGGAGGGCAGGGTGTGGGGGAGGCAGTGGCTCAGGGTTCATGGGGTGGGCTCAGGTCGGCTGGCCCATTCGTTTCATGTTGGAGCCAACTCCGGGTGGATTGGCCCGTGAGTCGTCTGGGCTGGGTTTGGGGTGGGGTGTTAGGACCAGAGTATGGACCGGGTAGGTGGTGGTGGTCGTTGCTCTGAGGGTCCCATTCGGGCAACAAAAAACAAAGAAACAAATGAAATAGCTCTGAAACACAACAGAGTCACTTCTAATCAACAATGTAACCCTCAAGGGGAAGAAATTCTTTATCTGGTAAAATACAGTCTGGTCTTCAAATGACAGTAATGTAAAAATGTTGTCATGTTGATTGAAAAAAGGAGCTAATTAGAAATTGTGCGATCAGGGGTCTTTTCGTGGGAAAATCAAAAGTATCACACAGAGCTTTCATGACTCAGGTCTCTGCCGGCTCACTGGGCCCACGCACGGTAACCACAATGATTACATAAAAACTGCCTGTAAACGCATCAACAAATGGAATGCAATTTGATTTACTTTGTTTGACTGCTGTAAAATCACATAATGGTTAGGGACATATACCCTGATGCATTAATGCATATAAAATGTATCCTTTTGTGATTCCTTTATTATTTGCATTAGATTGAAAACATCTTAATACATCTCTGACACATTTTTACTTTTATGTTTAAAGTTTGTTAAAACTAAATTGTTGGTTCAAAACAAAGTTTCCATAAATTAGTTAGTATTCGTATGTGTTATACACCCTGTGGCCACTTTAATACCCTTTCTTGTGGCTTCAGAACTGTCTTAATTCTTTGTGGCATAGTTTCAACAAGGTGTCTGAAATATTCCTCAGTGATCTTCCCCTATATTTTTTGGTTGTATACACCCATGATGTGAGTCCTCCATTCCACCACATCTCCAATGTGCTCTGTTGGCTTGAGATCTAGAGACTGGGGAGGCAATAGTAGTACGTCAAACTCATTGTCACGTTTAAGAAAGCAGTATGAGACGATTTGAGATGACATGGTGCATTATCCTGCTAGACGTAGCCATCCGAATCCAACCCCGCTGACTTTATCTCCTCTCCTACACTTCTCCTTGAAGTTCACAACAAAGGGAGAGATTCAGTCCCATAAAAGAAACCCCCTATTGCCGCAGGTCGCATAACTCCCCTGCTATTCTTTAGGTTCATCTTTCAGAGTTTGCATTAGTCAACTCTGACTGCCAGCATGTGGCAGTTAACTTTACTTGACTGCAAGTAAATATTCCATCAGATGAAAGCTTGCGTGCATCCGTTCCAGATGTTTCTCATGTTACACCCCTCTTTGGCTGTACAGACGCATGGTATTCATAGCATTGTTACCCCAAACAAGCATCCAAACTGTAAAAGCTGCAAGCATGCCTGGCCACGCTTATTGCCTGGGGTTAGTTTAGATGAGAGCGAGTCGCCGCTTTGACATCGGAGCTTTATCCCTTTTATCTTTCACATCACCATCATCCTCAAACAAAAGCACAGAGGCATAACAGATGCAAGGTGGGGTGTCATTTTTCATTTGGAAAGGTAAAAATAGTTAGAACCTGCTGTTATTCTTTGCACTAATCTTTTCAATTCTGATTTCAAAAAGACTTTTGAGCTTTGCCCGGTCTGGCTTTCAGTTTACGGATTAACTTGGTCTCTGTATGTTTCACACACAAGTGTAGGAACCAGCGCTGGTCCATTTAGGGCAGCAGACAGAGCAGCTGGGAATGCCCTGAGGATGAATGGGAAAAGTGGGCGAGGACTGGTCAAGAGACTAAAAGGGATCAATGCATTTCTCACAGATTCCTTCCTGTCTGATGTTGAGATACAGCTTCATTCTACCGAAATATGTTTACACTCTAAAACTGTGCTGCAAGTGTTGTTGTTTTTTACATCACTATACTGCTAGTAATTTGTTAACCGTTTATTTACTAAGATTTCTCAGAGATAGTAGACTGGCAGTGTACAGCAACAGGTAGGGAGAGGTTGCATCTTTCTAAGCGGCATACATCTAGAGATGTAAAAGTGTTCACTTGAAAATTATTTTCAGATATGTATATTGTTTTTACTGGAAATAGCTTGACTCAAAAGCAAAAAAAAATACCACTAAAGGGTTTCCCCCAGAAAACTGGCTTAGCCTGGTGGTTGGTGCCGCTATGGCGACCTGCGGTGTTTTTGTTAAAAAATGTTAAGCGTTGACAGGAAATTTGAAAATATGACTATTTACTTAATATTTTTCGATTGCAATGCAAATTGTAATTGACAAATAAAATTTGATTGATTGATTGATTGAATATGTTATTGTAAGACATTGACACTACGTAAACACCAACTACAGAGTTTTACAAAAAGTCACACTCTTAAACAATTTTTTAACACACATAAAAAAATACAATTAAAATAGATACATTTTTTGCACTTAAGTTGAATCCTAATTAAGTAATAAGCCAGCGAATTTTGAAACAAGCAATGTAAGGCTCAGTTGTATTCACATGTTGGGGTGTCGCGCAATATCTGTGCAGTGCGACGGTGCGCAAGCCCACAGAAATACTGTAGATGTTTATACTTGACGCGGACGTAGGTGCAATATTCTCTAAAAACACAGGGGGGCAGTACTCAACAGAACCGGTGGAAGTGTAGTAAACTAGAGAAGAAACTGTCGACGTCAGACATCCAAATTGGCCACACGCAGTGTCGTAAACAATACTGAAGAATACTCGATGTGTTTATGGCAGCTAAACAAAAATAAACAAAAGTTTAGAGACGTATAAGATGGTATGTTGACCCGTTGTATACAGAAAGACGATGACGAGGGGTAATATAGCCTGCCTGTAAAGCCTATAGGGATCTTTTTTTAATGAAAGGTCTAAAAAACACTTTGCTTTACTAAATACAAGCTGATGGCTTTCCGTACTGTGGGTTCTTTTAGACTTGATTTACGCTGCAAGTGATGGAAACAGAATTCAAAATCCTCGTTTGCACCCACAAACTTGGCCAATAAACTCAGCCCTGAAAGTATGGCAATAATGTGTGTACGCTCTTTTCAATCACAGAACAGACAGAAACAACATAGTATTTTATAAGCTTATGCTGCTCGAAACTTCTGTGCCATTTGATGTCAGTACAGGCAAACTTGCTAGACTAGGGCTCCTTTGAATCCCTCCATTTTGTATGTAAGTTGCGCACACATGGTCCTCGGCAAGTTACAAATCTTGGAGGTGCACAACCTCGCACCGTGGGCCCCACACGATTGCATCACTTTTGATGCCCACACCCTCTGTTCAGTGTGTTGAGTATAAATCTAGCTTAGTGGTGGTCACATTTAAAAGTAAAATTGATTAAATTGAGATTAGAAATTAAGTAAAGTCTGGTGGCCCTCCTAGCCTATAATACAAATGGAGACCCTGCTATACAATGATAGACTGTTGTGACGTTGATTATCTATAGATATTATCAAACCAAAGATATAGAACCTGTGATGCCATGCAAGACTGCACTCCTGTGAGGTCTGCGCTGTGTTTGATTTTTTTTTTGCTGTGACATCTGTTTACCGTTGTCTACATTACCAGTTTCCAACAACAACAAAAAAGACTCGAAAATGAAGCAAATATGAAGTCACGCTAATCTTTGCTGGTTCTGTCAGGTGTCCCCAAACCAACAGAACGGGGTCCAAATAAAACAAAATGCCTTGATGTTAACCTGCAGCTGAATAACCGCGCTTTCTCTAAAATATGCTTTCAAGCCCAAACATTGAGCTTCTAATTCTGTTATTTGGTTTGGATCAAAATGCTGGTCCTTACTGGCCACCGTAACCTCTGCCATATTTGATCCCGCTCTCCTGCTTGCTTTGGGCCTCCTATGTGTGGGGGTGTTGCTTTAGCTGCTGTGGCTTTTGGCTCATAAGCAGTTTAGAAGAGCTCAGTCTAATTGGCAGGGATTATTAGATTCCAGTTATTGAAATTGTCTTACAACGTTGTAGAGTGGAAGCAACAAAGATTTAGGGTTTCATTTGTGAATTGCTAAAGTCCTAATCTAACATTCCTAAATTGAAAATGAGAGTCGTACCTCCACTGTAGTATTTCCTGTATGTGTGGAGTTTTACAGGTTTTCATGTTTTTGATTTTCATTTATTAGGGATGCATATTTTGTTTAACAAACCGATATAAGTACAGCTATAAGTATATAAAAAGAAGCTTTACTTCAGATTTTGTGAATGTCACAGACATGAAATAAAAATCTCGCCTTTGATTCAGTTTGAGGAATAAGAGTAATATGGGGCTTGGCCTTTTTTTCCATTGCTGACCCACTAGTCATTTTCTGGATAACAGTAGCCTACAGTCCTTGTGTTGGAAGCCTCTCTGTGGTTTTGGAAGCTGCTAAGATGTCAGTCAGATGCTGTAATGGAGCGGACGTTGCCAGTTCTGTAATATTTTGAGACGAAACACATCAATAACGCTTGCAGTATTCTGTGTGTGTAATTTGGCTCTATTTTAAGTGCTCGGATGGAATCCATTTAGCATTTTTGGCAGATCCCTGTTGCTTTATATGTAAACCCAGACAGCTGGTAGAGTTGGAACTGTTTTAATGTTTTAACTCACTGAAAAGAAAGTGATGCAGTTTCAGTGACGTAATCTCGTGTAATCAGTCAGGAAGATGCTGAAGCAGTCATGTCGAGACATAAGGCGGGTTTGGGTGTTTAAACATTTCATGATGCACCATAATCTCCACGAACCTTTACTCATTCCAAAGTCCTAATTACTTTGTGACAAAAAATGCATTACACTAGTGCAAAGTCACTTATTCCGCTTTAGCCATTACACAGATTACAATTTTTTGGAAATTGATTTTGTTCACGACCTCCTGGCCTCATACTGACGTGTCAAGTCGTCAAATAAAACTTGAAGATATACCAGGACACTATAACGATAGTTTAAATGACATGTGTCCACCTAAACAGACAAGGAGCAAGGAGAAAGTTAAACAGAGAAGCAGTAAAGAGGATGGTGGTAAAGTCTGAAAGAGCTGCTGAGATCCACAGCTCAGGTGAGAGAATCTGCTGAAAGCGCAACTATTAGCTGTACCCTGCACAAATCTGGCTTTTTTGGAAAAGTGGCAAAAAATCCAGAAGAACTTAGCCAAAAGTCATGTAGGGGGCACAGCAAATGGAAAGAGTGAGCTTTGATCAGATAAAAAAGGCAGATTTTTTTAAGCCGACATGCAAAACAGTATTAGTGGTGGAGAGCTGACTTTACTGATTGACCTTCCAGTTGGACAACTGACTAAAACACATAGATCTTCAACTGAGTGGTTTAGATCAGAGAATATTCATGTTAGAGTGGCCCAGTCAAAGTCCAGACTCCTTGTCCTGTGAGAAAATGTTCACAAAAAGTCTCCCTTTAGTCTGATTAAACTTGTTTTTTTGTTTTTTTTAGCTGTGCAAAGCTGGTAGAGACATTTCCCAAAATATTCACTGCTGGCCTTGTGTGAAAAAGTGGTTCTGCAAAGTATCTATTCAGGGATCTGACTGCATATTGAAATAAAACATTTCAGCTTTTTTAAAAACGCAAAGTTGTGTATCATTTTCCTTTTGATTTCATGATCACGCACTGCTGTTTTGTTGGTCTGTCACATGAAATCCCAATAAATACATGAAAGCTTGTGATTGTAATATGGCCAAATGTGGGGAAAAAGTCCAAGTGGCACAATTTGGCAGTGGGATCCTGTTTATTAGTTATCACAAAATTCACAACAATACCTGCCTTCGACAGTGAACTCTCTCTGCCATGTGATCAAAGCGCTGCTGGAATACAAAGCCGTTGCTCTGATGGCATTTATCCCGTCTTCTATCCAGCCTCCAGCAGAGGCACATAAATGTCCCCCCGTCACAAAACCTAGATCTGGAGCAGATGGTGAGGCCAGCAACTCTCCTGAATGATCACTCTCTGGGTCTTCGCTGCTATTTCAGGTGCTGCCGACGAGCTCGCCTGCATATGTAAATGGAGCCCTGGGTCTGTTGTCATGTGGTATGTTACATATAGCTGTAGGATGAAACAGAAACCAGCCTGGAAGAACTGGAGGAACTGGAGGAGAGCTGACTGTGCCTCGGTGCTCTTGAAACAGTGCTTCCTAACCTCTCTGCTGAGAGATCCCCTTCTTGCACCAGCAAAACTCTGCAACCCCCACCGCCACGATGCTCGGGTGACTCTTGCACGCGTGCAGGCAAACGAGCGCATACTTATGCACACATTCATGTTTGTGCACATATACGAAGAACACCAAAAGCAAAACTTCTGAAAGTACCCATTTTCTGTATTGTTATTATAACTCTTTTCTGCAAAAACGAACAGTTCCCTCTTTGCATCATGCGTCTGCTGAGCGATCCGCTTTCAGGATTTAGCAACTTATACAGACTTTTTCTTTTTGTTACAACAAGCCAAATTGCAGGAGCTGTCAGTTTGAGCGTTTAGATGGAGTCTGATACACTGTACATGTAAGCGTTGAATTGATTGTAATTGCATAAACACAGCCCCACTCACAGGTTGGGAACCACTGCTTTATAAGAACTGTTAAAACATACAGCTGCTCATATACAGTGTTTATGCCTAATGGTTGTACGCCGTGAGCACTGTAACCTTGCACACTATCATGGCCGGTAAAGCTGATTCTGATGCTTCTTCTGAGGTAACTGCTTGTTGCAAGTGACAGATACATATCAGGCAAATTGCCTCAATGTGAAGTTAAATATATTTGGGTTCAAGGGATGAAAGAAAGATATGTTACCAGCTGATAAAATGTATTTTTTTTTCTTTTCTTTTTTTTTGCAGCGGTTTGGTTTTTCGCCCAGACATGACCCATTGTGACTGACACAATGGGTGAGGACCCATCCTGCTTACTAAGGACTTTCAGGACAATAGAACAGACCTATCTGGGAAATCTGAGCTGCCACTTGGTAGATATTTTTTCCCATGAATGGTCTTTCGGATTCTCTCTAGGCTCTCTTGGACAACTTTCAATACAAAAAAACAATGGGTCTCAACCGAAATCAAAAAGTATCCGTACTGCGCTCTCATTAACTCGATGTTTGCTTATACCTAGGGCTGGACGATAATTCAATAACAATATATATCGATCGATAGACGTGTGGCGCAATAGGAAAGAAACGGGTCGATAAAAGTTTGATATAGAGACAGTTTTCCTTCCTTTCAGCCTATCATATTAGTTGATGCTACAGTCACTGCTTCCTCTCAACCAATCGTAATCGCGGACCCAGGCATGCCGTCACAAAGCGCCGCCCTCTCAAACCACAACACAGAGCACGTGAATATGTCGCCGCAAGGAGAGGCGGAGGAAATTGTCCCAAAATGGGGTTTTACTAGTTCGCCAGTCTGACAGAAATAAACCACAGTGATTTGTAAAATTTGCAAGGAACCGGTAAAAACAACGTCTGGTAACGCAACCAACTTGTTTAATCACGTAAGCCGCTCACACCCGCAGCAGCGCGAGCTGTGTCGGCCCCGGCGCGGCTCCGCGTCCTCGGAGGAATCTTATGGAACTTCTTCCAAAACAAAGCAGGTATAGCAGCTAAACTGGGCTCCCTTCTTTGTGATAAAATGGCAAAGCGTCCAAGCGGCATAAGGACATCACGCATGCAGTAACGTGCTTCATAGTGAGGGATATGCTGCTGTTGTCTGCAGTTGAAAAACCTGCTCTTGATCCGCGATATAAAGTTCTGGGCTGCAAGTTTTTCTCTAACAGCGCTCTCTAAGTTGTGCAGGGAATCAGTGCAAAATCAGCTGCAATCTGTGTCTTCCCACGTCACAACCTCAGACCTCAGCCCTGAATCAGCCTCTCAATTGACTATATAGAAAGAGAATGAAACCTGAGGAGTAACTAGTGTACTATTCCCACCTAAATAGGCTATTCCATTTATTTATTTATTGGTTATATTTATTTTGGTCATTTTACGGGTCACTTTAGTTTATTCTTTGTCAATATTTGATAACATCTCCCAGGTCTCTTAAGTTATTTGTCTTTAAAAAATCAGTTATGGGTAAAAATATTGGTTAAATAAGGATTTAATTGAGATTTAGTGTTTGTGTGTTCTTTATTAAAAGTAAGTCATTTAGCAATATCATTAGAGCCAGGTTTTAAATCTTTTTGATAATTATCGATATCGATCAATATGCATTTTTTTTATCGATATGCTTTTTTTCTATATCGTCTAGCCCTACTTATACCATGCGTTTATTGTGTAAATGTTTTTAGACTGAGCTTTAATTCTGTTCTGCTGTGTGAATGTGACTTTAAAAATGTATGGCAGTTGTTTCACATTAAAGAAGGGGGAAGATGGTTGACTTGGATGTCCTCCCATAAGCCCCCTACAGCGTAGAGGCCTCCTCATGGGGCTACCGTACATATTAGGTCAGAATGACAGGAATGCAGCATGAAATACTACAGGAAAACTTACAAGGACAGGAGAAAAACTTTGGATTATCGTGGTTAGTGTTTTAAATGCATAACAGGGCCAGTGTTTCAGACTTGGTTCACTCTGTTTGATTTGTAAGAAAGCTGTCAGACACCTGACATCGCTCTTAGCATGGGGCTCACATAAAGCCTCTCTGTGATCAAAGGGAGATGCTTGACGGGGCTCAAACTGCAAAGCACGTTTAATTTGAGATATTTGCCCATGGGATTAAATACTTTTTTTTCTCTTTCATGAATCTGTCGGATCATAATTTCACTTCATGTTTACAGCGAAATGGATAACTATTACACAATATTGGAACTGTGGGGGTGGGATTACTTGTCGCCACGAACAGAAGTTTGTATTTTCTATTAGTTTCTATGCGCCTCTCTCTGCTACTCAACATTATATGAAGCTGGTTCATATAGATATGTTGGTTTCTTTTCATTTTCTTTCATTTTACTTTACAAATAGCATTTATTTTCCTATCGGTTCCAAATTTCTGTCAAGAGTGGACTAAACCATTTATCATGGATGTTGATGAGTTTATCCTTACGATTACCACAACCTTTAGAAAAATATGCTTCTGCATAGGTACTTTTTTTGTCGTGTGCACCTTGATTTTCTTGTGCAGTTTTGCGTCTGTAGGTGTTGTTTAATTGTCCTGCATGACCGATTGAAAGCGAGTGTCTGTAATGGCTCAAAAAGGCCAGTTATTTGTTTTAATTGTCAAACTATGCATGAAAACAACCACTTTATAGTTAAAAACAGACAACATAAAATAAAAAAGTAAGTTATTGCATAAGTCTTACCAATGACTTGAAAACCTCAAATTATTTGTAAATAACAAAATATTTCCCCTTTTTTTTTCCATGTGGGTGGTAAGCTTATGGAAAGCAGTTTTTAAAAGGAGATATTTTTCAGCAAGCAAAACAGCCATTGAGAAAAATCTTTTTTTTTTTTCTTTTTTTTGCAGTCATAGTCTTGAGTAGTTTAGAAGTGAAACATAATTTGCAGAACACATTGTATTGCAGACAAGGCCGGGCTTGTATTTTCCCATGATAGGCGGTTTCCTTCTGCCGTTAATTCACTGATACGCCAGCTAAACCTCTGCCTGGTAATGTTAGAGTTGGAAAATGAGTGATTTAATGAGTTTTCCTGTTCAGTCAAGAATATAATTGTTTCAAATGATCCGATAGTCTTTTTTGTATCTGTGCCATGCAACTTTATTCTCAGTCTCCCATTTCTTTTCCTTAATCCCTACAGTAGGATCACATTTCGTCGTGCACATACGTTTGAACCTCTTGGCTCATTTTGACTGGAACATGTTTTTCTTGTTTCATCTTGACTTCTTTAGTGTGTGTAACAAAACAAATAAAAAAATAAAAACCCTTTAAGGGATTTTTAATGGCTATAGTGGAGAATAACATTATTGCTTGTCATAATTCATTGAAGGCAGGATTTCTTTCCTTCATACCGAACAATCCCTTTAACGAATGAAGAAGATGAAGAGGTTTCTGTGAATTTCTCATGACTACAGTTTAGCTTGTTGCAGGCAGAGTCTCACAGTGGAAGAGGCCCGGTGAGTGGCTGAAAGAACCCTTGTAATGATCGTGGATTACACAAACCGAATGAAATTACAGAAAAAAATACTTAAAATGGTTAGAACTTGAGTGCAATAAATGGTATGAATGGTTCAGCAAAGGTTCATGGCTGTCGTAATTAAAATGTTTCAAAAATAAATCAACAGACAGGAACCAACAAAATCATTAAAAACCACAAATACAACCCAAGGCCAGGATTAGGAACATGTTTCTTGGGTTAAAATGTTTAACAACGTTTTCTGTGAGTTATCGACTAATTTAATATACTCTGCATTTTTATTTTCACTGGTAGTTTTACTCAGCTCGTTAAGTATAGACAATCATGGGCTGAACTGTTAATCCCAATATTTATAATTTCATTAGTTCACAACATGTTTGCAGCTGTTTGCGAGAACTTGCTAGAAGCAGAATTTCCTCTTGAGTCGTCTTTACCTGGAGTCCCCTACCCTCAGACTGTGCTTTGTGTATTATCCTGGTGTATATAAACCAGTAATGTAAATATGAGCCCATAATAATATGTCTGTAGTCCAAATATTCTTTGGAAGTCTGCATGCTCATTCAAGACCAACTGAATTTAGTTTAAAATTCAATACTCCAGATTCAAACCTTCATTTCTGGAGCCATGTTGATGCCACTCAGAGAAACATGCACCAAATGCAACAAAGTGCTGTAACTTCTAGAAATCTAGAAAGATCCTACATTTCTTTTTCCCAATACTTGTATATATTTCTTCATTTTTACGTTTGAAAATTTTTTCTCATGGAGTTTGGCCCATATTTTACTGAATACATTCTCTCAATGCATTTGTAAAGAGTTGGTCTGTACTAATCCTTCCTTTTGAGACTAATATTAGCTGAACGGTTACTGTTATTGACAATTAGGGTTAGACTGAGGGAGATTAATTATTAATAAGGTCCTTAGTGTGGAGTTACATCTCTTCTCGTCTTATCTTAATGCTGACACCCAAAGGCCTCTCTGAATGAATCGTCATATATATATATATATATATATATATATATATATATATATATATATATATATATATATATATATATATATATATATATTCCTTGTTACTTTCAATGATAGAGCAACTTTTTTTTCTCCTTCGACAAGTAACTTTTGTAAAGTTGAAGCATCCCTCAAAGCTTGATTTTTCACAGGACACTTTTTAAAACATCTTTCTTGGCTTTAGAAATACTCAGATCATAACCAGTTCGTTTCTTATTCAGTTATAGTATCAGATGATGAAGAATGTAGACTGATTTATTTCAAGTTTTGAAGTTCTGAATGTAAAATTATCTGCTTGGAACTTGGCCTTTTAGGTATTGTCGATTATGTCTAATACGTATCAACCCGCTAGTTTGACATAAAGTTCTTACATTGTATCCTGAAACCTTTGGTACCTTTTTCACTGTATTGCTGCTATTTTATGTTTTTTTTGTTACATTAAACTAAAAAAAAAAAAAACGCACTCTGAAGTATCTGTATAATGGGATCAGGTGCAGCGAGTTGTAAAAAAAAAAGACGCTTTTGTGCTAACGTGCTCCAACCTTTTGGCCCACATTTAAAATGGGGAATTACCTGCTTCCATCAATGTCCATCTGGCTCTAAATTACCTCATTAATCTGTTTGCACTTCCAAAGACAACTGGGCGAGACGATTTTCCTTTAGGAGAAATCAATTATACAAGCACCTGCACCGGATGAAGTATGCAGAGGAAACAGCTTGTGTCTGTAGGATCCCACCTTACCTGTTGAACACCAAAGATTTTGGCATGCTTACCTAAAAAGATAAAAAAATAAAAATGGACGGTCATTTTCATGGACATGGATCCTGTCGAGGTGTGACCTGCCCCTCTGCTTTTTGAAAAATGAATACACACGCGCATGCATCTGCGTGATGACAGTAAAAACAATAGCTGTTTGTTGCTTTTTAAAAGTCTCCATGATGAGAAGCTGGAGAAACTTGATACCATTTGTTGCAGTTATTCCAACTTTATTGAAACACTCGGGGCCCGTTTTGTCAACCCTGCCAGCCTCTTTAAAAGCATTACAGAGACTCTTGAGGGATAACAGGCTGCTTGGACCAATACAGTCATACGTTTTCGTGTAACTACTGTGTATAAACTTCTGGGAATGCAGATCATTTGTCCTCAACACTGATGCAGACAGATGCATAAGGGTGTTTTATAAAGCCCAATTGCACAATTTGGAAGTGTGTACCTTTTGTTAAGCTTGAGATAATATAAAAAGTTATATTCATTTGTGATAAGATCTCATTTTTGCTCAATTATCCTCCTTCTTCTTGCCTTTATATGTTCTTATTACCCGGTCCCTCATGTCATTTTCACCTTTGTGTGTTTTCAGAGATCAGGACCCAGCTGGTGGAGCAGCAGAAATGCCTCGACCAGCAGACGGAAATGCGGGTGCAGCTGCTGCAGGACCTCCAGGACTTCTTCAGAAAGAAAGCCGAAATAGAGATGGAATACTCCAGAAACCTGGAGAAGCTGGCTGAACGCTTCATGGCGAAGACTCGCAGCACCAAGGACCACCAGCAGTACAAGTAAGAAGATGCAACCTTCCTAGTGGTTCTTGCCCTTGATGGGTTGCTGTCAGGGCCAAAGAAAAAGGATTCCTTGCTAACCATAATTAATTTTTATACTTTGTTCCCGTTTATTTTTTTGTATAGAATTTTTTTGATAACTGCCTTATTCACTCGTTAATAGTATGTTCATGAGCTATGTGACTTTTCATTTATTTCCTATATTAATGAAACAAGAGAAAGACACTAATTACATTTAATATAATCTCTTACATTATTTCAACCTTTCGCAATGTTATTAATCGTAAAACCTTTATTTAAAAGAACTGCAATACTCTTCATTTGAATTAATTGTAATGATGTAATTTATGATATTAATTGCTATTTTTATTTATGGATGAATAAACTGCTCTAGCTGAGCCATGCCTAACTGATATGTGGTATTATGCAGTCCACCAAAACTTAAGCTTAAGAATTTCAGTGAACAGTACAGTACATTTGGAAAGTTTAAAGACCTTTTGAAGTCTCTTTTTGCATTGTGTTTTGTTTTAGAATCATCAAAGAATAGATACATTTGTTTCTTCTTTATTCTCCTGCCAGATGCCCAGAATCTCAAATCCAAGTCAGGCACAAAATAAAATAAAGGAAAGCATCCAGTATATTCATAACATGTGTTTTGTCCTCAGACTCGTTATTATTACACAATAGACATAAATAACCCCTGGGCACCTATCAGTTTTTTTCTCATCTGGTATTGTTTAGATATCAGGATCGATGCCAAATGTTGATCAAAAATTCAACTATGAGCACTTAAGACCTGGAATAAAAACAATGGCACTGGTTTTGTTTTTATGCACAAATACACCAGAAATTTATCCCTGTCACGCTTTTTTGTGTCTGCCATGTGTTTTAAGTGACATAGGAATATATATATAACCTTAAGTAAATGCCACTCTGGGATCACCTCTCTACACATTTAGCTCCTTGTCATACACAACGTGTTTTTTGATGTGTCAGCACAACAACTCAACACTGCATTTATACCCAACAGCACTGGTTAACTACATGAAATGCTATGCAAAGGTTCTGTAAATGCTGATAAACTTTCACTCACCTCAAGATGCTAGATGCTTGAAACTTAAATGTATTGCTTTACTTTGTGATTCATTTTGTTAGTTTTTATCTGATCACTTGAAGGCACTCAGTAAGGCAGCACAATATATCAAGAATATATCATCACTGCAATATCAAGATATGCAATATTCACATGCCAAAGGACTATTGGAGTCCAATAATTATGGCTAAAATATTGTGCTATGAGTGTTATGAACATGCATTATGCATGCTTATGTCATATGAAGCCAGTTGGACAGTCTCTTGGCAGCCGATGCTCACACTGGACACAACTGTCCAATATGCTAAAGGGCTCAGAGTGTCGGAAGCACAGATGAGAGAGAAAAGAAGAAAATAGGCAAATACAGCACCTGATATTGTTTCCACAATACACTATATGGCCAAAAGGATTCTCTCACCTATCCAAATAATTGAAATCAGGTGTTCCTACCATTTTCATGGCCACAAAAAAATCAAGAACCTACTCTAAAACCATTTGTGAAAGAATGGATTGCTCTCAGGAGCTCAGTGAATTACAGCATGTTTCTGAGACAGGGTGCCAAACAGACGAACTTGCTCGGCGAGGGCTCCTACGAATCCCCCCGTTTTGAAATAAACTTGCGCGCACGATCCGCGGCAAGTTACAAAACCTCGGAGGTGCGCAACCCCGCGCCGCAGCAGCGGACGGGGCCTGCACCCAGGGGTGGCGATTGCGTCACTTTTGGTGTGCGCACTCGCGCCCCCTGTTCAATGCGTCGAGTATAAAGCTTGCTTTAGTTCCAGTGAAAGGAACTCTGAATGCTTGAGCATACCAAGAGATTTCGGACATCTCCAAGCTCTCAACTTTTTGGCGAACAGTTTGAAGATAGCCCATTCCTCTTCCGACATGACCGCACCAGTGCACACAGCAAGGTCCATAAAGACATGGGTGAAGTCCTGACCTCATCCTGACAACTGTGGATTTCAAACCCTTGATCCCAGTTTACATGTACTATTGGGACAGCGAGCACATCCTCACCAACACACATGCTTCAAAGAAGTTGCAGGAGCCGTTGTTCGGCACCACTCTTCAACGCAGAGCATTTTGAGTGGGTATATATATATATATATATATATATATATATATATATATATATATATATATATATATATATATATTGGTTTGTTTTGTCTTTTGTCTTTGCTACATTACTGTGACAAATTGATCTTCCCATGGAAAAACTGACATTAGCATATTGTTTAACCAGTGCAGTGAACAAAAGTATAATCCATGCTGTCTCTAAATAACCCCCACTCTCCATCTCAAGCTCTGATGGCTTTAGCAGCTGTATGTACACCCATGTGCATTACTGTCATGGAGACTCTAGAATGGGCCTCTGAAGGTTTTTCATTGTGTGATGTAAAGTCTGGTCATTTCGACCACAGGGTCAACATTTGGCGAGTGCCTCTGAGCACATTTTGGGTGTAGATATATATGACATTTTGAAAAAAGAAATCAAAAAACCATCCGGCAAGTTTTTAATCATCACCATTTTTTGTGCTCGCATAAACGTACACACAGCAAGGCCTAAGTATTCTCAGGGGTAGTTTTGTTTGGCCACATTTCTGTGCCCAAAAAAAAGGTGTTTTCATTTTTCTGTAGCCTCAATAACTCCAAGATAGTTTTCACACGGCTTGTTATGATAGAGCAGCAAAACGGGAGGAATCATTTAAAAAGCAAGCTGAAGCTGGGCTTTAGTCTAGACAAGCTGAATTTAAATGGATGGTTGCTGCAGTTTCACTAAAAAGTTACTTTAGACAAGCTGTCAAGATGTTGCTGTTTTTCTGTAAAGCTGCAGCGATTCTAATTGTTTGTGTAAAGCTCAGTTTATAAGGACAATATTAGGAATGTGTCTGCTTCCCTTTAGACAGCTACTGTGGAACTCCTCCCATGGGTATTTGTTGAAGTGGTGCCTTAGTAACAAGGCGAAACACAGGTGGAGGTTGATGCTGCGCCTTTCAGCTCCCACCGGCTCTCCTAATAAAGCCCGTTGCTGGTGAAGCCACATAAACATCATATTTTCCTCCTAATGGCCAGCAGGAATCCTTGGGTTTATTTGTGTGTACAATGACACTGAAACGGTTGGAAGGCAGAAAAAAAAAAACTACCTATGTTGTTATAAAGGGCTAAAACAGCATCTCTCTCGCACGGCTATGAGCTCAGAAAAACATTTTCGCACAGTTGGAGATCAGTCCTTCGTCCCCCTCCAGAGTGAAATTAGGGTTGTGAACGTCAGAAATCACAGGCTTGGTGACATTTGAGGGTTACGGCAGTGACTCACTGCTGCAGAGGAATTCAGTGTGGTTCTAGGGAGCTCTCTCACTCTTTTGCGCTACTATAAAGCTTGACAAAAAAAAAATGGTGGAGGTGGGTAAAGCAGCGGTAAGTTAGGGAAAAGTTTTAAATAAAAAATGTTCCTGGGGTTTGAAAAAAAAAAAAAACTTGCAAAATCCTTCTGGGGTATGTCGCTACCAGTTTGACACATCTAGAGACTAAAAGTTTTGTGAATATTTCTTTGCGAAAAACAGCTGATTCAGATTGAATAGAGAGCATCTGGGAACATGTAATGAATCGTAGTCATCACTGTGACTTTAAAGCAATAGTATCATAATGATGCTTGTTGCTGATATCGAGCTGCCCCACTTTTAGCGAAATATTTTCGTTGAGGCTCCAGCTGTGTGTTTAGGGTCATTGTCCTGCTGAAGGTGAACCTCCACCTCAGTTTCAAGACTGTTGCAGCTTCTAACATCTTTTCTTCCCTTATCGCACTGCGTTCGCATCCATCAAATTTATCATCAACCCCCTCCAAATTTCCTTCAGCTGCTGTTGAAAAGCATCCCCCAGCATGATGCTGCCACCACCAGGTTTCACCGTGCATTATCCCCTCCCACATGGCTTGCGGTAAACTATAAAACGGCGCTCTCTCCTAATGGCCTCTTAATAGCTTCTTCATTATCCACCTAACAGTCAAATAGGAGGAAATACCATAGGTCGTTTTAAATTCAGGGGCCAGATGGGAAAAAAACAAACAGTCAAAGTAACTATTGGTAATTTTGTCATATTATGAAACTGCACAGATTACATCAGGTTCAGTTAATGAATGCTGACACATTTGATAAAAAAAATCCCACTTTGAGCTTCCTAGACGTCAGACGATCCAGAGAAACAGCAGCAGTCTTTCATTATTCTTATTCCATTGTTTGTGTCGAAGATGTTTAAGGGAAAACGTTAAATGCAGCTCGTCTTTTCCAGTAGGGACATAAAACAGCAGGGCAACATCAGAGTTCCCAGTACACAGCACGACTCTGTCGGAAAGTCATGCATGCGTGTGTCTATTTGTGGAACAAACACACAAAAACATGTAGCCTGTGGGCATGCTTTATTCGTATAATCTTAATTTCAACCATAACAGCTGAATGTTTGGCCATGATGAAAGGCTACTGCTAACCCATAGACCAAATTTTAATCATTAAATCTAAATCACTTGGACGTTAAAACTAGGTCTTGACCCTAAAAAAAATCCCTTGTTTTTTAGGGTGGGGGGAACGACTTTCCTAGAAGCAAACTCTCCATGGGAGGAGTCTCTTTTTTCTTGTAGTGCAAAGGGTGAAAGCGAAAGGTAGTGTTAGTGGGAGATAGAGGCATCCGTGATGCTGATTGGCTGAGGAGGCTTAAGGTGGGCAGGTGTTCACCCAGCATTGCGCAGACAGAGTAGACCAGCACACGCCGTGATGCAGGAGAGCCTTGCAAATTCAAATACAGCGTTCAGAATGTTATGGCGACATTCTCTAAAATTATCTCATTTTCCATGTATTCGGAATATTGTGCACCCCTAATCAGCAGTGATCCTGGAGGAGCAACTGTTGTCCATCAAACTGGGATAAGGCCAATTCCAAAGTATTTAAAGTCCTTATTTTATTTCATTTTAATTCACTCCAGGTGCAGATGTTATCAAGTTACAAAACTAAGTGATACTAAGGCAACTTATTTAGCTTCAGCATCACATGGGATATTTAATAGAATAGAATATACATATATTTTATGCTTCCTCATTTGGGGATATTAAGGTATTAACGATATGACAGTTATAGTCAAATGTGAGTTCCTCTGTCAATATATATATATATATATATATATATATATATATATGTATATATATATATATATATATATATATATATATATATATATATATATATATATATATATATGTACACATATGTATAACTATAGATCCAAATAAAGTGATAGTGACAAGAACAGTGCAAAGAATGCATAAATGTCAGTTACAGAGGGGGGGGGGGTGAACCTGACTTCTATTTCCCTTGCGGATTTCTGCTACATTTTTTTTAAATCCTCTGTAAGCTGAAAGGGTGTACGTTTTTCTACGTACAGCATTTCCATGTTAGCTTAATTTGAGAACAAATGTAGAAACACATTCCTCCTAGACACTAAATACTTTTTTTAATATGCAGATGCAAACATCAAGATGTTATATAAAGCAAAGCAAGTTATTATTATTATTGTGAAATCTTAGTTGGATGCTCTGTAAATATAATATTTTTATCCTGATTTAGGCCCTCGGCCAGTTAACGTTGTGTCTAAAGATTAAAAGGAGATGAGGAAACATGCTGTGTCATCTATAATGCCTCACATAATTTTCTGCAGTGTGCTGCGTTTGTGTGGCGTGGGACAGAAAAGTATTGACTTGTCCTAATTAGATCAAAACTCGAATCAATTTTTGTTGGGACTGCCCTGGAGATGCATGGATGAAACAAAACAAAACAAAACAAAACATGAACATTTTGCCACCTCTTTGGATTTAGGAAATAGTACATGATTGCTGTTTTTTATCTTTAAATTTTGGAGTAAAACATTCAATTTGTTTGTACTGAGCAAACGCCCCCAAGGTAAGCCATGTTTTAGGTCTGTTTCTCGAGAAGTCCTTTGGCTTAATTAATGAAAAATATTTCGCAGTAAGACACTTCAGGACTGTCTAATTTTCCTTTTATTGTTGATGAGAAGCTCATGTTTCAGGAAACTGCATGTTAAACTGGTGATCGTCCCTCCTTGTCAGCATCATCGACTGTATGAGAGTGCAAGTAAGGTGACATTGACCCAGTTACCCACAGATTTGTGCAGCATAAATGAATAGAACATGCACTTATCTAAATTCTGGGAGGGAAAATGTTGCTAACGAGATCTCGGTTTCATTCGCCTCATTTTTCGGCCCCTTCTGGACAGTAGGTTCCCCTTTCCCCTTTATTCATACCTGTCTCTGGGCCTCCTGGGAGGCCGACTATCATTTGGGAATCTGTCTGACCCAGTTCCTGCCCCGGCTGAGGGAAATGATGACAGTGAGAGATTTTCCTGCCATTATGTGGGGTTAGTTAGCAACCTTCAGAGGGTGTTCTGTGTGTGAATCCCCTCACTTCTTAGGATGACCTCTTTCTGTCACAAGTTTTGTATTCTGTAAGTACCGTACTCATGGAACTGCTTGAATTGGGAGGGAAATAGAACAATTTCCAAACGTGCAACTGGTTAAATTCCATGTAACAACCCCCACCCCCCGGCCTATTACATAAACATCTGAGTACTATAGGCCACGTGTACACACTTACCCTGTAGCTTTTCTTCAAGGAACAAAGAAAGCCAATTGAAGTGACGCCGCCTCTCAATCAATCTTGGAAGCTCGTCAGTAACCGACCAATCAGTGATCGCAATTTGTTCCAAAGTGAAACGCCCCTTACCTGCAGAGGCTGCTCCCTCTTTACCTCCGACAAGATCCCAGGATGATACATTACGGACGCATTGCGGTCATAGTGATTTTGTAAAAAGTTGTGCAATTTTCACTGATACAAGGCCTTTCAAAAAAAAGACACAAATTAAAATCTTCTTAAAAGGAAAAATATAAGGTGCAACAATTTTTTTTTTTATCTTTTATCAGCCATATTTTTGCATTTGATTTAAGCTAATAGTAAATAAGACCACAATTGTTTTACCAAAAGGCAGGTTTGGGGGCACCCATTTATTTAACTCTGTCAAATAAAGCGAGAGTGAGGCCAAATGAATCCTGTTCTTGTTGCTGAAAAGACACAAAAAAAAGACCCAAAAAAGATCGACCCAAATAGTTTAGGACTTTATCTGCCTGGCGAAACGGTATTTTTATGTTTCAAATCTAAAATGATGTACAGATTCATTTTCTACAGAAATTAGACTCATTTGCTTGTTTTATTAAAGTATTTTGTGTGTTTAGTTAATATTGAGCAGGTAAAAATAAAAAATAAATGTTTTTTGCCATTTTGATAAAAAAAAGAAAAAAGAAAAAAAGGTTTTCATTTTGTAGCCCCTGAGTACTTTCTATGTGACATTATTGCCCCTCATGGCAAAAAGGTAGGACACCCCTGGGTTAAACAGTACTCTGGGAGATGTTCAAAGTTTGGGTTACCTTTAAGAACCTAACAAAGCTCACACATTTGATCAAAAAACAGTGATAACTGCTTTAAACGTCTCCGCACCTTCATCCCTGACCTGTCAGGAATGTTTCTTGGTCTCCATGATGCTGTTTCTTCACATTTTCTAACAAGCCTCTGAGAATACTGTTATTAAATTAAACACAGCTGGAATCTAATTGCTAATAAGGTGACTTCCCACAGCAACGGGTTGCACTAGATTTTATTGAGGGGTATCAGAGTAAATGCAAAGGCATGCAACAATTTTCAGATTGTTGTTGCAGGATCTTTGCTTTTCTTAATGCCTGGTGATCCTGTTTGACATTAGTGTACGTCTGCTTTTACTTTTTTTTTTTTACAAACTGTATCCTTGTGTCTGGAAAAGAAATGCTTTCCGAATGCTTTTCATATCCGTATGCCTTTATAAAATTCGATTTGCTTCCTGTTTTTGCATGGTGTTAGGAAACACTTCAGCTGGCTGGAATGTTAGTATCAGGGATTCATTTGATTTGTTTTTGCTGCTCCAGCAGATGTGTTGCCATCATTGAAGACTAGTTCAGGGCTGGGTCAGTGGCAGAGTGCAAATTTTCACCTGTTGTGCTGACAAGTGCAGCCTGTCAGCGCAAACCGACTCAGTGACGGGGGGGGGGGGAGCAGAGGCGAGTCTCCATATGGTTCCTCCATGAGTTGACCTAAGACACGGCCCTTTGAACCTCCCCTGAATCTCACATGCACACGAACAGCCATAATTACTCATATTGTGCTGGAGTTTAGTATGCTGGAGGAATGTTACAGATTAACCCAAAGGAAGTCTGTCTGCAGGCCGGTGCTTATACAGGGCCCCACTTGCGGTGGTCTGGACAATGTCCTACTGTTAGCCTGGAAGTAGCCGGCACACGATGCAGGAAATGGCCCCCTGGCTGCTATATTTTGTTTTGTTCTTTATTTTTTACATCTGCAGTCGTAGCTTCATTTTTTTCTTCATCTTTGGCTGACCAATTTTGTTCATAATTCAGTTTTTAAGTCTATTGTAAATGAGATCTGCATTTTTATTTTGCTCTTTTGAAATAGCAAATGCTTCATTGGTAGAAAAACATGGTTCCAGTCTAGATGTAGTGTACACTATAACCCCAGAACTGAGTTAAAGTTAAGAATTAGCTTTTCATAGTCACAGATCATGGTATTCATTTTGTGCTGGATGTTATAGATCTCATTTGACACCGCAGAATCAGGACAATCTAATACAAAATTATTAGGAGGTGCCACTCACAATTGACTCAACATGCAAACAAGCAGTAGAAAATTCAATTGGGAAGGAACTAATAGAAAATTATTATTATTTTTTAAGTGCCATAGTGCCATATCTAAAACCAGCATTGACACAATTTTGTTCATCCCAAAAATGCATCCTGTAGGATGTCATGCAGTTATTTCATTCCCTGAATTCCTTGAATTTATACTTGGGTTTAAAATGAATTTTAAATAATTTTAAAATTCCTGTAAAAGAAACAATGTTGTTTATATTGTTATTATACTGTTTTCTAGAGTATATTTTGTAAAGTAACACACACACACACATATATATATATATATATATATATATATATATATATATATATATATATATATATATATATATATATTTTTTTTTTTTTTTTTTTTTTTTTTTATTTCTGCCTACCTCCTTTTCAAACAAATGGTGTATGACTGTTAATACGTTTGAGATGGGTAAACAAACATACAAAAATGTGTTGTGTGAATAAAGTTGAGCTGAATTTCTGTAACCTCAGCCCAGTGTATGTATTTTAGGTCTGTGGGAGACTATGGTGATGAGAAGTCATCTTGGCTCAAATTATAACAGGAGCTTTATGTTAGAAAATCCAGTCACAGGATATTTACAACTTTACAGTGTTGGTCAACAGATAAAAAAAAAACTGTTAATCTTTGAAGACTGGTGCAGAGTCAGTCAGACAAGAAAATGTTCACTGATGGAAAACATGAAACCATTGTAAAGGTTTGAGTTCCTTTCAAGCCTGTAAATTCTTTATTAAACCCATTTATTGAAAAAAAAAACGGCAAAGAGTCCATAAGATGACAAGCCACGCTTCTCGCTCTTTTATATGGTCCTTTCTCATTATTATCATTAGCACTGTAAAACGTTACTAGTTTTTCCTGCTGACATATGGTTGTTTATTCTGGCTTCTTTAGGAAAGATCAGAATCTGCTGTCACCAGTCAACTGTTGGTACCTGCTGTTGAACCAGGTCAGGAGGGAGAGTAAAGACCACGCAACACTGAGTGACATCTACCTCAACAACGTCATCATGAGGTTCATGCAGATCAGCGAGGACTCTACGCGGCTCCTGAAAAAGGTGAGGCTGGAAAATACTGTGGCACACGACAATAAATAATTCAGCTACTTCTGACTTGCTGACCGAAAAAAGGGCACTACTCCTTGAAACTATATACTAGAAATACTAGATGTTTCAGCACCCTGCTCGGTCGGTACCGAGTGTTTCCTCCTCTGATTCTTTTGAGCAGATTTTTTTTCCCAATTTTTCCTGCAGGAATGTCTTGATTGTGGCCTTTCCTTCATTTTTGGATGCCATTGGGCATTTATTTAGATACTAGAATGTAAAAGTTGAAGAGGGATGCACTAAAGGTTGGGGATTACGACAGCATAATTTTACTCTCTTCTTCATGCCAGCAATTGTTTCAATGACTTTCTGATTGAAATCAGTCATTTTACAAACAAATCAATTTTTTTCCATAGAGAACATTTCCAGTGCTTTTAGCCTCTCCTGGGTCATGATGTTTCTGAGAAAACCTTATTCTTTTCAAGGTTGAGAAGCCCGTCTCAGCTTCAACTATAATCATTGGTGTGGTGATGTATTCTTTAAAAGAGTGACTGTCTGAAAATATCTCTTCTAGATTGTTCTCTATGAACAACTGGAATAGGTCCAAAGCATTGGAACTCTGAAGAGTTCAGAGTTGTGGTTCTGTGGACCTCTAGATGAGACCAAGTTCTGTCTTCAGCTTGCTTCCATTCAGCATTAGGTAGGACTTGAAGGTGCTGTCCAGTGCATCTTCAGGAAATAACCCGCTTCAAGATTTCACAGAGAAGATGGTCTGTGAAGGACAAGTGATACCTTATGTGTCCTAATAATGGTGTTACAGACCCACAGAGAGAAGAATATAAATATATATATATATATATATATATATATATATATATATATATATATATATATATATATAAAGTCTATTTCCAAATTAAATCCGCTATTGTGATTTGTGATAGATTGGAACTTCTCCGCAATACAGTGATATACTTAAAATGGTATTTCAAAGCAAATTTTTATTACAACAAATATTACAATCTCCAATAAAACGTGGAGAACGACATAACATAAACACACCTTTTTTTGGAACACTTTGACGATACGCTGAACCAAGTACCTGACAGCTCTTTTATGGCAAAAGTCTCACTACTTTGCTCAAGAGGATTTCTGTGAATGATAAAGTCATCAGAGAGCAAAGAGATCATGTCGAACAAGGTGATGATCATGTTACTAACAGGAATTCTTACCGGATGTTTGGTACGTCCTGTTTGACTTGCTTGATGCTCCTTTTGTTGTGGTCTGAGTCTATGTTCTTCTTCTGGAGCTTGGCATAGAGGAGGTCCACACGAAACATGATCTGGTGAAAATGTTCTAGGAAGAACTTAAAGTCCTGATGTTCCCATAGCATAGACAAAATTGCATTTTCTGAGATGTTTAAGGTGTCTGGTACTCTAGTCCAACTTCCATCCCAACATTTTGAAAGACGAAACAAACTTGGAAAGCAGTAAAAGCCATTTCTAACGTTACATCCAGCTGACCGTGTCTGGCATAGAATGGGCGTCCACGGTCACTTGCCTGTCTTGTCTGCTTTTCTTGCCTCCAGGGAAAGTCTCGTGAAAGTATATTTTTTTTAAATAAATGAACAAATTCTCTTTTGCTGCTGCCACTTTCTCCTGCCTTTTCGTTGCTGTAGTCTGACTCTTCCGTTTGCATCATGCGTGAGCAACATGATTGATCACTCATCTGAGCTGCCAAGGATGTGACTTTGACAGGCATCATAAATTAATCTGATTGGATGAAGAAATACGCAACAATCAATGACTGATTGCAAAAAAACTAAATAAAATGTAACCAATTAGAGTCAAGCATGTAGTCACATGGAAGCCAAAAGTTTAAAAACATGCATACAATCTGTCTGGTGCTGCTCGCCTTAAAAAGGTTTTAAAAGGTCACATTTTCCTCCTCCCCTCTAGAATTTGCTCATAATCAATCTAATATTTTACCTCTGTGTCTCAGTAAAACATTTCCTAACCCTAAAGTAAGATAAATCTGTCCCTGTAATTGACAGTCAAAATCAAGATAGATTATCTGACTGCAACAAATTTGCAGAGACTGTCATGAGAAACCTGAACCTTATTCATTTAGGGGCACCTCTTATATAAATAACATTTCTCTCCTGCCATGTGTATTGTATTCAACACAAATTCAGTTTCATTAGTTAATGGAATTTCCTCTTCTAGCTAGCATGTGACTACAACTTGCTTTTTAGACGGCCAATGTTTTTCTTCTGTTCTCACAGAAAAAAAAATAATTCCAAAGTAGTTTTAAAGTGCTTATATTTAACCTAAACCTGAAGGCACTTTTTTTCTTTTTGAATCATCAAAGCATCATCAAAACTCACCCAAACACAATCCAGATTTTTCGCAGTGGTCAGGTCAGCATTTTTTGTAAAAGCAGCCTCTAATTATCAATTAACCCAATAATTTGGCAGGCGGGTCTAGTTAGCAGGATGATACACAGGAAGTTATATCCAGCTTTGCCTCTGATGGCATGATGCTCCGTTGAGCCACTGTGGTCTAAGATTTCTGGATTAGAGTAATGGCGTTGAACTTAGGTCACCACAGCTTCAAATCAGTGCACGTTCACTCTTTCATGGCTTTCTGGCCAAAACCAACCCGCCGCCTTTTTTTTTAACACCACAAAGATGACAACTCCCTCACAGATTATGAGCTCCCTGCTGCAGGAGTCCCATGAATTTACCACAGAGCTAAATTACAAAGTGGCCTCTCCTAAGTGAAATGCCTTTGTGTGCGTTTAACTTGCAGTTATTTTTTTATTTTATTTTTTGTTTCTGTGTTTTTTTCTTGCTTTAAATCACCAGAAGCCTTTAAATTTTTCCCTCTTTTGTTAGAAAATGAAAGTATTTTGAAATTTTACCTTCAAAACTTTGGCTTTAACTGTGCTTTAGCCTAAATGCCTGCCAGAAACCCTCAGCTTGCTTACGTTTCAGTCTTGTGGTTTTCTTCAATCCGAATGATAAAACTCATTTCAATCCTAAATTAGATTATTTCGCAACCCTGAGCACACTTTAACTCCTGAATGACTCGATGTACCCTAGCGGCACACTTGTCTTGTGAGTACCTGCGTTTCTAACGCTGTGGAATCTGGAGTATCAAACCTCACCATGGAATGTTTGTCCTGTTTTTTTTTTTTTTTTGAAAGTTCTGCCGTTTCTTTGTGGACCCAGGTGACAATGTTCAGACAAACAGCTGCCTGGTGGGAGGTCACAACTCGTCCTCTAATTAAAGCCTCCCTGAGCGTTTGATCTCAGCGGAGCTCCAATAATGAGGCACAAACAACAGAGAAGTTCCCCGTGTTACGTGAGCTCCCTCGCAGAGTCTAGGAGACAGCTGTACGGCTGTCATCCTTCCAGCACATCAAAGACCCGGGCTTTTTATTTCCTTGCATGTTCAGGGTTCACGCTGAGCAGAGCATCCACAGAGAGCAACTAAACAAAGACAGAGTGGTCCTGGGGACTTCGTCAACAGCCTCTCCTTGACCACCGCGTTATGCATGTGCATTTCTTTATTCAGTCCTGCATTTAAAAACAAACAAACAAGTATTACCAAATATCCATTTAGACACTCCCCATTTTCTTTTTATAGCTATGCAAGTCAAGCAGTGAAAAGTGTTCCTGTCTTTTGGTTTTCATGCTTGGAAAGGTTTTATCACATGCATTCACTTTCCATTATTCATACAACTGGCTCTTTGTTTTATTCTCCTCTGTTTTATTTATGGAAGTCACATTCTGTGGGAAAAACAACAAGGTGGTATTGCTAAAGTCGGGGCAGTTTTGAACTTTTCATTGGGCAAAGTATTAAAAGTAAATTTGCTCAAACTGTAGGGTTCTGATACTGTGTGTCAAGTTACATATATGATGTGCAACATAAATTTCACCCCATAATCTGAGAAATGCATAATACTTGGTCTTTTAGAGCAAATATGTTTGTGTCCCCAATATCGGCCTGGGGATTTAAGATCAGACTTTTATCAACATGGAGTCCCACATCAAAGCTTCAGGCTCTTCTATTTGTTTTTCTTGATGGCAACAGATATTTCATCCCAACTGGAATTTTTCAGGACACCCTCAAACTACTATGAGTTTCTGATATAATTTCTTTCTAAAGATATACATTTGAAACCCAAAATCTACACGCGTTGCATAGAAAGAAACACAACCTTTTCATTATCACTGTCCAACATTGAATCAGACTAAATGTTACCTGTTTTAGATCCGGTAGGGTAACCAAAATAATTTCCATTTGCTATATACCAGAATATGAAAGAGATCATTATTTTACGTTTATAAATTATAATTTCTAAGGTTTACATACAATTTGTTAGTATTTGGTACCATAGCCAATAGTTTGCTGGAATTTTGTACCATTCCTCCTGACAGAAATGGCGTAATGGAGTCTGGTTTGTTGGCCGCCTTGCTCACACCTTTTCAGCTCTGCCCACATACTTCTGAGACCGAGATCAGGGCTGTGAAGGCCGCTCCACGTTGTCCTCAAGCCACTTTTTTGCAAAAAATTTAGCAGCTTTCTAATTGTTCATTTGGAAGACCCACAGGAGCCCGACTTTTAATTACTTGGTTGTCTTGAGATATTGCTTCAATATTTTGACGCAACGTTCCTTCATTATGATGCCATTTGTTTTGTGACGTTGCACCCATCCCTTCTTCATTCCCACAGTAAGATGCTGCCTCCCCTGAACTTTACGGTCAGGATGGAGTAATTATAAGGACTGTCTTCACGATGGTCATTATGGACAAACCACTCAGTTTTTATTTCACCAGAACAAAAAAAAAAAAAAAAGAAATCAGCTCTTTGTTCGCTGAGTGCTTTTGAAAACTGTAATGTGTTTTTTGTGTTTGCTTTGAAGTAATGGGTTCTTTCTCTCTGAGTGCCCTCTGAGCGTCTGGCGCTACAGGACCCATTTCCCTGTACACAATGACACTTTCTTACCAGCGTCAGCCAGCATCTCTGTGAGGGCTTTTGCTTTTTTCTGGGGTTGATACTTTTCATACTAAAACATTGTCCTCTCTGGAACCCGTCTCTTTGTTGAATGGATAACTGGAACCCAATTTTGTTTAAAATATTAAGCAACAGTTGTCCCTAATGCTTCAAAAATAACATGACATTGATTATGAGAGCTACAGAACTCTAAAACACCTCTTAAGTTTAGTAGCACTTTTCAAGTGAATGTACACTAACGTTGAGGCTATAATAAGCTGGTATTTGCGATTTAAGTAGTCAGGCTATGTGCTCCGGTTGCCAGCATGCAGCCATACTGCATGTAGCTTGTCAGCTGTAGTTTTTAGACTGTGCTCCCCTAGTAAGAGTGGTGGATGGGGCTCCTTAAGTTACTACACCATGGCTATCCATGTTTTTTATGACCAGGACAGCAATTACTATTTTTTTCATGTGAGCGAGAGGTCACAAGAACTGTGACCACTTCTTTTTAGCCAGCTGAACCCACAGTGTGCATCAAAATGTAGAAGACAAAAATTCTTGACCATTCGACACTTTCTCTTGTATCTCAATTAACATCTTTCAACTACAGGAACAGTATGATGGACAGCTTTTTACACTTTTTAAAAAGGTAACTTCTCAAAAAGCTAGGTATACCTTGGTATTTGGTATTTCCTGAAGATTTGTATCACTTGTTTAAACTGTCTCCAGTTTCTATCTTGACCATGCCAAACCCACTAGGCAAAGCAATATATGGGAGTTTTTTTTTTTGTTTGTTTTTGTTTTTCGGGCAGCACAGTAACAGTAAAACATCTATCCGTGATATTATTGGCTAAAATAATGATATTCATCATGATTAACTCACAACTTTCTGACTCTTTCTTTTCTATGTAGAGCATCCTCCATGAGCTTTAGCATCTCAGCCAATAAAAAGATGTATTATGTGTGGACATTAAGGCCAGTTAAGAGTCCACTGAACTAGTCAAATCAATACATGGAGTGTGATTCATTGCACCTGAAATCTAATATTTTACCAAACATTGCACACAGGCAGACTTTTGTGATTGCGATTTTTGGCAAAGACAGCTATTGTGACGATGATTGTGATTCCAAATATTGTGCAGCACTAGTTTTTGTTTAATTTACACTCTCCTTTGGGCATTTGAATAAAATTGATACATGTTAACTGTAGTAAAGGTCTGCGGTACAGTGGCAGAACAGCGCCACACGAAGAGGCCCTTAGCGACTGCTGGCTATAAACTATGATTTATGTCAGCGGCTTTATGAAACCCACCACTCCCTAAAGGCTTCCCTGTTTTCTCGTCTTATCTTTCTGATGTGGTTGGATGGAATGAACTCAAAAGAGGAAACCCATTCGTAGGATCCTTGTAATGACTTCGGCTTTGTTGGAAACCCCCCAGCCGAGCTTATTTTCAAATGAAAGGGGATAAGTTGAGGAAATTAGATCAACATTGGTTGTGCAACGGAGCGTTTGGTACGCAGCTGTCACTGCTTGTGATTTGATTCATTTAGCAACGGTATGAAAAAGGAGAACATTTCCGGGTTCAAAGCTTTGGTTCTTCTAGTAAAAAGGTTAGTAAAGTTGTCTTGGATGCATTGCTCCTTTACTGCCACGTCTGTCTTTACTTCTCTCACTCACGCAGACACGCTCTCACAGCTCGTGAGATCCCTGAGAAAGCTTTTCATTAATCTCTGGATCGCATCCCAGCTTTCCAAACGGGGAAGAACTGATGTGTGTTTGATCTGACAGATAGTCAAAGGTTTTGTCTTCTCAACTTACAGCTGCTTAAGACTTTTCCCACAAGAGTCATTTCGTGTCTATGGCCTCTTTCTCGAAAAAAAGACCTCTTTATAAGCAACTTTACTTGGCTCTGATGAACGTAATAAATAGGTTAATTACAGTGCCCTGCAAACGTATTCACACCCCTTGAACCTTTTTCACATTCTCTCTCACTACAACCGTAAACTGCAAAGAATGTCATTGGGATATCATGAGAAACACTACCGCAGTAATCGCTAATAGGGAAAGAGTACGTTTTGTGGCATGTGTATATATATTCAGCATCTTTAACCTGATACCCCTATATAAAATGTTGTGCAGTCATTTTCTATCAGGAGTCACATTGTTAAAGGTGGAAGAATCTGTTGACAGGACAACTATATTGCTGGCCCTTATGGGTGAGCAGCAAGTTGAAAGCAAAGGGAAGTCCCATTTGCAGTTTGTTGTGGAGAGGACTCAGCGAACATGTGGAAAAACGAGACCAAATGTAAACTTCTTGCCCACATGCAAAATGTTTTGTGTGAAGGGAAACTACCTGCACATCATCTTGTACACTTCAGCCCCATGGTGACGCGTTGTGCTGGCAGGATCATGCTGTGGGAAAGCTCTTTAGAGACAGGAAGCCTGGTCAGGGTTGATTGGGAAGAAGGAGAGAGCCAAATACAGGACAATCCTGGAAGAAAACAAGTCAGAGACTGCAAAACATTTGGGCGAGGGACCTAAACAAACAGCCAAAATGGAATGGTTTAGAGGTATAGAAATATATTAATGTCCTAGAATGGCACAGTCAAAGTGAAGACCTAAATTGCACGGAACATATGTGGTCAGGCTTGAATAATACGTTCACAAGGGGTCTCCATCCAAACTGGCTGAGCTTGAGATATTTTGCAAAGGAAATATCTTCAGTGCAAGCTTGGAGAGACATACCTCAAAAGTCTTACAGCTGTAAATTCAGTGAAACATAGTTGTACAAAGCCTTGTTCAGTGGAGCTGAATACTTATGCATGCCAGACTTATAAGATTTTCATTTATAAAAACACACTGTGGCCTTTCACTTCACAATTCTGTGTCACTTTAAGTTGTTCTGTCAAAGTTCTGTTTAAAGTTTTAATTCTTTTTTATTTTGATGAGACAAAAATGGAAAAAGTTAAAGCGGAAAAAACTCTTGTCTTTAAACATCACCGAGGTGATCTTGGCGATGTTGAGCACTAAATTTGGTTCTCTAAGTTTCTCCCCTGATTAAGTAAAAGCTATAAAGCGAGTATCTTCGCTCACAAGGTGGCGATTAGGGTAGGTGTTGCTGATTAGCCTGGTCTCTAAGCAAGACTCTCTAAGTTCAGACACGAGAGCGTAATCCTCTTTGCTGTCTGTCCACATGCTCATGCAGCTTTACCGGTGAAGGACATGCAACGTCTGTCCTTTCATCCTCGTCAGCTTCTTACTCTTGGTAGAGAAGAGACCTTCCCCAGGAGCTGTAAAATCAGTGTGATATTTATTTTTGGTATCATGTTTGAGAATCCTGCTGGACCTCTGATTTGTGGGACAACAACAAAAACAACAGCCTTGTTTGTGTAATAATTTAAAAGGCACATCATTAAAGCATTTGAGATTAGGACAGTAATGAGAAACGTACAAGCAAAAACAAAAACAAATGGGTTGGTGGAATGTAAAATGTAGAGAAAATGAGGCTAATTGGATCAAATTGATGAATCACAAATACCACCGCTGATTTGCTTCAGAGCAAAAATGTGGCTTTAGATCCTGAAAATATCTACTTTTAAATTTTCACTTAATCATTTAGGTTTAACCAGCTGTCAACCAATCATTGTTCATCTTATAGGGGCTTACAAAAACATTTATACCTTTTGAGCTTTTCCGCACTTTGTCACATTACTTCCACCAACTTAACTTATTAGTTATTAGGATTTTATTTATTAGACCAACACATAATTGTGAAGTAGAAGGAAAATTATAATAAAAATATATATGTCTTTAAACATTTTTTTTTTGGTAATACATACCGGACAAGAGTCATTACAGTTACTCCAATTACCCCAAATAAAATCAAGCGCAACTAAGTGCCTTTAGAAACGTTCTAATCAGTAAATAGAGTAAATAAAACCTGTGTAGAATTCAATGTCAGTCTAAGTACAGCAGTTTGTGAAGTCCTCCTTAATTTAAGGAACATTGGTGAACAAACATCTTGAAGTGAATGGAACAAAGCACACATTGAAGGCTTAGGTTCTAAAACAATATCCCAAACTCTTGATTATCTCAGTTTTTAATCTGTCGTACAAGAATGTAAAGAGTATATAACAACTACAAACTTGTCAAGACATACTGTAGCTGTCCACCTAAACTGATGGGCATAGCAAAGACAGCCTAAGTCAGAGAAGCAGCCAAATGTCCCCTGATAACTTTGGAAGAGCTGCAGAGATCCACAGCTGAGGTGGAATCCTCTGTTGTGGGGATAACTAATAGTTGATCACCTTGAAAATCTGACCTTTTAGAGAAGAGTGACAAAGACAGCCATTGTTGAAAGAAGGCCATGAGAAGTTGTTTTTTTTCCGGCCCAAGTGTTATAAGTTATGTCTGGCAGAAAACTACCACGGCTAATGAAGGTGGTCAGAGTTGATGGTACGATGGATGGAGCGAAATACAGAACATTCTGCTCAAAGTGCAGACCAGCTGAGAATCTGAAGACTTGAATAATATTGTCTCCATCAGGTCTCACCTAGCATGAGCTATTTGGCAAATGTCTCTAAATGTACACAGCTTTCAAAATCATGGCCAAAATATGTGCATCTGTAGTTGTGAATGGTGAGCTAAATAAAAATATATGCAATATTTTAAGGGTTGTGTTTGTAACAAATAAAATAAAACCATGAATTATTTTCATTTGGCAGTTACACACTGCTTTGTCTAGGCCTATAACACGAAAGGATTCGCGTTACCCTCCAGAAAACTCTTCACAGAGCCTTTTGCTCCAGGAGGCTCCCAGAATGAGATTTGTCTGAGGATAACAGGGTTAGAAAGAGAGTTGACGTGCCGGCCAAGGCTGTAACATCATCCAGGTAACATCCAGCCTGCGGTATCAACTGCAGTGGAGCAATCAAACATTCATTGTCATGACTCATAACCCCATAAACATGTGATACACTGTGCGAGTCGGTGCCAAGGAAATATGAAAGTGCCACAATTAGATTAATAGAAAAGGCCCCTCTAAGTCCATCGCACCAGCACTGTTAAACCCGTATTCTAAAACTGTTAGATGCATTAATGTGGGCATGTGTGTGATTGTGTTACTGAGTGAGGCCTGTGGCACAGCTGATTGAGTTAACATATTGGGAAGAAGTCTTAGTCGTGGCGGCCAAATAATGTGTTGAGCATGTGGGGAGTGAAACTCAAGCTGCTGCTGGATGGAAAAGTGAGCAAGACGCTGATATCACTTTCCCACAGAAAATCCTGAACAAAAAAGATGAACTCACGGTGATGTATCTTGTTCTGATTTAAGGCAAGGCAGACAAGGCAAGGCAAGGCAAATTTATTTGTATAGCACATTTCAGTACAGAGACAATGCAAAGTGCTTTTACGTGATTACAATATAATGCCTCGAAGAAATCAATGCGTGGATGTGCCAAAATGTTCTTAATAATAATAAATGATAAAAAGTAATAATCTTTGGACCAATAGAAAAGAGATCAAATGTAAGCACACAGCTTCAGCTAGGAACCACTGATCAGGTCCGAAATCTGGGAGTAGTGATGGACCCAGACCTGAACCTCCGAAAGCATCTAAATACAATTACAAGGTCGGCTTTCTATCACCTGAGGAACATTTCCAGGATTAAAGGACTAATGTCTCAGCAGGATCTGGAAAAACTAATCCATGCGTTTATTTTTAGTCGAATTGATTACTGCAACGGTGTTTTCACACGTCTGCCTAAAAAGTGGATCAGACAGCTGCAGCTGATCCAGAACGCTGCTGCCCGCGTCCTCACTAAGACTAAGAAAGTAGAGCACATCACCCCAGTTCTAAAGTCCTTACACTGGCTCCCTGGATCTCAGAGAATACACTTTAAAATACTTCTGTTAGTATATAAATCCCTGAATGGTTTAGCACCTAAATACATCACAGACTTGTTATCAGTGTATTAACCCTCCAGACCACCAAGGTCGTGCATATCTAGAACCAGAACTAAACAAGGAGAAGCAGCATTTAGTTCCTATGCTCCACTTATCTGGAACAAACTTCCACAAAACTGTAAAAGTGCAGAAAGCCTGAGTTCCTTTAAATCAAGATTAAAAACACATTTGTTTAGGACTGCTTTTGACTGTTCTAGTTGTCTATTTTGTTTCTACATTTTATTCCTGCTTGCTTTTATTCTGTTTTATTTTCCTATATTTTAATCATGTAAAGCACTTTGCATTGTCTCTGTACTGAAATGTGCTATATAAATACATTCGCCTCGCCTTACTTTTTTCAACAGGCTTGAGGGCACCAGATATGGTCCTGGGGGGCTACCTGGTGCCCACACGCACCATGTTGGTGACCCCTGCTCTAACAGCTACAAGGAGAAAAAGTGTTGCTTTTGGAGCTCTTTTAGCCAACTTCGTGTTGTCAGACTGGTTCTTTTTTTAAAGTGATATCTTGATCCTTCAGGTCTGGTAGTAATCAGGCCTGGATGTGGTTGGTGCATTTTAACATTTTCCAAAACATGTGCTTAATCATGCTTAATTCATTCTATTTTCAATTATATTTCATATAAATTGATTTTAACATATAGCCAGGCTATTTTGGAAAGCTTTTTTTTTTAAATAAATGAAATAATGTTTGGAAAACTGCTGGTATTAAGTCAAATCATCTTTGTTTCATTTGAAAGTTTTTTGTGATCTATAAGATTTCAATATAAAATAAAATAATAAATAATAAAAATGAAGACTTTTTCACAGTACTATACGGTAATGGGATTAAAAACGTATGTTCGTTGTCCAATCAAAATGCGGTTCATGGTAACAAACAGAAATGGACACCATTGTTCTGTTTTGGGGGGGAAAAAGTAATTTTGTATTTATTTCACCTGATATAAAAAAATGTGCATTGTTTAACAGTTTTTTTTTTTTCTTTCTTTGTTTTTTCTGTTTTTGCAGAGCAAGGAAATTGCTTTCCAGCTCCAGGAAGATCTAATGAAAGTCCTAAATGAGCTATACACAGTAAGTAGTAATGACTTGCTTTTTCCCCCCACTAATGCATCTAATCTTGAATGTGGTTAAAGCTGCTTAAAAGCATTGAACTAGCTCTAATCAAAACAGTTCCTCATCGTGTGTTTCAGTTTACCATCTGTAACATTGATATGCGACAGATCTAAATAGATATTTTGTTTTCAGCACCATATGCAATCCAGTACACAAATTACTGTAGAATCTGTGCTTCTTTTCTAGATTGAAACCATTAAACAGTGAACTAGCTATTAAACCCTCCGACAGTATCCAGTTTGTGCTTGCTTGACTCATTAGACCCCATGTTTTGTTTTTAATGGCCCTCATCAGCTATTTGCTCCATCTCATAAGAGGAAAACTCATCTAAACCCACAGAGGGATGTTTTGGGCCATGTAGCAACTCGCTGTATAGATTTCCTTTTGTGTTGCTTTGTTTGGGCCCTGTTAGCTTTATTCAGTAGCGGGGGGAAAAAGTGACAGACATTGCATTGAAGAAAGCTTTATCGCTTGTCTCAATAGTTTACGTAAGAAATCCTCATAAACAGGTATCACTCATAAGGCTGAAACCAGCCAGCCTAATACATGTTCGTTCCCCAGTGTGCGACCAGAGGAACTTGGATCCATCACGTTGTGGAAATGTGGTGCGTGTGGTCAGATGTGATGCTTGCAGGAGATAAGACCCGTGGATTGTGGGGTGGGGCTTCCGTGGATTAGGGTCTTTGAGGAATTTACCTCGGATGTTAGTCCAGATTGGGATCAGGGGTATTTGGAGACCCGGGGTGTTGTGAAGCTTGGAGAGTCCCCTGATGCTTGAAAAGACAACTGTTGTCACAAGGTTCAGAGGTGTCTGATTAAAACAGCATTTAGTTTTATTTTATTTCATTTTTTGTTACAAAGATTAGGAACATTTAGATCAGAGGTCTGCAACATGCGGCTCCTGAGCCACAAGTGGCTCTTTGGACCTTCCACAATGGCTCTTGATAACTTTGGCTTTCCACCTTTTTGTGCAAACATTTAGTTTTTCTTTATTTTAAAGCCTGAAAATAGGCATATAATAGTGGTTATTTAAAAATGACAACAGATTTCCTATTATGATAGTTATCTACAATTATAAGTTGTCATTTTTCACAAAGTCATACCTGGACTTGGTGGGGGGAGGGGAGGGTTCATTTGATAATGCAGCTTATTTGAAGTGTAAGTAAGTAGGTGTTCATATTAACCTCGGATGTCACTAGAAATTGGATTTTTACAAAGTCAACCCGTGTTCAACTTGAACATGTTAGAGTTTGAAGACTATTCATCATACATTGAATGTGTTGAAACTCTTATAAGCTACATGTGTGAAATTGTTTCACATTTATTTGGATAATCTGCCTTAAATATCAACCAGTCTTTGTTAAGATTTGTGAAATAATTTAAGTAAATTCCTCTTTCATTTCAGTTATATGTTCTTTGTGGCATTTCTCTATCAAGTTTGCCCTGTAGATTGTTTTTTGGCTTGTTTACCATCGTCCTCCCTTTGTATGGTGAAAATATAAACTTGAGTCCTTAACAAGCTTTGTTTATCAAAGTTCCAATTGTTACCCAGAGGTTAGCTGTGGACACATTTAGGTGAGCAGCTGTGACCGTCAACTTGCTTCAGTGGCAGGTTCCCTTGTTTTCTCCCACTTTGAAAAACGGCTAAGTAATGGACCTTTGTGTGTCATATTTTTACAGGAAACAGGAAGTCATTTATTCCTAAATAAAACCTTCTCGAAACGTTGGGCAACTTAAAGACACAGGGCATACATAAAGAATACAGCAGTGACATTGCTGTCACTAGGTAGGGTGCTGGAAATTAGTTTTCTATGCTTTTCAGTTTAAGATTATGTTGATGTAATTAAATATCATTTTAGACTTTTTACACATCTTTATTAGGGTTATCAACAAGTGTGGAACGTGCTTCATTTATTTCACATTTTTCTAATGTGCCAAAAGCTTTACCGTATTTTTCGGACTGTAAGGCACACTTAAAATCCTTAAACTTTCTCAAAGATTGATGGTGCACCTTATAATCCGGTGCGCCTTATATATAATTACTGTTGTGCTTACCGACTGATTTTATGTGGTACAATGTACTCAAAAATCTGTTAAAATGTGTAAGTACAACTTTGGTTAGCAACGAAGCCGCTCCGCTCAATGAATATTCGGAGCATTACGGAACACTGTGCCACTACCTGATCGGACCCCTGAGCTGTCTACAAGACTGCTTGACTGTAATGTCTAAACTAGAAGTGCATTCATGTAAGGCAGCCCGCGTCCGGAGTACGTGCTAGCAACAATAAACCAAGTAAGTTAATTCAATATAAAAGTTACGTTTATTCAGGCCTTATGTTAGAAACAGGGCGGTGTAGTCCGCTACAACTACTCTGTCCTCCCAAAAGAGACGAATAGCTCTCGCTTTCAGGAGAGAGCTGTGTACATGAAGGGGCGGAGTGATATTACACATTTGGGAAGAATATTTAATGCACCTTATAATCTGGTGCGCCTTATGGTCCGAAAAATATGGTATATAGACAGAAAATGATGTAATTGCATATGTATAAAAATTTGGATTAGAAGGTAAATGCATTAAAATTACATTCATTGTGTAAACTGTGTTGCATTGGCCTTTTATATTGTTTGCCATCAACAACAGGTTTGTGTGTTTTTGATGGGGATGGTTTGACTACATATATTTGAAGTTTAAGAAAGCTGCTCGTTTAAGTTTTTAGACATCTAGGCTGAGTTAAATACCCAACGTTATAAATCCTCATTTAAATATGCTAAGATTACAGGTTGATTTAGACTAACGCTGCATCTTTGTCATGTTTACAGTAGTTTTAAGCGATTTAAAAGAATGCTAACTCAGCTACCTGCCGTCTAAATTAAACTAAAATATATTTGTGGATAAATGAGAGTTAGAGCTCAGATAAATATCGAATTAATCGCTGGCGCTCGCAGGGATGTCAAGCTTAACATCCGGGTCAATGTCAGAGGAAAGTTGTTCAGAACAATCATCCTATTTATAACTAGATGACCAGTGCTTTCATTTAGTAGCATCTTTTATGGTTTAAGCCCTTGTTAATACTTCCAATAGTGTCAAAACAAAGTATTTTGGGATATCAGTATTAGAAAAGCTGCTAATTATAGATGTATTATGTTGTTAGTTAATCACTCTGTTCCTAACTCCCAATCAATATCCCCCCTATTGATCGTCTTGGTAACAATGCATGTGCACTAATTAAACTCAAGTCAACGCAGTTGTCGTGCCTCTCCAAGTGATTGAATGAACATCTTTTAAGCTTGTTTTTAGTCGCCAGTTTTCCGCTTCAGATGACCAGTGTGGTTGAACTCCCAGTCCATAACGCTGCTACTCTGAACTCAGAGTGTCACTCTTGCCACTGTCCGCACAGCTGATTTGACCTGATTTAGTTCCCAGTGGGAACACACACACACACACACACACACACACACACACACACACACACACACACACACACACACACACACACACACACACACACACACACACACACACACACACACACACACACACTTTAGCTATTGCATCAGACAGTGACAGTCCCTGTGTTGGCCTCTGAGAATGAAATAACAGGTCTGGTCTGCTCTAAATATGTCCCTCCAAAAACAGCTGCAGAGTAAACACAGCCGTGGCACACTCCAGACCAGTAAGTGAAGAGTGCAGGGCCCGAGGTCAGTCATCCGTCCCCAAACTGAATCTAGTTAGGCCAAACCCCAACCATAAAAGAGGAACTCCAAACAAATCGGGGTTATCTGTGTTGTTCCACACGTCCAAAAATAGCCTAGTTTGGGTGTAAGATGTTTATATTCTGAGATGAGAGAGTCTCTGGACTGAAGTTGAGGTTTTGAGCAGACAAGCTTGCTTCAGAGACGGTTTGTGAAGTTACAATTCATTGGAGAATGTTCATTTCAGGTGAAAACACTGCTGCTGTGTATTTTTGGATTTTACCTTTGAATGTATGAATCTATTCCTTATCAATAGTGACACCTCACTAGAAAGACCTATTTTTACCCAAAGAAATCAGCATGGCCTTTGTTTTTGGAATTTGTACGTTCTGTTGAGTTAACTGGAGTTTATAAATTGCTCCAACGTATGACTATTTGCAGAAATAATTGATTTATATGTCTGTGTTGGACTTGTGATTTCCAAGTTGTTCTGTACCTAGCTCTTTGCCTCTGATGGTTTGAGACAGGATCAAGGTGTCCAGAATAATGGATGGGTGAGAGGAATAGGAAATAATTAGTGTAGGCACAAATACAATAAATTTTTGAATTTCTAATCTAATTTGTTATGTCGACGTTGAATTGAGCTTTTAGCTGAAAGCATGAAGGATATTAAAAGCATTTAAATGCAAAACAAAATAAAAGCATAGAAATTTTAAAATTCCGCAACTGAATCAGTCATTATTACTAAAACATAACACCATTAAAGCTAGGGTCGACGATTTTTCCGGACAATTTCCCCAAGTGCCGTTTTGAATAACTGCGCATGCGTAAGACCGTCTTACCTCGCTCTTCAGGGAGATTGCGTGAAAAAAATCTCCCAAATCCGTCTTATTTCTTTCTACTGAGTCCTTCCTCTTCTTCTCATAAACATGAACACGGTTCGCTTCTTGCGACTCTCAGCCATGTTCAAACTCTACGGTGAGAGCAGCAGAGCTACAATGAATGGCTAACCGCTAAGCTAACCGCTAACCTAGCCTCTAAGCTAACCGGATACATAAACACTAGAACACTTGAAGTGCTCATGCGGAGCCAGCAAGCGTAAACTAGGAAGGAACGAGCATGGACACTGGCGTTACCTGAGCACGTCAGAATGATTGGCATGTGGGACAACCAATAGATAAGGCGATACCCCAGAATTTGAGGGACAGGAGAGAGTGAGAGCAGGACCAAAACTCTAACCAATTTCTCCCGTTCGGTCTGAAGAGCAGGGATTTGTCAGTTTACAGGCCTGCAGCTCCCACAGAGAATAATTTTTTAACCTCCTTTTTGTGAATACATAATGTATTAACTGCTTTCAGGATGGAAGGACCATTTTACCCAGTATGACAAAAAGTGCTTCTTAACAGGATTACCAACTAGCTTTAAATAATGAAGGAAAGATTAAAAACATTCATGACAACTTAGTAGGGGACCTATTATGCTTCCTTTTTTAAGAAGTTAGAATAGATCTATAGACCATACAAAAATATTTTCATTACATTTTTTGCACAAAATCATTGTGAAATAATGAGATTTCACCTCCTCAGTTCCGTCTATTTTGAGCGCCATTCATAATGAGCTGTTTTTAGTGCTCTGTCACTTTTATGCAAATACAATGTAGCTGCATCCCCCGACCGCCCAACTCAGTGTTTACACTCAAACTTTATACATGAGAAGATGGCTGCAAATAGATGCAAATTGGGACTGATATCCCAATTTGCATCTTTTGTTTCTGACCCTGAGTCAGACCTGGAAGCAGAAGAAGTGGAGCCTCTTGCACAACAAGCAAAGCAGTTTCTGAATGGTAAGTTTCTAAAAGGACACAGGGCTATTAGTAGCCCGTTGATAGTGTTGCTTGTGCTAAATGACAAATCGGGTTCATGCCAAACAGCCACTGTACAATTCAATTAAATTTTATATATGTAGCGCTAATTCACAACACGTCATCGTAAGGCTCTTTCTAAAGTCAAATTCAATCAAATCCTCCAGACAGATTTGTCAAAAAAGTTTCCTATTTAAGGATACCCAGTAGATTGCATCAAGCCTCGACCGACTGGGGGTTAGAGAAGACAGAGCAGAGACACAGAAGCACAGAATCCAGGAATCCTTTCCATGTTATATGGTAATAGCGGATGATCTGTCCCCCCTGGATGATGTCACAACTAACAGAGCGCCAGACCGGGTGTACCTACTATGAAGAGAAAAATGACAGAGAACAAAAACTTAAAAGTTGAAATGACAACAAACAATGCAAATTGGAGAACAGTAGAACTCAGCAGACCCTGATGTCCTCCAGCAGCCTAAGCCTATAGCAGCATAACTACAGAGATAGCTCAGGATAACTTAAGCCACTCTAACTATAAGCTTTGTCAAAAAGGAAAGTTTTAAGCGTAGTCTTAAAAGTAGACAGGGTGTCTGCTTCACGGACCAAAACTGGGAGTTGGTTCCACAGGAGAGGAGCCTGATAGCTAAAGGATCTGCCTCCCATTCTACTTTTAGAGACTCTAGGAACCACCAGCAGACCTGCAGTATGAGAGCGAAGTGCTCTGTTAGGAACATACGGGGTAATCAGAGCTCTGATATATGATGGAGCTTGATTATAAAGGGCTTTATACGTGAGAAGGAGAATTTTAAATTCTATTCATGATTTAATGGGAAGCCAATGAAGGGAAGCTAAAATAGGATAAATATGATCCCTCTGTAGAGCATATTTAGCGTTAAAACCAGCTCCGCCTGGGTTGTAAAAAGATAAAGAGAAATAATTATTTTGCTGTGTGTACACTTAGATTGGTGACATCACAAGAGGCACAATATTCAAGCTGTTGCTAGTTAACATGATGAGACAGATTTAGACAGATTTCAATGTAGATTCCGGAATTTTTTTTTTAGTTCAGTTCCACTTTATCCTGGATCTCTCTAAACACTGCCTCCATGTGTATTGATGTTAGTGTTTTTTTTTTTCAAACATGCAATCTTCTCACATATAATTGAGGGGTTTTGCGGAAACTGTACAGACAAGGGAACACCTCTGAATAAATGACTTTGATTTTAAAAAAAAACAAAACTGAAAGCTTTTTTTTGGGCGGCAGAATTTAAATCAAAAGATTAACATTTACGGCTAAATAGCGAAAGAAATGGAGCAGCTAAGCATGACATGTGCTGATTGTGACATTTATTTTCAACTGAGGCTCAGTGGGTAGAGTAGTTGTCTTGTAATCGTAAAGTTGTGGGTTTGATTCCAGCTTCCCCCTGTCACATATCATAGTGCTCCTGGACAAGGTACTTAACCCCGAGTTGCCTACTGATCACCGTATTAGAATGATTATATGTGCGTTAGTGAGTGCGATTGGGTGAATGTGGCTATAATGTAAAGCGCTTTGAGTGGTCAGTGTGACTGAAAAAGCGCTACATAAATTCAATCCATTTACCATTACTTTATGTAAAATATGTTTAATTGGTTTCACAGAAAACCCCGGTTACTAGCTTTAAACTGAAACAACGTAAGTCCGTCTTCGGTTTTACTTATGAAGGTAAGGACTTCCACATGTTCACCCCTGATACAGAGGGCCCTCTACGAGTTACTGAACCAGCAACAATGAGACAAAAACACCGAAAGGAGCATGAACCGGCAAGCATTTGAAAACAGTTAGATTTTATAGAATTTGATAAAATTTTCAAAGCTCATTCAGTTTGTTGGTGAAGATTTTCAGTCATCCAGGTCATGGTCAATCCAAAAAAGGTTAAAAAATGAAAAATAAAACAACTGGACTTCAGAATAGAAGTTGTTTTATTTTTAATTCTTTAACCTTTTTTGGATTACTCATTCAGTTTCTTTAAGAAGATCACAGGGCGGTGATTAGCTTTCTGTGTAAGATCCTAGCCTCCTGATTACATTAGAAATTGATTTAAATAAAGAAAAAAAAATAATGTATGAAAAGATTATAAGATGCGACTGAAGTATCTATTCATCTAATTCCCTTTTTTCTTATTTCCACCAATTTCCTTTTTTCCTCTTTTTAATGTTGTCCTTTAATCTAGCTGCCTTTCTTCTCTTTTTTTTCCATTTCTATACTTCTGTTTTCTTTTTAAACATATTTTGTTTAATCTTTTTCCTCCTCTTTTTTCCTTTTATAAATCTTTGAGAGCATTTCAACTTTCCCGGTATATTTCTTTCACAATCACTAGGGTTGTGACGAGATCTCGCAATAGTGAAACTTATATTTCTTATAAAAGTGTAGTCATTCTCACGAAGCGCTAAGTTGCTGTCAGCATGCGATTTCACCCGGGCAAAGTGATTAGGAGAGTGATTTTAGCTTTAAAGTCCATTGTATCTACGGTATACATACTTTTATATAGAAGTTAAAAGGAGATACTTCCTGTTTTTGCTGCGCTGCATCAACACGGTCTTCTTCTTGCGTTGCACGTTGCGCTACCACTTGTTACAAAAAGAAGAAGAAGCCCTCATGGCCCAACCGTTTTAAATTACATTTTTGGCCGAATTTAGGGTACAGTTTGAGTAAATGCTTGATTGAGTGACACACAGGGCATCGAAAATACAGCAGCCAGCCAACTGTTAGCTGCCAGTTTACGTCGTCTTTTTTAACCTGTCTGCCTATGTTAAAGGGCTATTTCAGTTTTGCTTTTGTTTTTTTTTCTAATTGCACTGCATTTGAACCTCTAGTTCAAAACTTAAATTTAAAATAGTAGTTTATAATCTAACAAACACGAGCTTGATTATCCTACACTAAACAGAAACTGAGCCTTCTCAGAATTACAAAAAACATAGGAACTTTGTGTATGGATACGTCAAATTTGGACTGAACTATTGAACACTGATTGCAGATCCTTGAAAACATTTTTGTCACGTATGAATAAAATAACATCAAAAAATAAAATCTTGCTTGAATTTTTTTGTCGTTATGATGATCCTAATAGTGTATATTGTCTTATTTCGTGAGGAGGATGTATCGTTACATTCCTAGCTCCCACGGATTCTTCATAACCCTCCATAAAGCTCTGAAAATTGTATACCCTTCTTTAAAGAAACAGTTATATTACTTTAGCTCTGTTTAGCAACTTTTTTTGGTTTTGTTTCATTGTTTATCTTCTACTTACAAATGAGTCATCTCCTAATTGATCTGTGGATGCAGTATGACTAACACACAAACTCCAGCTTGAGGTGGTGATTCAGATTTTAGGAAGTAGCTCTGAGCTACTGGCACAGTGAACTGGCACAAAGAGACTGATATGAGCTCACAGTCTCAAAATTATAGTGAAAAAATAAATTCAAGAAGCATATGTTACAGATACAGCAGCCGTAACGTTCCACATAATGGCTTCAGAAAATATTTACTAACCGCTAAGTCGCCCTGTATATGTACATGCGTATGACTAAATGAAATCTGAATAAATGTACCTCAAGGAGATACTGAGTTTGTGTTGACTTAAAATTACAGTCAGTTTCCATCTTACATTTTAAAGCCCATGGTGAAACCCTTGTCGATTATTCTTTTATACACTAAAGGCTCTATATTACGCGCCAAACTGTGCGCCGAATACAGCCCGTCAAGGCAATTTATCCGGCCCTCAAGAGCCAAAAAAAGGCAGATCATGTCATAAAGTAGAGGCATATATCCTTTTTAATTGTATAAAGTGGCTAAAACTATGCCTCCTGTGGCAAATGTTGATTTTGTTTTACTGTGTAGTAACAGTATCCTGCCACTAGATGTCAGTTTTCCCACAACACGTTAAAACAACCAAGAAATGTCCAAAAATAGTAATAGTAATTATAGTAATATCATCTTTATTGTCATTGAAACATACATTACAAGAAATTTGTTCTCTGCTTTTAACCCATCACCCTTGGGGAGCAGTGGGCTGCCATGTGTGGCGCCCGGGGAGCAATCAGGGGTTAAGGGTCTTGCTCATGAACCCAGAGTGCAGGCGCTGGGGATCGAACCGGGTACTTGCATCCTTCTCTGAGTGCAAGCGCGCTACTCTAACCACTAGGCCAACACTCCCACGAGAAGAAGTAATGGAGAATTATGAGAGTTTAAAGTGTAACTCACCCCAATGTGAACTGTTTTTGCAGACAAACTGTATAAACTGGGCCTAAGGGTGCTACTTTTATGTTACTGTGCATTTTTTATACTTCTATGTCAAGTGAAATGAAATCAAAAGTATCATCTATACACATGTAACCAGCCCTTTTAATAACTTCATTACGCCAAAGTGGACCAATATAGAAATGAGTTTGACATCCCTGCTCTATATGATCCCTTTTGAAGCTTTCCAAAGTCAACTATAGGCATATATATGATGAGATATTGCCTTTGGTACTACGGAGTATTCATTTGTTATTAAGTATTAGTTGTTTTCTGGCGCTATTTTTCCAAACCTGGAAGAAAGATGCTTGTGTTCACTGCGATGGTGCCTCTCCCTGTGTGGGGTTGCCCCAGAGCCGCTGCAACATGCAACCCTAACTCGATGCTACTGCTACAATTTAACAAGCGGCTTGATTTTCTTACACCTCTGCCATCTTCATCGGGGTGTTTTATTGTAGGAATCACGTCACTTTTAAGAATTAATCTCCTGGACAATCCTCTTTGGTACAGGCCGACGTTCACCAAACAGTCATCAGTGAAGTCACGGTCAGACAAACACAAGCTAGCGTGCTCCCGAAAATAAAATCCAACCACTTCTGGTGATTAAGATCTTCTTTAGGAAGGCTGAACAGCGTCTGAGACCTCTCACAGCTGAAAACACATTTTCGCCATATAGCTATAGCTCAAAAAATAGCAGTTGCTGTCACTGTGCAGATTAGGTGATAAAAGAGCCACTTTGTCTCAACTTCGAGCAGAAATGATTACGCTCTGCCTCACATCACCACTCGTTGGGCATGTTGTTTACTAGGCAGGGGTGGAGGGTGCAAGTAATCAACGTTCTACGTTGACCTGTCATGGCCGCTCATTTTCCAGGACAGGGAGGGGCTGCTGCTCATAGAACACAATTCACGCCCAGACGTGCATGAATCAAGCAAAACACCCCTTTGGTCATGACATAACATAGCTAAAAGCTCAAAGAAGTTAATTTTGCATGATATAGGCCCTGTGAAGGCAGAACATTAGATTCAGCTGGTTTAATTTGTGGTTGTTTGGGGTTTCTTGAGTCTCTGTGATGAGGAGGCTGGAAAAAATCCATCCTGGTGAGGGGGTATAAGCGAAACGGATATGAGATAAAATGATTTGATATGTGATGAATGTGCAGTTTGGTCTGCAGAAGCCTTTAGTTGTGGGTTATAAAAGCTCAGTCACAGATATATGAACATTTTATTGCCTCGAGTGCCACACAAACTGGCTTGACTCTTAAAATGTAGTATCTGAAACCAATCCCAAAGTGTTATGGTTTTATTTTCCTTTCCTTGAAATAGTACAGTTATAAGAATGTTATATAAGGATTATTTTTCTTGCATCTTATGCCAATTTTTGTTTTGTGCATCATCAGGTAATGAAGACCTACCACATGTACCACTCGGAGAGCATCAACGCCGAGAGCAAGCTGAAGGAAGCTGAGAAGCAGGAAGAAAAGCAGATTGGGAGGGGGGACCCTGTCTTCAGCATACGGATGGAGAAGAAGATCGAGAAAATAAAAGAGAAGGTAAAATCAAGCTTAAATAGAATTAATTATTTTGATTAGCATCTTTAATGAAAACAAAAAAACGTTTTACATTTCACTTTTCCTTTGGGTATATTGACAGCATCATTTGTCAATATAGCATTTTCACGCCCAAACAAGCAGAGGCATTAGCGGGACAGTCCTGTAGTTTGTTAAATGTCTGTGGAGATGATTAAAGACTGATGGTTTCAGCAGAAGCTTTCCAGGAGCGCATTTGGATGTGCTGAAATATGAATGATGATGAGTCAATGCCCGCCGGTCAGCCAGGGCATTGTGACTAACAGCCTCATGTTCGTCTGGTGTTGGAGGAAGACGACTGAGGCTGAATCAAAGAGCAGAAGTTTCGGTCTTTGTTTCTGCCTATTTATACCACAATCGAACTCATATTTTCTAATGTTTATTGAAGACCTTGTTCTGCCTCTAATCCCGTCTAAACTCTGTGATTCACCTTCCCTGCAGAGACGTAAAACTATAATCACCTGTCAGAAAGGCTGTTGTCTACTCATTAAATTTCCCCTGACACGCTCGCTCTGTTGTTTCTCATTCCTGCCTCTAATTCCCTTGTCAGCGTCAAGCCAAGTACTCGGAAAACAAGCTGAAGTCGATCAAAGCCCGCAACGAGTACCTGCTGACACTGGAAGCGACAAACGCGTCCGTTTTCAAGTACTACATCCATGACTTGTCGGACTTAATTGATGTGAGTATGAAACCACATGACTGTCCCACGCTAGAAACACATTTTTAGAACAAACTTTGAAAGCATCTTTGTATGACCTTTTTCCCCCGGATCAGACACATTTGAGGATTTTTTTTATTTTAAACGTGACTAGATTTTTGCAGGACAAAGTTAAGCATCAGATATTTTGGTAAAAGTCTATGTTTGTCTAGATTTGTCATAAAGTCTTTTAAGTCATTCAGAATGTGTAAATGGTATCAGTTTGTGTTACAGGTCGTCTCTCTTTTCACGGCCGTATAGAAGCAGATTTCTAGCTGGACCTTTGTACCATTGCCATGACTTAAATCTGATCCGGCTTACCTTTGTTCCTCCTGTTTTCTTTTAGAGATTTAGAGCTGCTGCTCTATCTTCTCTGCTTCTTTTTTTCTGAAGGAGCAGGGGAAGGTTGGAGTTTTAGCGAGACTTTAGGATTTTGTATTCCAGACAGGACTTAAGGATGGAGAGAGGCAGCTTCTTCTCAGGCGGCACGCTGTGTGCTGAAATTACCCCTCTCCCTGCTTTGCTCACAGGCCTTCACATCTCACCAGGGTGTGCGTGTGTGTCTGTGTGTGTGTGTCTGTGTGTGTGTGGTTGAGTGATGTTATGTGGGATGCAGTCTGCAGGAGCTGCATGTGGAGGCTCGCACATGTTTTTAAATTAATGAAGAGAGTTTTCATGGTTAAAAAACAAAGTGTGCTTAGAGACAGGTGGCTGAAAATCTGAAATGAAAGTGACTTGATTTAAATGTTTTCCAGTTTTTATTCAGTCTCAGATCATAACAACCATCCATCTGTTCTCTCCATCCGTCAGGCTATTCTCCTATCTATCTATCTATCTATCTATCTATCTATCTATCTATCTATCTATCTATCTATCTATCTATCTATCTATCTATCTATCTATCTATCTATCTATCTATCTATCTATCTATCTATCTATCTATCTATCTATCTATCTATCTATCTATCTATCTATCTATCTATCTATCTATCTATCTATCTATCTATCTATCTATCTACCATTTTGTTGATTCATTCCTCACTCTGTAAATCTGTGTTCCTCCATCTGTCCATTGTCCTACTATTCCTTTCTTCCTTCCTTCCTTCCGTCCATCCTTCATTCCATCCAATCGTCCGTTTATCCATCCGCCCGTCCTTCCATCCATCCGACCACTGCATCTAATCATCAAGTATCTAATCATTCAGAATGTTTTATAGTTTAATAACTACTGGGAACTCTGGAAAAGTAGGGAATTTTGACATAAATTTGTTTTAGAAACCCCATTTCTCAGTGTTTGTTTGCAGATCAGGCATTGAAATGTGTGATTATGTGTGTTTGAACCGTGTGTCTGGGAAGATGATGAGGTTCAGTGCGGTAAAAATCAGCATTAGACCCTGAACATAACATTCAGGTTAGGTAACACTTTTGACTCAGAAAGCTTTGAAATGGAAATGTCTCCTTTTAAAGGTCAGGCTGTGATGTTTTTTTTCCTCCACCATGTATCTTGTGTTAACATAGAAAATGAAGTACTCTGATCAAGTAACATAAACCCTCTAGCATACTGGATTTTACCGGATTATGTTCTGTTAAAAGTTGTTGTTGACTAATTCACATGGCGGATTTGAAGTTTGTCCAGAATTCATGACGTCAATTCAAGTTTAAAGAAAAACATTAACACATGTTATAGGAAGTTATCTTTTTTTTATTTGGTTTACCTGCAGTGTCTAGGAAAAACAGAAAATGGAGCATGAGTTGTCATCCAAGAAGGCCAAAATGTCTTGCTACAGGTTCTCAAAGAGATCTACGTCTTTGGACTTTGACAGGGCCATTGTAACGCATGACATGTGCTTTGATCCGACTCACTCCATTGTAGTTCAGGCTTTATGGTTAAGATCATCGCTCTGCTGGAAGGTGAACCTCCGATCCAGTATCCAGTCTTTTCTTTAGTTTTCCCTTCAGCGTCGCCTGTATTTAGTTCCATCCGTCTTCCCATCAACTCTTGACTAACCTGCTGCGGAAAAGCATTCCCACAACATGATGCCGCACTTTGTTGTACCCTTCATGGCTTGTGGCAAAGTGCAAACAGGATATCTTATTGCTTTATCGCTTTCAATGGTTTCCTTTTTGCAACGCTTCAACAAAGGCCAGATTTGTGGAGTCCACAACTAATACTTGTCCTGTTGCTTCTCCAACCTGAGCTCGGGATCTTAGCAGCTCTTCCAGTTACCATGGGCCTCTTGGCTGCTTCTCTCAGGAACGCTTTCTTTTCGCACCTGTCAGTTTATCTGGATGACCATGTCTTGGTAGGTTTGCAGATGTGCTATACTCTTTCCAGCTGCAGATGATGGATTGAACATTGTATTTGATATGCTGTTTTATAAACAAATCCCACGTTAAAGCTCACCTGCCGGATGTGTCCTTTGATCTTCATGAAGCTTTTTAATTTTAATGTCTTCTATATGATTTATAAAGTTGCAGTCAGCTGAGTATGAATATGCAAAATTCTGATTTTACAATCCATTTGAGAATATACTCAATACAGTTAGTCGTTTAGAAAATATCATTTACATCACGATGTATAGATATGTTTTCATTTTTCTCGCTTTTGCTCTACTGTTTTATTCACTCCAGTGCTGCGATTTGGGGTACCATGCAAGCCTGAACCGGGCTTTGCGGACCTACCTCTCAGCAGAGTACAACCTGGAAACGTCACGGCACGAGGGTTTAGACATCATTGAAAATGCGGTGGACAGTCTGGACCCACGGAGTGACCGACAGAGGTTCATGGAGATGTATCCCACAGCCTTCTGCCCACCTGCCAAATTTGAGTTCCAGTCCCACATGGGAGACGAAGTATGTTGTGCACTAATAATAATGTATTGATGAGATGTGAGAGTTTTACAGTTAGTATTTGTCTTAGCTGGTTGTTTACTGCGGAACAAAAGGAACAGGGCCGTTTTTAGAGCAGCAAATGCACAAAACCAACCGCATGACTAAACTTTGGGGAGAAACATTTACAGACATAATGTAATGAGGTTTGATAGTGGGGGTTTAAGGGTGGCTTTTTATTGTGAACGGGCGGCTGCATAATGTTTTATAGTGCACTAAATTTGACAAATCAAGCCTTATTCCCTCCCCTGGATTTAAGTAGCTCAACATGTGTTCAGAGTTTTATTGTTCGGATGCCACTTTGCTGATATCATGTCTGTTTGGTAGCTCTTGTTCTGCTCTCCTCTCCTCGCTGACGTTTGCTCTGTAATTAAAGAAGCATGTGGATAAGAGTCATTACTATAAAAAGACGTGTTCTCTCCTCCAGGTGTGCCATATTACTGCACAGCCACCAGTCAACGGGGAGCTCATCCTGAGGTTCCAGCAGCTGCAGTCTCGACTGGCTACTCTGAAGATTGAGAATGAAGAGGTAACATATTGCCAGTCATCATAAATAAGTAACCCGGAAATGTATGGAGCCAATATGGATACGTCTTCTCTCTTTGACGCAAGTTTTCTTCACTAAAAGCTGACTTCTGCAGATGTTTGTTGGCGGGAAGAGGCTGAGGACTTCAGCGAATTAAAGCTGCTAAAGGAAGCTTGAATTTTCAAGTTTAAGTGTTTTTTTTTTTGTGTTTTTTTTTGCATGCACATAAAACCAACAAACTCATATATTTTTACGTTATGTATTTTCATCTGTCATATCCCCCAGATAGCTTTAAACCCCTTTCTCTTTTCTTCCCGCTGCAGGAATTCTCCCTAATGCTTTTATTTGCGCAAAGCCTTGCTGCTATTTTTGCTGCATCTGCAGCTTGATAGACCAACTCGGCATGTTGTTCAACTGAAGGAAGCCCTTCAATGCTGCCACTTCTGCACAGGGTGCATTTGCACACATCTGGCTAACTTTCGAGTCTGACTTGCTTCTCCTTTTTTTATGCTTCTCTTGCTTCCCTCCATGTGTCAGTCTTTGCACTCCTCTTTCTTTATACTTGTTAAAAAAGCAGCAGGAGCACATAGGTCAACTTCCACAACACGCATTGCTGTTTGATCTATTCCGATCAAACTTTCAAGTCCTCAGTGATCCTGATGCTGTGGAACCACGCTGACTTGTTGAGTCTGTGTTTGGCTTGCAAAAAGCTTTCGTACTCGTTCAAATGTTCAGATTTTGTCACGTTACAACCACAAACCTTAATCTATATTATTGGGATTTTAAAGCAGAGTGAACGTCGGACTTGCTTTGGCTTAAACAGACATCAGCCTCCACGGATACCAGGTCATCCATGTTGATATTAATTAACACCGATCCAACTTTTCCACTGCGGAGGTTCGCTTCGGTAAAGTCGTACTGGTTAAAATGTCCTCGTTCGTCACATGAGGCCACTTCTTCATGTCATCCTCTCAGTCATGAATAGTTTGAGGCTGTGACACTGACCTGCCACTTCGATCGCTCTTCAATCTTTGACAATGTTGCCGCGACAGTTTATCATTTCTGTCAAACTAATGTTATTTGACCGAGGGAAGCGCTGAAACGGAAGTGCCGCACAAAAAAAAACGGAAGTTGGACCCATAGTTACTTCCGCGTTCGAAAATAAGGTGGATAGACAAGAATGAGCAACACCTTCACTGCAACGTTGATGGAGTTGTACACCAAAGCCTGGCAGCTGTGATTGCAACAGAAAGTGGTTATACACAATGTTGACTCAAAACAGGCTGAAATAATATGTTTGCCAGGCTTTTAGATCGGAATTGGTAAAAGAAATTCAGAACTATGATCCCCCCCCCCCCCCCCCCGTACTTTGCTTTTTTTTATAAATCATAAAAAATCATTATAAATCATAAAGTGCTGGCTGGCCAAATATTTCTTGAAATGCATTTGGGGGGCCGCAAATGACCCTCGGGCCGCACTTCGGACACGCCTGGCCTAGACTGTCTGAAACCCACTGATGCATGCTGCTGCTTTTCTTTTTCTTTTCACATTTGCTGGATGGTGCTTGTTTTGCTTGGTTGCATGTGAAAACAGGGTAATAGCTAGAAAACATAGATCATCAAGGAAGTGTTCTTTCGGAAAATGTTGTTTGCCAGTGGTCATCAGGTGGTCATCAGGATTTCTCTTACGCGACTAAAGGTTCATGCAACCTCCACGCTCTTTGTCAAGGCATTGGTCGTCACACAATAGGGCAAAATGAGGAACTCTAAAACTAATTCAGAAAGGTTTTTGTTTTGTTTGTGGCTTCTGCCTAATTTCGATCAGATCAACGTCTTTTGGATGTTTGGATACGGCAGATCCACAGACTTGAACAGCTTGTATAGTCTTTGCTTCAGTTTGTCAGACTTGTGCTGAGGTTGCTAGTTGGCTTTGATGTTGTGCCAAATTAAAAGAAGTGCCCCGTTTTCCAGCACGTCCCTCGCTGCCGTTCATTTGAACGTCATTGGGAAACTTTTAGAAAAGCAGGCAAATTACTGACTATATGAATAAATCTGTTGGGCTTTAAAAAAAAAAGTTGATGTATTTGACAGCTAAGGCAGGATTTAAATGCAGCATTGTGCAACTTCTCCCATCCGTCCATTGAATGCCTCCAGTTGTATTGTAATGAATTTCATTATGGATGAATTCCAAATCAAGCTGTTCTCTTATGCAGATTTTATTCCTTTTAATTGTTAGAAATTAAGATGTATATGAAATGCTGACTGAAAAAGCAGCCGTCTTTAGAGTACGGTTTCATTTGAAGCCTTTATTGATATGTAGCTGGTCCTCTTTAATGGAATCCAGATTTTCTTATAGCACACCATCCGACGACACTGACGTAAATTAGTGAACATCTGTGCTTTTATTCTGGCTTTACTTACCTTGGTGATGGTCAGAGAGAAAATTCAGGAGGAACAGAACGAATCAAACTGTACGTTCTTTCCTTTTTTTGTCTATTGTTGTTCTTGCAAACGTGTCCGGTCCCCCTCCCTGTGTAGTGTAGTAACAAACCCAAAGGGCAAAAAAAAACAACGGCTTTGTATCGTCCTTGAGTTACATGAGAAGGAAGGAGAGATGCATGTATAGGAATTACATTTTATATTATCAGTTTCCCGCTAAGGCAGATATGTTTGCCTAAAAGCCTGCTTTCCTGCTGACACAAACAGTCACCAAGCTCCTTCCTTTGCAGAGGAACATTGTTGCTCTCCTGCATTAAGATGTTTGCCCCCAAAATTAAAGACGGCATCTTTTTGTTCCCTCCCAGATGCCATTTACCAGCACCAGGATACATGATGTTCATCATGTAAAAAAGTTCATCCAATCAAACAGCTCGTTCAAACTCATTGGTGCACAGCACAGTCTAAGTAACCAATAAACACCAATTCTCAGTGAACCCGGTGTATCTAAACTTGTCATTTCAGGGGGCTGAGGTGTATATTTATACTTTGTGACCATAATAGAAAGAGAAAGTCATCTGTGTCATCTTAGTTACAGTTGCAGTTTTGGCAGGATTTCTGAACACATACAACCCCCCCCCCTTTCTTTTTTTTTTTTTTTTTTTACATGTGTGTGTGTAGAGGCTGACCAGTTAGCGTCATGTCCTTGTCCGCCTGCCTCACAGAAACGGATGTCCTGGTGGCTCTGAATCTGAAGGCGCTGCAGCCTCATGTTAGGATCGCCAGATGGCCTTTTATCCTGGGCATGGTGTGCAGGATTTATCCTTGAAAAATGAACTTTTAAAAGCACGGCGGCGACCTGCGAGCTCCACCGTCAAACGTAAAAGAGAGTCTGTCGTCGTGTAGACAGGAAAAGCTGCAGGGCACAGCTCTACAGAAGAGCAGCTGCATCCTCAAAGGACCCCTGAACCGCTGAAAGAAAACACGCTGAATAATTGACCCCGCATTCACTGGTGGGTGGAGTGCAAAATGGGAAGCCTGACCCTGGATTTCGAGCCATCTGGGGTGGGGGGGGGGGAGCTCACTGTTAAAATCCCAATCAGGGCAACGTTGTTCTCATCTCCCCAGTCAACATCTTTGCTTTGTCTCATTTTAGATGAACTAATCTTCCCATTTACATCTCGTTTACCTTTGTGGAACCCAAAATTCACACAGGCCAATGTTTTTTCCTCGTGTCTTTAGTCTTATGAGTTTTTATACTGAGTTCTGGCAATCTCATACCATCTCTTCTAACAGGGAGTGTTTGTTTTTGGCCTGATAAATTTCAGGGAGACGCATCAAAGCGGCCGTCTGTCTGTGCTCATAGCTTGATGAACAGCAGATTACACACTTACTGCGGGGTCTGTTGAAAGCTGCCGGACTGCAGTCTGGCTTCCGAGACGTGTTGATAGATGCTGAAATAAGCGTTAAGTGACGGGTTCCTTCTGACCTGCCGATTCACACTTATTTGAAATGTCACAAATGGAAGTATTTGGGGTTTTGACAGCACCGTGGGGTTATTTTTGGCTCGCAGAGTGAAGTTTGAAATAAACCACACTTGTAATACTGACGCTGAAATGTCGACATTGATATGTTTTAGAAATAGTTTAGCGCGGAGAAATAAACTCGACTTGGCCGGTGGGGCTTTGTGTAGTTGTGTTGTACAACCGCAGGGGCCGATGGGCATTTCCAGCGAGTGTCCCCGCGAGCTCTGCTGTAATGGAGCCCAGCAGTGAACATTGGTAACTATTCATCCACTGAATAATGGATAAACTCAACAGCTTTTTCACTGGGAGACGTTCTCTCGCATGCATGGCTGCTGTGCTCATAATGACTGCTGGGCCCCTCTCTTCCGAAGGGGCCACCCGGAATGGGGAGAGGGCTCCCAAACACACTCAGAAAGTGTAGCTAGCAACTTTATGTCGCAATAACTTACCTTTTTCAAGGACCTGTCAGAAAACTTTCAACGTTTTTTTGTTGTTTTGTTTCAAGTTGTAGAGTCCTTCCTTGCATGCTGCCATTACTCATGTTCCAACCTGTGGTTTGTTTTAGCCTAATGATGTGTTGGATAGCATTGAAACGACATCCACATTGTGTGCCTAAACACGTGTTTCAGCACTCTAATCCATCTCAGGAACAAAAAAAAAAAAAAAAGGCCGCCTTGTATTTTAGGGATTTTTTTTTTTTCTTCTTCTCTTTTGAACACAGACTGACTCAAAGGTCAAACAGTTTGTAAGAAACAGGCTGTAATTCTGTAAGTCTGTTTATCGTCTACTTACATGCCGAGTCCACCTTCTTCTTTTAAAATCGCCGAGGTCAGACCAGATTAATACCTGAAGAGGAGATTGGGATCATTAAGAATAATTGGGAGAAACTCTTTTTATTTGCAGGGTCCCTTTTAATCTGTGCAGCCAATAGAACTAAGCTAGTCACAACCCTTTGTTTTCCACCAGGATGTCTCTCTGTCAAGGGGGTCAAAGAAGTATTTTCCTGGATTTTTCCAGCGAGGTAGTTGTTATTGTTTCTGCATCTTTTGGGCCTTTTTCCTCTGCAGCTTTACCGCATCAGTGACTCATTCTCATACTTGTCACTCCTCATTCATGGTTAGTCTATATATATATATTGGCATATATATATATATATATATATATATATATATGCCAATATTATGTTTGTTGATATAATCTAGAACGGCAGAAGGTGTTATATGGAACGTTTAAGACATTTTACGTCTCGTCATGACCATGTTTTCCCAGAAGTTGTTAGCCAATAAACTTGCTGCATCCAGATGCCTGTAATTCAATACAATCATATCGGAATGGAAATCCTGTGTTAATGCTTTAAATGCCTTTATTAAGTTTTGACAATGCAATAACTAAATTCCATGTGATTTTTTTTTTTTACTATTATAAAAAATGTTGCAATGATCAATAGAATTAGTACCAGATTGCGTACACCTTTTGAATTTGTTTTTTTTTAATACTACAACAACTACAAAACAATGGGAAAATGCAGTTTTATTGCTCAAATTTACTGCTTTGTTGTTCGTTTACGGATGCATTTTCACTCTTTATTTATTTGTCCCATGCTTTATAATCTCATGTTACCACATAATATACCAAGTCATGCCCTGCAGCTCTTGGACAGCTTGAACATCTTTTGTAGTGAATGGAGAAGGGTACGCTTGGCTAAACCCTGATATTTATATGCTTCAGGAGAAGCATTGTTGACAGGCTAGAGCCGGTTATGGAAATGAATCTTTGAAGGCTGCTAGTGAATGTACCATCTCCTGCCAGCACCGTTCACCTCCAGCCCCTCTGAGTGCATGCAGGCTGATTGCTTTGGCTGGGAGTCATGTTCAGCCGCCTGCGGTTTTTAAAGATTGTACGTCTTGTCAGAAAGCACCTGAATATTTTAGTGTCACGAGGTGGAGAGTGTTTTTTTTTTTTAGAGAGCGGGGGGAATGGCGACGTCGTGACGGCGAAGAGATGACCTCAAGCTTTAAAGCAGGTTCCCATTTTTCACTCTGATCACAGCTTCATCTGCTATTGAACAGGTCAAAAAGACATCAGAGGCTACGCTGACCACCATCCAGGACATGGTGACCATCGAAGACTACGACGTGTCCGAGTGCTTCCACCACAGCCGCTCCACGGAGTCGATCAAGTCCACCGTTTCCGAGACGTACCTCAGCAAGCCCAGCATCGCCAAGAGAAGGGCCAACCAGCAGGAAACCGAGCAGTTCTACTTCATGGTGAGTGGCAGGAACAGAACTGCTGAAAAGAAGTGTTTCAGTTTCTGTCTTTTTGGCTTATTTTGAAAAGAATGTGAAATACATAACCTTCTATTATTATAGCTTTTATAACAAATTTCACATTAAGTAAAAGTTCTCATTCAGCCTTAAAAGTGCTTATTTTAACAGAAAGAAAAGTGATTATCTTTGATTGTTTAGCATTAGGCTAACTCTTCCAAACCATCTCCACTTTGTGATGCAAGCTGCTATTTTGGGCTGTTTTGGAAGATGGACATGCTCTGATAAAATCTTTAAAGAGACTTCCAGTGTGTCCTCTGCCCTTGGCTGCCTTATCATTGATTGCTGTCCTGAGAGCCGGCTCTCTGGCTGGCACTCGGGACGGTCGGGGTGGCCGTGTAATTACTCTCGATTCTCCACAGAAATTCCGCGAGTTTCTGGAGGGCAGTAATCTCATCTCCAAGCTGCAGGCCAAACACGACTTGCTGAAGAGGACGCTCGGAGACGGTACGCTCACCGTCCTTTTGCTCGCCTCTGCTCATTCTCACCCTTGCGCTGCTACTGTTCTTCCTCCAGTCTTGGATTAATTCAGCCTCATGAGTATGACAGATGCAGTGCCTTGCAGCAGTGTTCATCCCGGTTTAGCTTTGTGCCATTTTGTCACATTACTACGACAAAGTTCATGTCATTTCATTAGGATTTTTGTTTGATAGACAAACAAAACTGTGGCGACAAAAGAGAAATTATAAGCATGGTGTGTATGTGTCTAGTTTGCTTTGATAGCCCACATAAAATCCATCCAGTTACTTTTAGAAATCACATAAGAACATAGTGTCTAACTCTGTCATTAAGTCTCCGTACAAATACAGCTGATCTGTAAAGGGCTCAGAGGATTGCTAGAAAAGACAACATTATGAAAACCAAGAAGGTCAAAGTTGTGGCGAATTTTAAAGCAGCTTTGGGTTATAAAAGGTATAATAAGCACAGCTTTTTATTGTCTCATAGAATAATTTTCAAACCATTAACTCAAAATGGAAAGACTATGGCACAACTGCAAATCTACCAAAACACCTAATCAGAAGCAGCCAAGAAAGCCACAGTAACTCTGGAGGAGCTGCAGAGAGCCAGAGCTCAGATGGGACCTATGAAAGGGCAACTTGTAGTTGTGTGCTCCACAAATGTCATTCATTGACTCAGTGACTGAATATCAAGAATTGTTCCCACACTTCTTTTTTTTGTTTTGTTTGTTTGTTTGAAAAAATGCTAAAAACCCATATATCATTTGCTTTCCACTTCACAGTTATGCTCTACTTTGTGTTGGTCTACGCAGAAATACATTGAAATGTGTCGCTGTAATATTACAAAATGTAAAAAGGTTTAAGGGGTATGTATATTTTGTAAGGCACTGTTTTTAGGTGTTGGATTTTAAGTTGTCTGTCAAGTAGTTTCAGTCATTTCTCTAGCAAATCTTCATTTTACTATTTTTTTCCCCCTCACTCCTGAAAAGCGAGCATTAGCCACAACTGAAGGGGATTTTGAATTCCCATTATCCGCCTTACTCACCATTCATCAGCCTGCCGCGTATTAGACGGCTGGCGCTCATGGCATCGGGCTCTCATTGTTCTCTTCTGGTGGGATCTCAGTCAGGAACTGTCGGCTCCTGCCGTGACCTTCACTCCTGGTGGTCTCTGTGAAATTGCCCACTTAGTGCGCAGTGAAGGCGTGACTTAACAATGAGAATAGCCTGCTGCTTTTGACACGTGCTGCTTCGTTATCCTGTTGTCAGTGAGCTGAAGGACAGTGAGTGACTCAAACATGGCAGCAGGTTTTACACTGTTCATAAAATCCAATTTTTCTTCCTACATCTCCAGACTTTTTATATTGACTTTGATGTTGATCTTAATCTAATTTTATTCATCCTTGTAGCTTTGCCCAGTCGGGATAAGATTGTCTGCATGCAGTGGTGGTAAAATCTGAAGTACTTGTGATGTAGCTAAACGCATCTTTGTGTTGGCTATCAGCTGGAGCGTGCATGTGGGTGCATACGTGCAAATGTGGTCCCGGGATGGGGTTTCGTTTTTGCCGCTGAAGGGGCCACCGGTCAACAGATGGCCGGCTTCAAATGCTTCACTAACCGTGTGCACATTTCACCACTGGGACACCCGAGACAGGTCCTGGCATGTCTACCAACTCCAACTTTATCTGTCTTCTCTTTTTTTTTTTTTTTCTTTCCCCCTCTCTCTCTCTCTCTCTGCAGGCCACCGAGCTGACTACATGACCACGAGGTAAAACACACACGCCCACTGCCACATGCATACACATCCAGCACTATTCCCCGCTGAAAGTAGAGCACAGGCCGAGGCTTCAAACCCGCCACTTTTCAAAGTCTGTGTGAGCTGTTTCATGTCTCCGTGTGCAAGAGTGATGAAATTCTGCCGTTTAGTCCTCAGTCGTGGGGGAAATACGCAGTCATTTTAGAGCATTTCAGACACAACTGCACACACACCGTGACATTTCTGCAGTGACGGTTAAGGTGCATCTCCCCTGGATGGCAACCTTAGCCTCGCTTCGTAACACGGACAGGAGCAGCACATGTATGACAAGGGAGCTACAATCGTTGCACTTAGGTTTGGAAATATTGGATTCAATTATTAAAAGAATCTACGTTGTCATATACAGATTTATTTATTTGATGTAGTTTTGTCCTATATTTATTTATTGGCTGCGATAGATTGGCGACTTGTCCAGGGTGTACCCCGCCTCTCGCCCACTGACAGCTGGAGATAGGCTCCAGCTCCCCTCTCGACTCCACAAGGGATAGACGTGGTAGAAAATGGATGGATGGATGGATTTATTTATTGGCTTTATATTATTTATTAGATTGCGGCACTTTTCCCCCCTTAAAATCATGTCCGCCAGCCTCAGCTTCGAATGCTGCTGTATCTTCTTTATCTGGAGACCGGGAGACAGAACTGTGTTGCGCACTGTGGCGATGTTGTGTTTGTGACCTAAGCATGTCACCAGGTTTCAGTACGATCTCGTTATATTAACCTGTCAGCCTGTGGAAAAACCTTAAAATAACACATTTTTCCAGTCAGATTTTTAGGCATCGCTCTTTAATTCTACATTCTTGTCCAAATTTGGCCACCTTTGGTTTAGATAAGCCTTTTTAGGGCAACGGTCACATTTTAAACTGTTTTAAGTAATTTGCAAAGAAATGGATGGCACCACAGCAAGTTTATTCTTTCTGATTTAGTGTGGATTTTATAATCAGAATAGAATAATTATGAACTGAAGCCCTATTAAAAAGGAGTAAAACAGCTCTTTGCAATCCAATAAAATGTGTTTTTCACCATGAAAGTGACGAAGTCCTTTAAGGGTTTTCCTATTATAAGGCGCACTTAAAATCCTTAAATCTTCTCAAAAGTTGATGGTGTATTCAGTGTCGTGCCAAAGTTTTCACATTCCTTAAACCTTTCCACGTTTTGTTACATTACAACCACAGACTTTAAGCAGTAACATCAAATTAGCCAATAATTGTGACACAGAAGGTAAATTACACACAGTTCTCCAAATTTTGACCAGAAAAAATAAATCTGAAAAGTGTGTTTACTGTGATACACCCAATTAAGACATGGTCATCTACCTAAACTGACAGGTGGGACTAAATGCAGGAGAAGCAGTGAACAGCCCATGAAAACTATTCAGGAACAGAGATCCAAAAATTTCAGGTGGAAAAATCTGTTAATAGGAGTCTGTCAATAGCAGTACAAAAATATGACTTTTATAGAAGAGCGGCAAGAAGAAACCTTTGGTAAAATAAAGTCATGTCTGGAGTTTGCCCAAAGCTCCGGGGGAACCCTGAAAACATCTGGAACAAGGCGCTGAGGTCAGGAGGGACCAGAATTAAACTCTTTGCCTACATATAAAATATTGTGCATGGTAGACAAATAACATTTTAAAGATGGCGGCGGCAGCATCATGCCGTGGGCTTCCTTTTAACCAGCAGGGATGGGGAAGCTGGGCTAAGTTGATCAGAAGATTCATGGGTTAGCTGATGAGTGTTAAAGATAAATACTGGGCATTAACAGAAGAAAACCTGTCAGAGACAGGCAGAAAGAGTTCAAACTGGGCCAGAGGTTAACCTTCCAGCAGTGTAATGATTTAAATCCTATGGTGTCTTTGCATGTCTGTGGTTGTAACGAGACAAAATGGTAAAAAACAAATGATGAAAATACCTTTGCATGGCACAGATTGTCTTAAAATCTTTTTGATATTTAAAAGTCCTCCAGAGCTGAAAATCTGAAAGACCTGGGGGTCTTAAAGGTCACAAGAAGCCGAACTGCATAACGTCTCTCACAGCGACACGCGCGTCCTCGCAGCCCAGCAGAGGCGGCTGGCAGCGGAGTCTGTCACGAGATGGAGGCTGACACGTATGATGCTCCGAGGGGGTCTGACATTTCACTCCGCCCTGAGATAGCTTGTGGAGAAAGTTAATAGTTGCTTTTCTAAAGCTGCCTGTCATGTGGCGTCGAAGAGATTCAAAGGTTATTTAGCTCAAGCTTTAATTCAAGGTTTTGGAGGACATGAAAGGGTTTGGAGAAGTAGCGCGCCGCGTGAAAGGCCTTTGAAATGAAAACCCAGTTGTTTTTGTTCTAATGCATTCTTTGTATTCTACAGTAGACATCCCAATGGGCTGTTCAAAACCCTCCCCCGGCGGCCTAGACCCCGCTCTTGTTTCAATGTTAAGCTATTTAATGGAAATTTGGAGTCATTCATCAAGGTACAGATTTAACATCTGCTGGGTGGCTTTTATTCTTCTCCCATTCTTTCTATTAATATTTTCCACACTTTCTGACCATTTGGTGGGTTTCCCCCCCACGAAGCATCTTCGCTCTGATTTGTTGTTAACCAACAACAGATTTCTGCTAAGATGGATCCTGGAAGCCGTCGGCGTGAGGCAGTGGGCAGGGCGGCATTGATAGATTTGAAGGGTCGCCGGAGGGGAGCAACGGCAGTGGAGGAGCTAAATATTTGTGTCCCGTCAGCTCCCCGGGCTCCCTGCTGAGCTGGCAGGTCTGAGTCGCTCTGGCAGAGATTTTCTCCTCATCTCAGCCAGAGCGAGAGCACAGGCCAGTAAAAACAGCAGGATAAATGGCAGTCGGGGGGTGCAGATGCCAGACTGATAAGGTGGCCTACCTCTCTGCTCTGGCCCCCTTGTTGCCTCCTGCTGGTGATCCCTGTCCAGCCCTGCCTGGTCTGTCTCAGATCACATGGTTCCACTGTGTGGGATGGATGGCTGCACAGGGTGGAATGAAGGGGCTTTTATGCTAAACGCTCAGGTGAACAGCTGGTGTGGTTTTCTAATCTGGGTCTTTTCTTTTTCTCTTTACCTCTGGTTTCTGCTGTCTGTCTTGGCCTCGTCTGATTCTCCTCTTTAGTCGCGGACGAAGGAACTCGCACACCCGACATCAGGTAGACTCTGAAGCGGTTTGGGGCGCTTGTGCTTCTTGCCTTTGCTCATTCCTTTTGCATTGTGAACGTTTCATTTTTGGAATTACGCCTTTAACAGACTGAGTTGGAGGGTTTGTCCTTCAAAAGACATCTAATACACGCTCACATCAAGATTTGGTCAGTAATCCCACTTTGAAATGTCAGAAAGACATCCTGGCACACAATCCAGCTGCATCCTGGTCTGTGCACCAACTCTCCTAAAATCAGTATAATTGAAGTTGGCATGGCTGCTCTGTTTGGAAACACTGTGTACCCCTGAGGGCTGTAAACAAATTTGCTATATGATAAAAAAAAAAAAAAAAAGAATTAGAGTATCTGTCCAGCAATGGATTACAAGAGCAGAACATTAGGCAGCCCACATCCAAGTCTATGAAAGTGATACGTTTTATCTCACCACCATATTTAATGTGTGGGTCTTTAGATATGCTCTTGAATAAGCTGCACTTAATGGATTGTATCTAAAGACATCCTTGCTATATATATAATTCTTATTTTTAAAGATAACTTGGAATGCACCAACAGCTTGGCTGGTAGATAATTTTCAGCTTGACTCACCCAACTGTTTACTGAGTTTCGTGTGCTATAAACGAGTCTTTTTATTAATTATTCATTTAATGAGCGCAGTGAACACATGGCAAAGAGTCAATAACTTAGTTGTGCAATGAAAAAAGTTATTTTGAACCTAAATTTCGTAAAAAAGTAATAGAAAAAAAAGAGAGAGAGAGGATGGTTAAAGTTAAACAGACTTTTGTGGACCTACGCTCTGTAACATGCGCTCAAGGGTTTTCCTTTTCTAGCACTAACTTGTGTTCAAAGGAAAAGAAAAAAGTGACCAACTTCATGGTAAACACCTTTTATAACCCAATATATTAATGAGAAGATTAAGAATTTGAATTAAGTGAGGAAATGTCACATTTTTCATAAGTTAAATGTCCAGATTCCCTAAAGCTAAAAATCTGGGCATGTATTAGGAAGAAAATGCTCTGAGATCTAATAGAGAATGATAAATCTGTTTTTAAAATATATGTTTTTGTAAACGTTGGCAATATCAGAAAATTGTCAAATGAGTGTTTTACTGAGTTATGTTTTAAACTGTGGAAAACGTTTAAAAACTATTTCAAAAGTCGGAAAATCATCCGAATTTATTCACCGGCCATTTTCTTGGTGCATGCCTACGTTCTAATACTTTATTTAGAGTGAGACGGAGTTCTTGTAACTCGTTCCCATTTCAAGTCAACTGCAAGTATATAAAAAATATCTGTGCACATTTATGTGTCGTCAGTTTCTCTGAAATCAGAATCAGCCAAGAAAAGCTCAGTCGGCGCCTCTGTTTCTGTGAGCATTGGCCTTTTGTGAGATCGTGCATGACTAAATAAATTGATGACAATATCAACTCAGTCTGTTTTCAGGTTTTCAAAATAAAACAACTTTCACTTTTTGCCCAAACTCTATTGAACTTGTGTGTTGGCATGCTTAGTTTTACCACTACGTAGACCTTTACCTGTTAGAGCCCTACCAAATGTCGGATGCTTTTCTTAGTCTTCATAGACTAAAGCTTTAATCCTAAATGATTCGATATATATATATATAAAATTAATTGAACAATACATTAGAAGAACTTCAAATCCCTACGATTTTATTTTGTTTATTTTCATCTAATTGATTCACATGTACAGATAATCCTAGATTTCAGGCTGTTTAATATCCACTATATGATTGCTCCACATTGGTAAGCCTCTAACTTGTATTCACATGACTAACACAAGATGCATACAGGAGTTAAGATAAATTACTGATGATTTTTTTTTTTTACTTTTGCCCCTAAGGACTCCGGACAAGTTATCCCCAGAGTGGTTGAAAGTTGCATTCGCTACATAAACCTATATGGTGAGTCACTCGTCCGCCGTCCAGTTAAGCTGTTCTAACCAGATGTCTGTTTTTGTTGTCTTGATGAATCAAACCAAACTGTTTCCCTCATAAAAGCATTTAGTGACACTTGACACTCGAGCAAATGCTAATCGTTTGGGTTTTGTGATGCCGCAGCTTTTTATGATTGAGCTCGTTCCGCTTCAAGTCACGGTTAGACGGGAAATGTAGATTCATTTGGGTTCAGTGCAGCAAAGACTTTTCCGCTCTGACTCCTAGATGTTCTGTAAAGCTGACAGGAACTTAGAACAAGGGGCTAATGTAAAAGTTTGTCCTTAATTAAGATTAGTTGCAACTCTTGAGTTTTGAGTTAAAGCTTTGAGAGAGGTCCTGGTTGTGTCGAGGTTCAGAGTGGAATTTGAAAGGAGGGAAACTAATTTTGCTTCCTCCCGACTCTTGACCTCTCCCCTCATTAAATCCTAATCCCGGCTGGAAGACACTTCAGGAAAACATGATTGCAGCCGCCCCAACTCATTACCGTCTTTAATTAGCAAAGTGAAGGGGCTTAGCAAGTAGGATGTGCCTTCTACGGCGGTCTAAGAAAGTCATTTTAGTATCGCGAGGAGTTTGTGTGCCTGTGCTTTGTTCATTAAGGTAGAAACAAAGTCTTTTCTAATGTTTTCTTTTTTTATTTTCGTCGCTGCCTCCAAAGGCCTCCAGCATCAAGGAATCTTCCGTGTCTCTGGGTCCCAGCTGGAGGTCAACGACATCAAGAACTCATTTGAGAGAGGTGAAGGATTTCTGTCACAGAACCGTTGTAATTTCATTTCATCCCATGCATGCGTGTGAGATTCTCTGAGTAAACTTCAAAATGCTAAATATACGTGTTTGCTCAGGATCCTAACTCATTTAGACGTTTTTATTATCAATGTGTTACTCCATAAAAAATATATCAATGAAAAGAAAAAAGTCAACGTATTACGTCTGCTCTATATGGCCACACTGTTGAACGCAGTGGTTTGCTGGTTTAAAGCCCCACTCTGACCGTCATTATATCCTTGGGCAACCACTTTGCCTGCTGTCATTGGTCAGAGGGTCCGGTGGCGGCGACTGTGTGGGAGCCCCGCCTCCACAGTCTGCCCCAGGCCAGCTGTGGCTACAATGTAGCTCACCACGGTCAGCGTGTGAATGACCGAATGTGGTGGAAAGCGCTTCAGGGTCTTGGGGCTTGATAAAGCGCTATACAAGTACAGGCCATTCACCAGTTCCCATTCATACCGATGTGTAGCGCCAAGCCATTATTTGGAAATTTTGCAGTTTTGATCTTGATGTTGAAATGTTGCAGTGACTATAAAGCTTGCATCAAATCCGCATTTCCCCACGTATCTCATCTTTTATCTGTCAGTACAATACTTCAACTCTTTCTTTGGCTTTTGGTTTCTTGGCCACTGTCATCTGCGTACGTGCCCATCTACTGGCCGTCAGACTCCAGTTCTACAGACCCAATACATAATTGAAACGCAGAGCTTGTATTTATGACACTTTAAATAGAAAAGCCACTAGATGAAGCATTTAAAACAGTCCTGATTGCACACACTAATATTGCCATCACAACATATTTGTGTTACATGGCGCCGCCCTACTGATGTGTTTCTGTTCTTGTGTTTTAGGAAACGACCCTCTCACAGATGATGAGGATAATCATGACATCAATTCAGTGGCTGGTGTTCTCAAACTCTACTTCCGTGGTCTGGAGAACCCTCTTTTCCCCAAAGAGAGATTCTGTGAGCTGCTGTCATGCATTAGTAAGTAGCTAAACAGACTCCGTCTCTATTGATCTTTCTGTAGTTTATTTAAACCAAGCTACCAGTTGCGCATCTGATGTTGGATTGAGATTGCACTAGTTTCTCTTTTATCCACCAGTTCTAACCTTTTTTTTTGTGCTTTTTTACGTGATGCTAAATTGAACCCACTTCTCTTAAAATTTCCTAAAAACTTGCAGTGAAAAACATTTTGTCCCTTTACAGATTTCTTTTACTTTTTTATACCACATTTAAATGCATCACATTATCTATCTTGTTATAATTTTCCACAAAAAAAAGCAGTTTTTTGAAATTCTATTATTTGTTAAGAGAACAAAGCTTGAACCAACCTGGCCTCGTGTGAAAAAACGGGTTCGCTGTAGCCGGTAATGAGTCTTTTACGTTGTTTATTTTTCCATAAATAGAAATATTTTCTCTAAAGTTGGCATGATAAGATTCACTTACTGTGATGGGTTGAGGAAAAATACATTTCAAAAGAAAACATGTATGATCTATTAACATTTATTCCCTACAGAGGAGGAAAAACTTTTCCCAATGAAGTGAAATAACCTTGATTTTTCCAGTTCTAAAAATGTTTCATGTCCGATTTATTTATTTTAAGATTTGAGCAAAAATCCTGAATAAAGACTGTCACATTTATCGATTGATTTTGAGAACTCGTGCAGAATATTCTACCTTTTTGTCATTGTAAATGGTAAACAAGCTAAATTTCTATAGTGCTTTTCAAGTCCTACCAAGCATTCAGTGCTTTCATTCATGGACAGATACGCAGATCGGTAGCCATCTTGGGTTTAGCAGGAAGAAGGTGGAATTGAACCCGCAACGTTTTAGAATTCAAGGCGACCACTCTTCCCGCTGTCGCCCTGACTGTAGGGTTCCTACATAAGAGACTAATATTATCCGGTTAATTCGTTAAACAATTTGTAGCTTGATAACTTTAGTTTTAAAACTGCGTTATCATGATAAGTGTCATGTGATGTGCTGTTTCTGTTTCAACGCCTTCCCTGTTTTTGGCAACAAGAAATTTTGCTAAAAAGAAAAATGCTCCTTTCTTGAAAATCAAAGTTTTTTTTCCCCCAGTCACTTCTGAAATGTTTCTGACATTTATTTTTCATCTGCAGTGTTGAAACAGTATATTCTTTCATCCTGATACACCTTGATTCCAGTAACCCAGTAATATGGTCAGTTTCTTGCGTTTTTGACACCATTTGTTCATATTTGGTGGAACGCGCAGAGGGACATTATGTTTAACAGTGTTTGTGGCTTTTCTTGGCTTTTGTTGTTTTGTGTTTTAATCCTTTACATGTGGGAGCTGTCTTTCTTCTGAAGAACAATTGAATTCCCAGAAAGTCACGCGCTCATGCTCGCTGCAGTGCCCTCTAGGGACTGCGTTGAGGGACATCCTTGTGTACTTGGTCTTCCAGCTTTAAAATCTTTTGTGCATTTGTGGTGTGTAATGAGGATGGCGAGGCCTTGGATGTTTTCCTGGTTCTGCCATCATGCAGTTGATGGGGATTCCCTGTTTACATTCCAATGATTACAGTCTGGACTGTGTGCCCCGCAGACTCCGTATTAAAATAACCTTTTCCCATTCGGAGACTCACAGCAGACAAGAAATAGCGTTTCCATTTACCTGCTCTCTTTTTTTTTTTTGCCTCACCCAATTATCGCTTGTGATATTTTTCATTTTGTAATCTGCAGCCAGGAGATTTTGTGTAGACTTGCTTAAAGATATATTAGTGGTGACGATGGGGCCTACATGGAAAAACAGACCTCTAAATATTAGCTTCTGATGTCTGGAGAACCACACAGAGAGTCCTAGTTAGGTATTCATGAAAAATGAAACGCATCACAAGTATTCCAGAAGCCCAAATCCCAGATGACAAAGAGAGGCTGGAGGATGACGTGGCTATTTTTAGTAAGCTGGCGCAGCCCCTGCCTCTCCGAGTAAAAGACGCGGGCTGCTTCAGGTGGAACAAACGATGCGGTGATGGGGGACACGAGCGCCGGCTTTGTCTCGCGTGTCTCAGAAGTGCTCCGGCACAAAAAGTTTCCGTGTTTGGTCGTTAAATAAGGACACGTTTGTAAAGTTTAGCACAGAGTTGTTCTCTTTTTCTGGGTTGTTCTCAAATCTCAACTGCTTCCGAGGCGTGTTGTTTTCATGTGCTGCAGAAGATACGGTCCTTCATCGCTGCCGCCGTCAGTGAATAGCTTAAACCTCCGTCACTCCTTCCTTTTCCAGTCATTGGAGGAATCCGACGAGACGAATGTCACTAATACAGAGGCACCGCATTTTCAGGTGTACAGATGCAGACATAAATAAAACAAAAAACACTCCACGTTTCACAGTGTTATCACGTTTTTGTTCATCCCCGAGGTACTTGACTTGTACTCTGGCAATATAATTTAACAAAGTATTTTGACTCGGAGGTTTCCTTACCCTCCTACCAAAGAAAACAAGAAACAATCAGATTATTTCATGAGAGGAACTGTGAAAAGAAATAATGATATTAAAGACATACCTTAATTGAATTACAGTTTTGTATTTTGTTTAAAGGGGACATATGCAAAATTCACTTTTTTAGCCCATAAATACATTCTGTTGTTTACTTGGAGTCTCTAAGAGTGCAGAAAAGTTGAATGTAGTCTTTCCAGGAGCTGCGTGGATATATTTATATACTTTTTGGGTGATATTCTTTAAGCTGTTCAGTTTTCTCTAGTTTCTATAAAAATAAATTGAACAATTACATCACAGTATTGTAAAACTGTTAAACAAAGTCATGTACTTTGTTTGAAGTGTGTGAAGGTGTGAAGTGTCTCCTTTAGATTTAAAGAGACGGCACTAAAATGAGTTGCTCTCAAATGCACCTCAGATTAGGGGTAAAAAGGGGGATTCAGAGGGGGTCAAGTGTTTTTAATTCCATTCACTAACCAGAAAGAAAACAATTTTTTATTTGTAACAAAAAAATATCCTGACAAATTCTACACAACTTAATTATCTTCATTAAATAAAATACAGTTGACGTAAATAATCAAATGACATGGAATCAAATAATTTGAAATATGTTCAATAACAAAATATGTAAGTTGCATTGAAAAATGAAATATGCTTTTTTTGTACTTTAGGGGTAATGACTTTGGGATTAACTTTGATTTTAATTAAAGTTAAAGAGACTTGATGGATTAGAGGAGAATTGAATTCAGTTTCCCTTTGGGATTATTATTATTATGCATTATTGAACTGACTTGAATTAAAAAGTTAACAGAGACATTAAAAAAACTTTTCTTTAACTTAGCAAGTTGCCAACAGCAGTCTGACAAAAACAGAGAAGAATTGAATGTTTGTTTTGGCCCCTTTATTTATGAGAAAACACAAAGACTCTGTTGCTCTTCCTTTGAACCTGAAGCCATCCTCAGCAGAGGTTTTGTAACGTGGCGCAAACTATACCAACTTTTTTCAGATATTTAAAGGTTTTCTAAGAAGGTTTTGGTCTTTTGGAGGCCACCTTTCTGGACAGAGAAAACCAGAACAGGACCAATGAAGAACATAAAGTTGTTTGTTGGCCACAAAATGAGCCCCACATGGAAAGGAATAACTCAGTCAAATGTGCCAGAGCAAACGGTGCACAGTGATAATCCCAGCCAGGTTCACTCCTTAGACCGAGATAAAGCTGCTGCTGTTTCATTGCCTGTTTTTCTCTGCTTTTCTGCTTTAGGAATAGAAAATTTGTATGAGAGAGCGCTGTACATCCGAAAGATCCTCCTAACCATTCCAAGATCGGTCCTCGTTGTGATGCGTTACCTCTTTGCCTTCCTCAACCAGTGAGTCTACACACTTCGTTAAGTATTCCTAAATTTCAACGCGTATCTCCTCTCCTTGCTCATTGAGGTTTGTTCGAAGGTCTGCAACAGGAACGCTCCTTCATAAATCTTCTCAATCGCTCTCGTCTCGTTCCAGCCTGTCCCAGTACAGCGATGAGAACATGATGGACCCGTACAACTTGGCCATATGTTTCGGCCCTACACTCATGCCGACTCCAGACAGCCAAGACCAGGTTTCCTGCCAAGCTCATGTCAACGAGATCATCAAGACCATCATCATCCACCACGAGACCATCTTTCCCGATGCCAAAGAACTGGAGGGGCCCATCTACGAGAAGTGCATGGCTGGTGGCGACTACTGGTAGGGAACCCGCGAAAGTATTGACACCCCTCAAACCTTTTCACATTTAGTCACATCACAACCAGAAAAGCTCTGCGTGTTTTACCGGGGTTGGTGACATTACTGAACGAACAGCATCATGAAGACCAAGGAATACAGTAGACGGGTCAGGGAGAAGGTTGTGAAGAGATTTGAAGCAGGTTAGCTTATACAACAATCTCGACACTGTCCTATCCATCGTCTGAAAAGAGAGGCAAACCTGCCAAGACATGACTGTCCACCTAAACTGACAGGCCGGGAAAGAAGAGCGTTGACCGAAGGAGCTGCCAAAAGGCCCAAAAGTATCTCTGAAGGAGCTGCAGAGCTCCACAGGTCAGGTGGTCAGATTTAGCTTACTTTATGAGAGCCGACAACACACATCCTTGTTGGCGATGCAGTTGAAGGGCCCATTGGATCAGACTGGGTACCATTTACCCAAACTGTCCAGTCTTAACTAACAAAAGTGCTCCATGGAACCTATTACTATGAAGGTGTTGGAAAATGCATCATCTAAACCTCTGTTGGGTCGATATGCAAATTGGAAGGGTTCTAATCCCTTTTTGCTGCAGAAGCTGTGAGGTGGGGCAGAAGTCCAGACCAAAATCCAGCTGTTGTGGAACTAGTTAATTATTCTCCATTAACTCTCTCAATCCCTTCATAGTGAGCTCAAGCTTTATAAAAAAAAAAAAAATCGCAAAATCTTTCATCTCCATATGTGCAAAGCAAAGAAACTTCCTCCAAATTTCTTGACAGCTGTAATTGCACCAAAGGTGGTTCTGCAAAAGTATTGACCCAAGTGGGGGGGCTAAATACAAACAAGTCCTAAATATTTTCTAATTATTTTTGTAAAAAATGTTGGAAACCGTGAGTAGTTTTGCTTCCGTTTCATAGTAATGCACTACCTTGTCTTGGTCTATCAGATCAAACGTGGAAGAGTTCAAGGAACACAAACACTTCTGCGAGCCGCTGGACGTTTGGCACATGAGCCAAACAGAACTTTTGGTCTTTGTTTAATATTGAATATCCAGTTAAATTTCTGCTTTTGACTCCAAGTCAAAGTGTAACTGCCAGGATGTCCTGTCGCAGCGTTCTGCGGCTCAACTCATGGGCCATCCATTATAGACAAGGATGCAAATCATCCCGATAAGGTCACCGCATGCAGCTGCACAGAATTCCCAAATCAGACGTAGGTTACAGACATGTGACAGGTGGTGGTGGTTTTCTCATTTCTGCTTTTTTTTTTTTTTTTATTGTCAATGAAATAAAGGCACGCAGCCAAAACACTTTCATAGAGGTCTGACTAAACAAGTAGGTATGCGCTCAACACCGTAGCTGTCTGGGACGTTCATACGAGTCCTTATACACACCAGCCGTGGTTGTAGAGCATGACGAGGCAGAGCGTCGGTGCTGATGGATTTCTCTCTAGATGAGGCAGATTGAAACAATCACTTAAATTGCTGCAGCCACAGCAGGGGTAAAGCAGCAATGATTAGTCCAAAAGCAGCATAAACTGCAGTCAGACGGGTCACACTCGGGGCTCCGTGCCAGCCCCACATCTGTAAGCGGGGCTTATCTCTTGTTTCTTCCTGTCTTTATCGGCCTCTGTTGAGGCTGACGGGGATTTATCCCCGACGAGAACTAATCACCCGTCTCAGAACAGCCGTGTCCCCCGGTAGTGCCTACCGAGCCCTTGGGAGATTTGTTGTCTTGGCAGCTTCACCGCTCTTTCTTGCTGGAGAGGAGGTGGAGGGGATGCTCAGTTCCTGGCAGAGGTAATCTGTGGAGAGGGACGCGTGGCGCCGCTGCCAGCTCTCACAGCCCGGTGTTAGAAAAGGAGTCCCCCTCTAATCGGACTTTCAAGGAAAGGTGTTGTATAAACTGCTTCTAGGTTTCATTGACTGTCAGGGCAAGTAAATCTGAAAACGCTGGAGGGGAAAAGTTAATTTCTTGATACCTTCTTGGAGAAATAAAATGGTGAAAAATAAAATTTACACAAGAAAAAAAAAACATTTTTGGAACTGAGCGGTGATAGCTGCTGTGGCTGATTGTTTGTATGTCTCCCCCCCCCTCCCCCCCCCCACAGTGAGAGTCCCTACAGCGAGCACGGGGCGCTGGAAGAGGTGGACAACGAGGGAGGGACGGAGACGCACACCAGTGAGGATGGTGGGTGACTATATGTGCTCCTATTTGTGCGTACACCAACTAATCGGGCATATCTCTAGTCCAAAGTCTGCTGTGCAGTTTAAACTCGGCTCTCGGGAACTCTGGCTGGTTAATCCTTCCTTTCCGGTGCGTTAAATGCATTGACCTTGAATGGCCAGAGTACTTGGCTCAGAGTGATTCATATGCTAATTGTTCTGCTTCTCTCTGGAGGCCACAGGACATCTCCACATTCCTGTGCTATAAAACCCACAGTGGTCGAGACCCTCTAGACTCTTTGAGCTTTCGTAAAGGTCCCTTTCTTGATTTATTTATTTATTTTATTTGTTCGTTTTGTTTTTTCATTCCTTAAATTAGTTGATACTAATTTTGTAAAATGCATACTGTGCAAATACTTGTCAGTTTATATTATTTCAAAATATACACACCCTGTTTTCTCATAATTTAATTACGTTCCCATAAGTCTAAAAGCCATATAATGAAAGTGGAAACAAGCAGAGTGGAAAAGGTGGAGTCTTGTGAGATCTTTTATGAAGACATTTACAGTTTGTACCACTTAGCTGCAGATTTATTGTGAGAACACAAGTACCTGATTGATATAAAACCAATTATTAATCAGACAAATGCATCATTAAGTGAACCCACGGCATCTACATGAAAGATATGGTGAATCGCTTCTTTTACGGAATGTAATTTTCGTAAGGGGTGGGTGATATGGACGTTAAATTTTATCACGATATATTATGGTAATGTGATAACGATAAAAGTGATGATAAAAGACTATTTGCAGCCTCTTACAGTTTTTTTCAGGTCTCATTTATATCTCAATTATAGCCCAATAAGCACTAATATTGTCCTTAAAAAACATAAAAAAATTTTAACATATATTAAAACAAAATTTGAAATGTGGACTCGACTTACATAAAGAAATATGATTTTAATTACCAGACTGCGTACAGTAACTGTATTTAATTCTAATTTTGAATATATTGATATTTATTTTTGCTCTCAATAAATCAACAGTGGAGAAAACAGCAACAATAGCAATCCTGACAATATTAGCAGTTTTGTGGGTTTTCAGACACCACCAGTTGGAATTTATCGTTGTCAGGATAAATCCAAATTCTTATCATTATAAGAAAATTTTCACGATAACGACAAAATTATACAATAAAGGCCCAGCCCTTTTCAGGACTTTGCATTCATACCTTTGCTTCCAGTTGCATTGTATACAGCTCAAAGCAAAGGATCAGGAGATAAAAATAAAAAACAGGACTTTGAGCAGAAAAACAACCTGAACAGTGGAGCACACTGCAGAAAGAAAAAGGAAGGGAAGCAGGAGAAAATGTCATATCATGTAAGATTATATACTCATCTATATGCCACAAATCTCAGGAAGTGGAATTTAGATTTAAAGTGTAAAACAGAGGTCCAAACATCTCTACATTGTTCACATATACGTCTGTGATAGTGCTCAGAAGATCCTGAGTCGCTGCTACAGTTCATTCAGTCCTTTGATTCCTTATCTACAGTCATTGGGAAACTGACCTTCTGTACCTAATGTATCAAAAGTTATAATTTCTGTTTTTTGGGTTGTTGATTTTTAAGCCATCAATCACAGCACTGACTGAATCTCTTGTTTTTCTTCCTTCGTTTAAATTTTGTCGATAAGAGCCCACAGGAATATTTAGAAACAGTGAAAAATTATTATGTGGGCTTCAAAGAGTCACCGCTGCATTCCTGTCACTTTGTGTCATTTTTATTTTATTTCATTTATTTGTTTTGAGGACATCAAAAAAATCATCATGTCGGTTGTTTTTATCGTTTTAAACAGTCTGCCAGGGGTGTGAATAATTTTAGGCTTAACTGTATTAGAGTTGCACAAGAAATTCCTTTATTGTCCCACAAAGGGGAAATTCAGTCGTGGCAAAAACACAATTGCACACTAAATCAGAAATGAAAAAAAGGTAATCTAATCCAAAATTAGTTCTAAAGCAACAGCGAATGATGGCCACAATAAAAGTACAAAATAATAACCAGAGTAAGTATTGCACACAATGTCATCACAATCTCAGTGTTTCCAATACTGAAATCACAAAGGACTGCTTGGGGTCAGGATTTGGTAGGATATTATACCTCATGGAAATTCTGCATTGTGGTGCTAAATCTGGCCAAATGGACGGACCTTTACTTCGATGACCTCACCTCATATATATTTTAAGTGATTGAGATGCCAAAGCAAAAAAAAGTGGTTAGAAAATTGTCATTCAAGAATTACATGTTTTTTATTACATTGTGCAGCCTTAACATCTAATAAAATATTCAATATAATAAAAAAATCAAGAATAAGTCATCAAGTAACACAAAATGTACATTTCTAAGTCTTTATAGCCAGGTTTAAATATGTTAAATGACTTTATTTGACTTTCTAAAAGGTGGGCATACTAGTATATGAGAGCTTTTGATGCCCAGCTTCATAACATGATATTGTTATCATGAGACTTTCAAAGCAAAGTCCCGTTTAAGACCTTTGTATCGTTTAGGTCTAAAGGGTTTTAAAGTTTCATTTTCCTGTACATCTATATATCACACCTGACCACGCAAACCAAACGGAGGGTGTGGAGTGGTTTGCCTCCAGATAGTTTTGTAAAGAGTAGCCAAACTGGGGCCCTAACCCTAATCCTAACCCAAGGTCTCAGTGTAAGAGAGATGCCTCCATTGTAAACTATAAAAACACGGTTTTTATAGTTTTTATAACGGTTTTCAGCAAGGAAACTTTAATGATGATTTTATCACAGTGACTAAATTCTATAACTTACTTACTTTCACTACAAAATCCATGGGAGAGGTGTAACTGTGACAGATTTTAAAGGGATTTTGTGAACGTAGACTACTGCTTTCTTCTGCTTTTGAAGCAACGTGAAGAAGAAAAGGAGAGAGACAGCGGTGGTCGGGATTAAAACATTTAATTCCAACCATAAACTTGGACTTTTACGCTGCCTACTCTGTAAAACTTTATTGTAATGACTTCAGTATAAGAAGGAGTTTTTAAAATTCACATATATTTAATAAATAAATCCTGAGAAACGTGTCCCAAAAGGAGCAAGAACCATAAGCACGCAGCGGCGCATTGCTTCCTAAAAATCTGTTCAAGATCTACCGAGCGTATGCTCGTTAATAACTTTAATTTTATTAATCAAAAATAAAATTTATGGTTTAGATAACTTCAATCTGATTTGATACAGCATGATATTGTTGAAGAAAATCAATGAATCACTTGGTACTCTCCTTCCAAAGCACTCCAAAAGAAACTTTAGGTGAAAGTTTTTTGTTAAATCAAAGTGTCACAAACATCCAAGACTCTCTTACAGGGGTAAATGTCTTGTAATCTGCTCTGAGTAAAGCGGTGGTAATTTCAGGAGGGGTAGCTGTTGCCCAGAAAAATGACCATGGCACCTTAATAAAGGTTAATGTAGTGGATACGTGCCTCTTAATTGATTTTCAAGATTTTTATTCTGCCGTGTTGATATCGCTGTGGTTTTTAGATTTTTCTGGTCTGATTTAAAAAAAATAAAAAATACCAGTAAAAAATAAACTGAGAATAAATTCATAATATTATGTGAATAAAGTTGTAAAATAAAGAGAATAAATTAATACTCTAAAAACTCTTACAAAAAAGTGCAGCCTTCCCCCTGCGTTACAATAAGGAATGTTAAGCATCTTGTAAAGTTATACTTTGGTTTCTGTTTCACAAATCAAGACATACTAAAAAAAAATTAGCACATCACCATCAAATCATGTCCCGTCCGACGTAAGCGCGGTGAACATGTGAGAGCAGAACGTTAGCCCCTCCCACCAGTCCCCTTGGACATGTTTCTTAAGGTGGAGAAGATCGGCAAAACAATGTTGTTTCGGTTGGAGTCTCCCTGAAAAAATGCCGTTAAGAGGACCGATAAGGCTGAAGCTTGTCGGTCCACGAGGGCCGTCCGACGTGGCCCCACGGACGTTTTGACACCAGGTTTCGGTACCCATCCCTAGTCCTGACCCCCACTTTGGGTACCTGCTTTTACTTTTCTCATCCTCGAGTCAAAGTTTGTCATGGCCATGGTTATTATTACAAAATACAGTAAATATAGTTCACAAACCTGTATGTCAGCTCTTCTCCTCTGTTTAAGTTGCTGCAGCCTTTCATAATCAGAGGCCCTGTCTTTCTCTTCCATGACTTCTGGAGCTCCCCCTCCCTCTCCCCCTGGCTCTGCCTCATCCTCTCCCTCTCCTTTTCAATGGGAGACTCTGAGTATAATCTAGAGGGGTGAATGTGGCCTTGTCTTTACAAGAAACTCGCTGACTGACTCATTCTGCTGGTCCAAAGCTGTCTGCTGTCAGATTCCAAAACCCAGAGACTGCTTAATTTTGCAACAGTGCGGTGTTGCTAGTGCAGGGATTCCCCCAGCCGTATTATAAGCCTGGCAGGCCGCTGGCTAAGCGTCGTCTGTTTATTTTAAATGCATGGATGTTTGAGAGCAACAAAAAATTGAGTAAAGTTCCCGCCCAGGAAAAAAAACTCCCGGTCTAAATAGCTAACACGCTTGCTGTTTTTAGATGCACACTAAGTCCTTGTAGCTGCGCTAAGCCTGAAAATTACAAGTTTAGTGCCCCCTGGTGGCTAAAAGGTGCACAGTGCTGCTGTAAATGTTGCAGCGCATAAAGGTTTGCCTTTCTCTGTCCTAAATTAATGCATACAAACTTCTGCACATGTGACTTCCTGGCCACTGATCCTTGGCAGTGCCACTGGGGGTGGGTTGCTACATATCTCCACAAACCTCAGAATCACAATAACTGTAAATGTTAACACTGTGGCTACTACGCTAATCATGATGCCCATGAGCTTTAAAATGAACAGCGACGGGCAAAATCTTTGGCTGTGTGGTAAACAATGAACCTGATGTAATGAAGTATCATTTTGGTTCGTGTGCCATGGCATCCCACTGAGGGATTTTTTTTTTCCAGAACGACACCTCTGGTGTGCCGTCATTACATTGATGTTCTGTTTGCTGGTAAAAAATCACTGCAAGGTCAGGGATGAACTAACTGGCACATTGATTACCTATCACTTCGCAGGAATACATCAGCATGTCCTTGTTGTCCGTTGCTCCCACAGGCTTCCAGTTCAGATTGGATTGCATGCGTTAAACTGAAATTTATGTTTCACAGAGTGGCTCTTCCCTTTCTGTCTCGTGAAGAGACACATTTAAGGGTTAGCCTCATCATCCCCCCCCCCTCCACTGCTCTGCTTACTGCATCAAGCCATGCAGGATTATTGAGAGTTGAAAAAAAGTGATAAAGAATATATTTATACCTTCTTCTGTTGCCCTGATCATAACCACATCTCACTCAAGGCTTCTGCTGCCCTGTTTCTATGGTACGAACGATGCAGCAGAGCAAGACGCAGAGACAGCGCTCCACTGGCTTGTAGAAGACATCTGACAGTTCGCATCTCCCACACCACAAGCCTCCAACTTTCACCGTCAACAGTCTCTGTTCTCTGCTTTAAAGCGAGTGGATATTTATGCGGGAGCTACCTCTGGCTTCAGCATGATGGAGTAATAATTATGCAACATCACCGAGAGGGCCCTCAACCACGCTGAGAATTGAGTTTACAGCTTTCCGCTTTGAGCTTCAGCTACATCACTGCAGCGCAAACATCTTGCATTAACATTTGCGCATCGTAGTGGGATGGATGTGTATATTGAAGGGAGTGACACATGAGGAGCGTGGGTGGGGGGGTGGGGTGGGAGCCCTCGCTGTGGATCAAGCCGCCTGCTGTCAGCTTTATTAACAGCTCCGTCCAATATGGTGCAGCCCAATTAATTCAGACGGTAAATTCTAAATTGTCACTTTTTACTGGAGCCGCATCACGTCAGCCTTGTCAATACTGGCCTTCCACTCATGGTAGGATGGTGTGGAAGTGAAAGGCAATAAGGAACTAAACTGAATATAGAGCAGATAAGGTTAAAACGGACAGATAAGGGAAATTATGAAACTTTTAACTTATCTCAGAGGAACCACAATCTCTTCTTACTTTTGCTTTTAACCCCAAAGCTGATCTGAAAATTCCTCTCAAGCCTGTTAAAAAAAAAAAAAAAAAAAAAAAGATATATCACAATGGCGTCTTACAGGTGAGACAAGTTTAAGCCATTTACTCTGCTCCCTTTCTCCCAGTGTATATATAGATGGGATCTGTGTTAGGTTGAGGCTTTTTTTTCTTTCCAGGGACCCCCTGTCTGACATGAAGTGAGAAAGAGTGCTGTGAGGAGAGCAGAGGTAGGAGTGCGGGAGAAATAAAGCTGCTATTTTTAGACATGTGTTGCCGGAGTGCTTGCATAGGGGCTCGGAGGAGGGTACCTTTGAATACAAAACACGACTAAAGAAACTAACATTAGAGCTTAGCTGTAGACCATGCAGGTAAAGTCAAGGAAAGCAGAAAATATAGCGGTTAGTATTGTCCAGAAAAATAGTTTTATTTTATATTTAGCTGAAGCTGAGCTGTACTTCTGCAGTAAATGAGGAGTTATCAACCCCGTCTAATGATCGTTGCCATGTCTGACATGCCCCTGAGTCATATAGATCTCTGCACAAAACTTTCTATTAATAACCTGCTAAAGCACCTCGGGGTCTTTTGCTGTTGTGGTCCAGTGGAGTTGGGTCACTATTGACTAAAGCTAAAATAACCAACCAGATTAGCACACTTGATCACATTGTGCTGTAACTATGTATTAACATTTCAAGGTTCTATATCATGCTTTTTTAGGCCTTCCAAAATCAATTATAGGCATAAATGATGAACTATTGCCTTTCGCACTATAGAGTTGTCATGAAATAGTCGTTTTCTGTTGCTATTTTTCCAACCTGGGAGAGAGATGCTTACCTTAACTGTGACGCTGCCTCCCCCGATGTGGGGGCGCCCTAGAGCCACTGCAGCAGGGTATCAAAAAAGAGCAGTTGCGTTCGCTGTGCAGATCAGGTGCTAAAAGAGCCTCTTAGACTCAACTTTGAGCAGAAATGAGCAGTGATGTGAGGCACGCTCTGCCTCACATCACTGCTCGTTGGGCGTGTTGTTTATTGGGCAGGGACGGCGCGGCCAAGGTAGGTACTTCATGGAGGGGGCGAGTAATACACGGTCTACGTAGACCAGTGATGAGGCTGTCATTTTCGAGGACAGGGAGGGCTGCTGCTTAGAGAGCAGGATTCACAAGGGTTACTTAGACATGCATTAATCAAGCAAAATACCACTTTGGTTATGATTTTGACGAAGGAATAGCATCACAGCATAGCTAAAAGCTCAAAAGAGTTGATTTTGCTTGATATAAACCCTCTAAACCCTTTTAATTTTGTCTCTGACAAAACACTTGTATCGCTCACTGCAAATGTCTGCATTTGGGTTTTTACCCATCTCTCTTTGATGTATGCCATGTTTGAGATACATGACCTGTTTAATCCCCTCTCTGTTGACAGAGGGTGAGCCTATTGAAGCCATTGCCAAGTTCGACTACGTTGGGCGCTCTTCTCGAGAGTTGTCCTTCAAGAAGGGCGCCTCCCTGCTGCTTTATCACCGAGCGTCTGAAGATTGGTGGGAGGGACGCCACAACGGCATTGACGGCCTGGTACCACACCAGTATATCGTAGTCCAGGACATGTAAGTGATATTCTTGCATCAAGCTAATTTAGGATGATTGTGTTAAATGTGTTCTGGTATACACTCACCGGAAAACCTGTTAAATTGCTTGTTAAGGCAAATAGGGACTCAGCCAATCACATGGAAGTGAGATGATCCATTTAAGCATGCAGACATGCTGAAAACAATTTGCTTAAGTTCAAATCAAGCACCAGGTTGGGGAAGAAAGTGGATTTAAGTGAGAACCTCCTCTCAGGTTTACAGAGCGTAGTCCGACAAAGAGAAAATATCTGTTCAGCTGTCGTGTGATTAAAAATGCCCTGTTAATGCCAGAGTGTAATGGCATTGGTTTCAGATAAAAGATAATAGATTAATTAACCATTTGTTACAACAAAGATATGTGAAATATCGTCTGCGAACGGACAACAAGTCAAACAATGAAGTGGATGGCTACTCACCAAAAGACCACACCAGGGCACCGGTCCTGTCAGCTCAGAACAGGAAACTAACTTAATAATTTGCACAGGCTAACCAAAAATGGAAAATAACAAGTAGGAAAACAAAGCATTGGCTGGTCCCCAATTTCAGTCAAGTGGCAGGGTCACAATTTGGCATAAACAACAAAAAGGCTTGGACCCATTCTGCCTTGTATCAACAGTTCAAGTTTCTCTGCCAATTAGTCCCCAAATGAGCATTGTTCTAACGCCATGGAAATTAGAATAAAATCAATATGGACCAATGCATTACAGCCAAGCATGGCCTTCATCGTGTCTGCTTTTAATATTTTGGGGCTGCACAATATTAGAAAATCCTCCTTTCTATATCTGGTGCTTCCAACACACTCTGGAACCTTATCATCAGTGTCAGGTGTGGACATCTACTGCTGTGGCTCTGCGTCCGGTTGGCTTAATATTACATTAACGTCCAACGTCAGACTTCATGACAATATATTAGCCGATAGTTATTGCATTCCAAACATTCCTTTGCAATATTATGATGATAGATTCAGGACGCATCATGCAGACCTAACAAAAAATGGAGAGAAGCCTTTCATCACATTGGGACTCCCATTTGAATTTCAAACCCGGATAGAGAAAATAATTTAAAGCAGTGACTGCATTTTCTACTTGTCCTGCTCGGGCATCTGTATATATTATGTCAGAGAGGAACACATCTACTTCTGAGGGTTAAATACGACACTTATCCTTGTTGACTTTGCCCCGTGAGCGGTCGTGAGCCATCAGTTGACTGAAGGGTCACGCACAGAGGACCTGCAGCCGGATTTGTCTTTCCCACCGCTCTCATCCCTGCTCAGCTGTGGAGTGTTCTCCATCTCCGGGGCTCTTTACGAGCCCTGCTGTCACTGTGTCAAACTCACAGCACTAACAAGCATACACTCTTCCTCTGCCAGTGTGGGCGCCTAATGGACCGGATTCAAAGTCTCGTTAGTACTGGAACAGAATCCCTGCAATCACTTAGTGGCTGGCCGACAAAATGGCCATTTAATATTTCTTCTCGCTGCTTCCTCTTCTCTTCTTTGCCCTGCTACAGTCCCGTCCACATGAGTCTTATCAATAATTCACCAGCAGGGACACTGCAGAAGGAGTGTCTTATTACTTAATGAATACAAAGGGAAATTTACAGCAACACAAGTTGATCTAAAGTGTGGAAACCACCGGAGCTAAGAAGTGTGTGAAAGCATGTATAGTCACTTGTTTACCAAATTAAATACTGTTAGCACATCTCCTAATAACTTTATTTCTGTCTTTAATGCCTTTATTCACCTGCCCTTTGTTCTACGGTAACACACGTACACTGATGCACATTACGAGAGGCAGCGGTGCTGCTCAGTAGGTCTGATTAAAGCCACCTGACAGGCACCAACTGGACCCGGTTTCCAGTCACATACCTCGCTGAGTCCCATCCAGCTGTGCTGTATGTGACTGAGTGTCAGTGTTGTAGAGCATCACCAGAATACTGAAAGGCTAAGCACCATGACTCATCTGAGTCTCAGGACCTTGGAAAGCGGTGGCAGGGGGAGGGGGGGGGGGGGATGCTGACTCATATGAAAAATGATATCAAACACTGTTATTGAGGAACTGCAAATCAGAAAGACCGGCTTATTGGCTGGTTTTATTTGTTTTTTCCCCCCCTGAGCTATTCCTTTTTGGGTCTGTCTGTCACTTCCTCTTGCTCTTTCCACGTCTCAGTGTCACAATGTCTCTGCTTCTCAGTGATGACAACTTCTCTGACAGCCTGAGTCAGAAGGCTGACAGCGAGGCCAGCAGTGGCCATGCGGCAGAAGATAAATGTTCAGGAAAGGACATCAGCTCACCGACCGATACCAGGATGTCTGAGGCCTACATCGCCAGGTATGCTGATTATGAACTGCTGGGGAAGACTTTAATGTGATTTCCACAATTAAAAACCACGTCAGTGCTAATTATAAAATCAACCAAATTTACTACACTTTAGATGTGCTTTGTCACCTATGAACCAAGGTCGGGTTTTCTGTATGTGGAAAATCAGCAGTCAAAATCAAATCTGTCATCCCTAAAAAGCATCCGCATGTACATACATCAGGTGACGTCACATAAGGCATACTGACCACATCCAATTGTAATTTTCAAGTTGGTTTATCTTCTAATTTAGCTTTTTTTTTATTGAAATTCCCTCCCAAAAGCTGGTAAACAGGTATTCTGTATGGTACCAGCAGAAATGTTTGGCCAATACGTGAAATATCAGCGTGGATTTCAGGAAAACCTAGCAGCTCCCACCAAAAATGATTTCCTGACTGACAGACTGTGAGCCCGATCCTACCAGTTAGCTCCAACATGCGTACACTTCACCATCATTCCCCCCAGCAACAGAGGGAGGAAGTCAGAAAAATAACCCTATTACTCAGAAGTCAGAAACCAAGAAGTTCTTTGGATTACTATGGCAGTGATTCAAGCAAAATATGGAATTTACCCTCTTAACAAATGTTGAGTATGCACGCCAACCGGTCTGATGGTTACAGGTTTGTTCCAGTTCATTGTCATCATCAGCTTGTCGCAGCCTTTCCTTCCACATTTTTGAACTTGTTGCAGATCAAAAGCAAATAAAATGCCTCAGAATATTTGCTGAAATAAGTCAAAACTCGCTCGCCTGCCTTCAGCTTTATTCTTGTGTCTCTAGTGATTTCATCAGCCCAAAAACAGGCAAGGAAAATTTAACATTTTTGTTTTCCATCAGTGGGTGTTTTTTTTAAACCTTATATTTTTAGAAATCCTCAAGTGGGAATCCATACTTTGCTACTAAGTTGTATTATTTTACATTTGTTAATAAAAATTCACCTGAAAATTATCTTTAAATATAAAATATAAATATAATATTGTTTACTGTTCCCACCCTTCCTCACATCAGTGTAATTAAAACAGCTTTTAATGTGATTAAAAAACATACACCGCCCAATAGTCTATTACCAAACGTTTATATCCTCTAGGATTGGAAAGTGTTGGAGAAAATGCACCTGATCCTCCTTGTGTCGTTGTTTATCCTCACCTGACTTCTCCCAGCCTAATCACAGTGAACTCCACTTGACCCTTGGCTTATTTCCTAATCAACCCTGCCCAGACAGTTCCTTTTAGATTGTTGGAGTATTTGCAAATCATTTCAATCATTCACCCGGAGGAATACCATCCAAAAGGAGCGGCCCACATATCCAATCACACCTCGAGTCTTTTTTGGCTGCCTTTCCTGGCTGGATGCCAGTATTTAGTCTCTTTTCTCTCTCCCCTCGTTTGGTGCGTTCCTGCTGCTGGATTAAGTGACCTTGAAGTGTCTGACTGGCTCTTTCCAGATACACGAACAACTGCTATTTTATTCTCAACCATACTCACTCCCTCTTCCGAAGGGTTGAAACGTTGATGATTCATGTTGCCAATATTTGCAGCCTTACAGCAGCTGGTATGCAGTTAAAGCCTGCGACTGAATAAGTCATCCCTTATTGAACGTTCCTCCCGATAATACAACACCCTTCCCGTCAATTTGGTCCAGGTGATAACCGCCTCTTTCCGTTCCTCGTCTCACCTCTCCCGTTCAGTTTGTTTTCCTCCAGACGATCCAAATGGGTGAATGAGTAATTTACCTGACTTAATCTGGATTATTCCCTTTCCTGGTGTTCTTAAGCAATGGTACACTTCTCTGATGGACCTCTCCAAGATCTTATTGGTGGACGAGGTGTCAATAACGTGAGCAGAACAGTCTGTCAGGTTTTTGATTTGATGCAAAACTTGGGAGACTCTCTCATGAACCAAAGCCCTTTATCACCCGAAGCAATATTATGCAGCGTGTGGGCTGTGGGTTTGCCTCTACAATAGGTGTACACTTTGTCCCAGTAGAAAGCTACTTATATGAATGTACAGTGCTCCACCTGCTGTTTCTGAGTGGTCCCTGCACGTGTTTACTCAACAAAATCCTCACTGCAGTCAGAAAAAGGATGGGGCTTGAAAGTCATCTCAGTCTGGGACTTCTGATGATTCCTTTAAACTGTTCTTTTTTTCTGATCTTATGTTACATATGCACTGGTTTTAATTTTTTGTGGACTTTATTTGATCCAAATAGAGTCAAAAGGATTCCTACAGGCTCGAATATATAAGCACGCAACCACAAATATCTGTGTCAATGCCCCATAGCAAGTTGCAGAATAAATAGATGCTTTCTATGTAGCAATAGTGGTCCTGGGATAATTCTTGGTGTGTATTTGACCCTCTTATTTGAAATGGAAGAGATCATTTGAATCGGTTCTTGTTTTGTCATGAACCCAGCGTTTAAGCATAGTCCGTACATTTACAAAGGGTTTGACATCAGGGACCCTTAGGGAAGTTTATAGTTGGCCTCCATTATCCATTTCAAACCCCCCTTTTTTGGATCATTGTTCTGTTGTCATTGTCCCCTATGTGTCCCAAGTTTCAATCATCTGACTCACACGCTCAACCGGGTGCGATATAAAACAACAACCCAGCAACTACCAAGGCTAATGTATATCCTGAACGGCAAACAGCTGGTATTTCAGATTTTATGTGGTACAATGCGCTCAAAAATCTGTTAAAATATTTAAGTACGACTTTGGTTAGCAACGAAGCCGCTCCGCTCAATCGATATTCGTAGTATTACGGTATACTGTGTCACTACCGATCCGGACCCCTAAGCTGTCTACAAGACTGCCTGACTGAAACTAGAAGTTCATTCATGTAAAGGCCCCCACATACTCGGGCGTACTTCACTCCGTGGAGGTCCGTGTGTACTCGAGGCAGACTCATACATACAGGTACGTGCAGAACTCAGTTTTTATGACCGCGTACATAAAAACTGACCGGTGTCACACTATAAACTCCTCGGCCACAAGAAGTCTTCACGTCGAACTGTTTCATGTGTGACACCGAGGTTGATACACTGAGCTGCTCCAATCAGTCCCTCACAGTCCCTCTCTGTTCTCACTGACAGGTGTGCGGTGGGAGCCTGCTGGAAAAGAAACAGCTCTAGCTGCTCAGCTAGCTAATCACACATTTTACCATCCGCTCCGCCTCTTCGTCCCACTGGCAGAAAGTCTGGGAATTGTAGGAATTTGCTATAAGAGATGTAGGAGACAGTACGCTTAACTATGAAGTGTAAAACGTCCGCCAAGCTCACAGTATGCGCACAGAACACCCGAGTATGTGTGAGTCTTTAGGCAGCCTGGAGTACGCACTAGCAACAATAAACCTAGTAAATTAATAATCCGGTGTGTCTTATGTGTGGACAAAGACACACATTAAGAACACGTTAATTCACAGTACGCCTTATAATCCGGTGCATTTTATAATCCGAAAAATAGGGTATGTTCATAGGAGTCAAGGGGAGGTTTTCAAGCATGAGGAACAATCTACCAGCTATAAATCATGTAGGTAGTAGCATCATGCTGAGGGTCGGTTTCGCTGCCAGGTGCATTGCTTCTGAAATGGCCCGGACCTCAACCTTGTTGATTGTGTTTAAAAGCAGTATCCATGACAGGACACAATCTAACCCTACCGTTTTTTTTAGATTAGCTAGAGTTCAAGTCCTCGGTCTCCATCCTTGTTATTGCTTCTTGTGTAGCAGAGTGATGAAGCTGCTTCTAAATCCTAATGATTATGGCTCAGACAGCACTCATTAGGCAGATGTAAACTCTCAAATTGAAGCCATTTGTCTTGGAGAAGTGATTAGCAGCTGAGTAATTCACTTCTTGTTCATCACGGGGGACAAATTAAAATTATTGATCCTCCATAGATCAGTTTCCAGATGTCACTGATCCAATATTTTCATTTGTGGCCTTTTCAGACAACACAATACCAGCCGCTAAATGGTTTCTATGATCATATTGCTGATTATTTTAAAATATAGTTTCAGTTTTTAACATTTCTCACAGCATTACATTTGGTCATAAAGCTGCTTCACTTTATTGAAAATGATGGTAATATCAGCAGCTCTGTTTAATCATTAGAGTTATTTCTGAATACTTCTGCATTATGGGTTATAAAAATGTTGAGCCCGCTTGGTTGAATGTGTATCAATTTCTGCCTTGTATTGAGCAATACAAACCTCTCAAGGGAGTAGATGCTGAATTCTTGCTACTTCATGCTTTGTGGAGGGAGCATAAAGGGACATTTATGCCCAGCTCTTTGTCTCTGTGTCACACATGCAGGCCTGTCAAGAGTACGTGTTGTTATGAGTTAGCTGATCCAGGTTCAGACAGAGGACAGACGTACAGCTTCGACAGCTGCAGTTTCTTCCAGGGAGCGTGTTTTAGTGGTCTGATGAACACCAGCCCCCCCCCCCCCCCCCTCCGCACACACACACACACACACTCTGGCTAACATCTAGGCCCACTCTGCCTCCTTTGCAAAACAACCTTAATGGAGAACAGAGGGGTGTACGACAAAGTGAGATTCATTGGTTAGTGAAGTACCTTAAACCTTAAGCAAAGGTTCTCAATGTTCCAAAGGTAAAGTCACTGGATTTAGCCTCAGAGGAGGTAACAGAGGGAATCACTTGAGCTTTATATGCGCGACCGAACGAAGCGACACAAATTGTAATAGTCATCAAATAAAACTAAAGTCTCTACAGGTTTCTGTAAATTCAATAAAGCCTTTTAAGACATTTCTAAGAACAACATGAATAGAACAAATATCGCAAAAATAAAAAAACTTACTCAGTAAATAACACGTTTAACTTACCGAGTACCAGAAGCAATTTAATTAAAACTTTCTCAACTTGACCTGTGACTCAACTGCTTTTGACGTCTGAGAAAGTATTTGCTTCCTCACAGATTTTTTTTCAGTATTTCCTTTTTACATGGGTCAGGGTATTTAAAAACTTGTTAGGTTAAAAAGACTATTTAAACCAATCTGGCCCTAAGCGAAACGTAATTGTCTCCTAAATCCAACCTGGTGGTGCTACTCTAGGCAGGAACGACTGCCGTCATGTGTTTCTGAGAACTGGTGATGTGTCTTTTACGTCACTGGGTAAAAGTTTACCTTCCCTTCCTTGCAGATTGCTTTACTTCAGCCACATTGGTGAGTTGTCAAGCACGAACAGCCTCACACCACTGCAGCTCAATCAGATGTAATTTCAGACTTTAACTAGACCATTACCAAACCTTCATGCAGGTTTTCTGTTTGTTTTTTTTTAGCCATTATGAGGTATAGGTGTTGGTGAGACACCAAAATGTATTTGAATACCAAGTATAGAAAGCCAAGGTGTATTTAGGACTTAACAAAACCTGAAATTAGGATTATTGTGCGTAAGAAATTTCCTACTTTGCAGATACCAACCAACTGAATATGCAATCTGTTATTAATATAGTGAATTATAATAGTTTTGTTCTCATTAAAGAATGAATCGGATTATTCTTTAGCATAAAATCAAAAAAATTGTCATGTAAACCTCTTTTAGTTTGTCTATAAAAACATTTGCAAGTTAAGAAGCTCTAATATTGAATTGTCACATGCAGTATGTTTATAGAATAAGAGCAAATGTTTCAAACTTGTGTAACTAAACTTTGTCTATACTTTCCTTTACTGCTGTTTTAATATCTGAAGGGGGGGGGGCATGGTGATGGCCGTCTGGTCACATGAAAACGAGACTTGACACATTTCCCACAGAGTGAGGCTAACCCAAAAAGGTTCATGAAAACCAGTATCTGTAATTTTAGGTTCTGGGAAAAGCTCCAGACAGCAGAAGCCCCATATTGTGTCCAACAAGCCTTGAAGTATATGTTTTACTTACTAGTCAAGATGTAAAGATGTTTATATCCTGAGCAATATTTAGCCGTGACAGATTGTAAAATGCTGAAAACTCTTTTAAAATAGAAGCTGAAATGCTACAATTAAACATATTTATGCAATATCCTGAGCAATATTTAGCCGTGACAGTTTGTAAAATGCTAAAAACTGTTAAAATAGAAGCTGAAATGCTACAATTAAACGTATTTACTTGTATCTTTTCTGTCTCATACTTCTACCCCTGCAGGCATAGAAAACGATCAGACCCGCCATCCCGCCGACCCCCAGCCCGCCCCAGCAACGTTCACTGCATGCTGCATTCGTCCCAGCAGGGCCACGGCGGCACCCCGGAGATGGGCTCTCCAGTTCTGGGCCACTTCAGCCCACGGGATCTGCTGAGAAGCCACAACCACATGCCAATGGAAAGCCCTGAGCGGCGGCGGCGCACCGGCCACGGCAGCCTGACGAACATCAGCCGTCACGAGTCCCTGAAGAAGATGGACAGCCCGCCAATCCGCCGCTCCACCTCTTCCGGCCAGTACACGGGCTTCTCTGACGGCCATCACCACCACGGCGGCAAGCCCCTGGACCCGGAGACCATCGCACAGGTCAGCGCGGGACGAGCGGCGACCAGACCGCAGCTCCCTCCACCATCAAAGCCCTGCCCCGCCCTGTAAAACATAGTCAGTCCCTGTCTTCTGCTTCCTCTGGCTGCTACTGTGACGCATGCAGACAGTTAGCTTCACAGGCAGACAGCAGGGAGCACAGCTTGGCACTGTGACTCTTCCACTTCCAGCAGAGTTTCTGCAGTTTATCTTTTAAAGCTGTGAACGCATCTTAAACCCTTAAAATATAAATTTCAGCACAGGAGTTGATCTTTCCAGCGTTTGACTACACACATGCTGCACACATGAACAGCGGATCGAGGTCAAACTTAAGATTGTGCTAGGCTGTCTGCCTGCCTGCTGTCAGAATGCTCAGATGAGCATCTCGTTGCTGTAGAAAGTCAGCATGCAGATGGTGACGTTTCCTCGGGCTTTATGCATGTAAAGTAGAAACTAGCATGCGTGGTTTTTACAACTTTTCCTATTCAGCCGTGTTGAGACTTGGAACTGACAACAGCTGTGTCCATTTCCATGTCCGTTAAAAGAAAGAAAGAAAATAAGTGAGGATACGGCAGCCAAGAACACAGGCGAAAGCTGCCGAAGAGTGGAGGCAGTATCTAATATTTTCGTATTTTAATGATGTTTAAGTTTTCTGACTCCAAAATTGGATCTAAAATTGGCTTTGAAAGCATGTTTTGTGTTCTCCTGCCAACACTTTTTGTATTATTACATATTTTTGCTATAAACACATCCTTTCGTAAGCTAGGTTTTGCTCTATAAATTCAAAGCCCATTCTCCACCTCCAGTTAATTGCGGCTTTCACCACAATCCTCACCTCTCCTCCCCTCTTTGTGTTTTGCAGGACATAGAGGAAACAATGAACACTGCTCTCAATGAGCTGCGCGAGCTGGAGCGGCAGAGCTCAGCCAAGCACGCCCCCGACGTGGTGCTGGACACCCTGGAGCAGCGACAGACCGCCGGCAGCGGTGGAGGGGGTCCCGCTATGGCCAGCTCCAACGAGTCCCTGAGCCCCATCCACGGCGTCCTGCTGCGGTCAACCGCCAACACCGAGCCGCCAATCCGCCGCAGCGCCAGCTCCTCCAGCGAGGCCATGAGCACCTTCAAGCCCCTGGTGACCCCGCGCATGGGGGTGCAGCTGAAACCCCCTGCTTTGAGGCCTAAACCAATGGTCATGCCCAGGTCCAATCAGGCCCCTCAGCCTCCCGCGGGGCCTGCTCAGGACCCTCTGGACAAATCCTGTACCATGTAAGCTCTGTAAAAGAAAAAAAAAAGAAAAGAGATGGAAAGCAAAACTCCCAACACCTTTCTGGGGTCTGTGAACTTCCGACCTGTGTTTTCAATGCACAGAAAAGGACAAGATCCATAAGATCTTTGTAATTATAGGTAGTAGTTACAATGTAGACTCGTTAGCCGAGGAAATCGTCTGCCTCAATAATGTGCAGTTTTATTTTAATATGCTTAGGTTACTATTTACCATACAGTATGAGTTTTTTTTTTTTTTCCAAAAAAATGAATTTCAGCAACAAATCACAGCATCTTCCTTGAGACTTTAGATCTAGTTTTGGTTTACAGGTAACAGAGAAGTAAAGCAAGTACTTGGAGGGAAGACTAAAAGGGAGAACTGGAGCGGCCACGGCGGCAGAAACGAAGAGGATCATTTTTGGCCGTGCCTGGGAGTGCCCTTGAAGATGTTCTGATACGCTTCTAAGGTCATATAGACCTACCTCGAGATGTAACTGATTTTAACTTTCTGATGTTAAAAACGGTGCTGGAAAACAAACTGTTTAAAAGGTTGCCCATCATGCGCCCAAGGAGCCCTACACTACTTATTTATTAACGGTACCCTGTTAATAAATTCAAAGTACTGCAGCTTGTACCCCTTCCTCGCCGTAGCATATAAACTGCAGCTTCGTTCCTTTTATTTTCTGCCAGGTGTATCATCAGCTGTGTCTCACAGACGTATAGAGAATCGCCTCTTTTCTGGCCTCCCTCAGATTAACGAAACGTTGTTGTATAATGCCAGGGGAAAGACATAAGAACTGGACAAGAACCACTATTTTGATGTGAACCTGTATGCTTCAGTTCCTGCATCTACACCCCGTACTGCATCTTTGCCTTTTTTGAATAAGTGTCTACCACGAGTGCGAACGGTCACCACCACCATTTTTCTCACCTGGTCGCGGACGCCGCCTCCCAGCCTTCTGTTTGCCTTGGCTTTATCGACCCAAAGACATGAGTGTGTAAGTTAAAGCGTGGATGTTGAAGCTCCACATTCCCTGGTGTGCGCGCAGATTCAAGGCAGGGCGTTGGTCTTGAGCGCTGCCGGTAGCCATGGACCCCACGACTGTTAGCGTGAAAGCCTCGTCCTGCAGTCGCCCTCCTCATTCTGCTTCTGTCTGTGAGGGAGTCTGAATGGAGCAGTTTGCTTTGAGCCTTACGGTCCGTGTCCTGTTCAGGTCAGCATGTCGCTTATGCTTTAGTTTTTTTGTTTTTGTTTGGTTTTTTGTAATTATTTCTCTTGGACTGGTATTTTTGCTCCTGAGTGAATTTATAAATTCGACAAACTAACATGGCAGAAGAAAAAAAATAAGAGACCGCACATTGTTCTGCTCCTGAACGATAATTTCGAGATGCAATAGCCTCAGAAATTAGCTTGTGCCGGACTCCAGCTGCTCTGTATGTCTCCCCCCCCCCCCCCAGCCTCTGTATTATAGAAACAGTTGGCTGCTCATCTTTTGTATATTATTATACACTAAACAAAGTTGGTTTGCAAGAATAGGCAATGCTCTCTACTAGCAGGTTTACACCATCTTTGACTTGACTAAAAACGTGTGTGCATGGATCAAAAGTTATTTTCTGAATTAGTATCTTCATGGTTTTTATATTCGTTTTTTTATTTTATTTTATTTGTTTGTTTTTTGCAGGGTTAAAATCACTCAGAGTCTAAGTTGTAGAAAACAGGCAGCAGTTTGAAGCCAGTTGTATACGAGAGAAAATGTGGGTGTTTTTTTTTTTTTTTGTGGTCACCAGTAACATGATCAACAGTAGGACTCCGTTAAGCTGTCTGTAAACTTTAAACTAGTCTGTTCTGTACTTGTGAAAGTGCCTTTGAATTATGTTTAAGTGGAACTTCAGACATTCTGTCTCGTTGCGTTTTCAATAAAATGCAGTGTAGCAAGTAGAAATGTTTCATGACTTAGTTACATTTCCCAAACAGCTAAATGGCAGAAATAATATTAACCAGCTTAAACATTGTGACCTTGCACTTTTATGTATATAACTGTACATATGGCATGTAACATCACAACATCTAAAGTTCTTTCCATGGAGGATTTTTTTTTTTGAATAAAGGAAATAGTTTGTCGAATCTGAGGTGGATTTTTATTCACTTTTATTTTCAAAAGTTTCAGTTTATTTATTGGACATCAGTAGGACACACAAAAAACACAACACCAAAATTTTAAATATGGTTTTAGTATTTATTAACATTTAACAAAAGAATAACACTGAATACATTATATGCCTTTAGTTCATGCACACTGATCTACATTGTAAAAACAAAGCAAACTGACTTAAATGATAAAAGATTTAAAGAAGGGAACAAAAATACAGAACCTTGCAAAAGTATCCATACCTCTAACTTTTGTCACACTTTGTTAGAACTGAAACTGAAACTGAACTGTACTAGACCAACAGAAAGTAGAGCATAATTGTGAAGTGGAAGGAAAAGGACACATGAATTTCAGATTTATTTTACACAATTAAAAAAATCTGAAAAGTGTGGCACGTATATGTACTCAGTTCTTCCTGAGTCAATTCTTTATAAAACCACCTTTCACCTTTAAAGTCTCCTCTAACTTTGCAAATCAAGCGACTGAATTTATTTTGCTCATACATCACAAAACGGCTCAGGTTCATTCAGATTAGTTGGAGAAATCTATGGCGGGGGGGGGGGGAATCAACCCAGAAATCTTGCAACATATTCTTAATTCGGTCTAGGCCTGGACTTTGACTACTCCAAATCGAAAACATACATATTTTGATCCGTTCCATCCCATTGTAGCTGTTGCTGTATGTTTAGAGCTGTAAGGCGAACCTCTACCCCAGGGTCAGTACTTTTGCCGCCTGTAACAGGCTTTCCTTTAATTAGATCCATCTTCCCCATAACTGTGAGCAGATTTTCTGCTCCTCAGCAATGTGCTGCCACTACAATGTCTCACTAGGGGTAAGGCAGCTATTATTTTGTCCGACTCTCAGCAATGGCCGTCTTCTTGCCAGTTCTCCATTAAAGCTAGACCTGTGGAGTGGGCTACTGATACTTGTCCCGTTGACAGATCGTCCCATCTGGGTTGTGACTCTCCACAGATTCTCCAGAAGTACCATGGGCCTGGCCCATCTGTCAGTTTAGGTCTTATAGGTTTCCAGTTGAGTCATACTCTTGATTTTCTGATGATGATGAAGAAAACGGTGCTCTGTGAGATGTTCAAAGCTTCGGATATTGGGAGACTTCTTAAGGTAACTGGATGCCCTGGATCTCTTTGTGTATCTGAGTAAAGGGGCGGAATAGAATACACCGATATGCAGATTGGGAGGCAACTTGTGAAGCTGTAATCAATCCCACGACCTTCTGACCACAAGGCTGTACGCACCCTGTGCATACAAAATGACGAATGAAGTTGTCTAAGTCTAAGTCTAACTACTCTACGGACTAAGCCACAGTTGCCCCAATTAATCAGTACTTTTGCAAGGCACTGTTGACATCACATCTAGTGAAAATCCAGTTTTTATACCACCTTGCAGAAACCAGTTCCAGTGCTTCCAGAGGCTAAAATCATTTTTTGTTATCACTTAGTGTTATTACAACAAAAGTCTTTATGATTATGGTTTTGAATCCAGCATATGGCAAATGTACATAGAGTCCTCAGTGAAATGGGAAACGTGGGATGACTGCATGAGACAAACATTTGGCATGCAATTGACCATCTTGAAAACTTGAGCAACATTCTAAATATAAATTATACATTTATTTTTTTCTTATTCGTTCAAAAAGGGAAAAAATCTATATTTTCACATCCTCATGCTGTTGTAAGCTACTTATCCTGCGTGGTAAGATTAACTTTTACATTTTTCGTTATTTCTAATGACAAACTCTCACTTCATTTTTATCTACAGACTCTCTTGCTTTAGCTTAAGTGCTGTTTTGCTATATAAGGGAGCTTCACTGATATCTGATGTTTTCCATACCGACTTCCAGCCTCAGTGCTGTTTGCAGGAGTAGAAGGGACTTTCTCTTTTCTCCACTCTCTACTGTGAGTCTTGAAGGCCATCTAGTAAAAACAGAGACCGTGTTGTTTTGGATACAGTCACAAAGCAAGTTTTTTTGTACCTCAGCCACTTAACTGCATGTTCAGTTAGTTAAAGTGAGAAAACGAAGAAGATACACATGGGACAGAATCCAGCAGATCATTACTGGCATATATACTAAAGTTGAGTAGGGTTTGTTTACCTCAGCAATTGCAACTTTCCTCTCCCAATGGTGGATGCTTTGCAGCAGCTTCTTATGTTTTTCCTTGGCATAAAAATACTCGGTGATATCAGGAGCCTGATAATCTGTAAACTCTTTGCGCAGGAGTTTGTTGATGCCCTCTGCCTTTAAACGCTCCTAAAGGGGGGAAATAAGGTCAGAGGATTTTTTTAAATACATAATTAACAAAAAAGAATTTTTAAATCAAAAAACTTTTTTTAAAGAAAAGTTTGAGAAACTTGCAGTAATTAAAAAAAAATTGTACTCCACTTGATAGTAGGTAGGTTATACAGTCATATTCAACAAACTAGAATATTATTCAAAAGCTTGTTTATTTCAGTAACACAATTCACTAATTGAAACGCTTTTTATGAATTGATTACACACAGTTTGACGTTTCAAAGCCTTTATTTGGTTTAATTATATGATATGAAGTCTGACATTTGTCTTGCATAACAGGACTGTTGTTTACAGACATATATACAAACCCAGATTCAAAGGTGGACATTGTAAGATGAGCGGATGATTACAATCCACGCTAATTAATGTTCAGTGTCACCCTGATGTACAAAAAACTTTTTGGGTTTAACCTTATGAAAATGTAGAACCCAGTACCTTGAATCTGATGGTAATAGTCTGAATTCATGATTCAGAGAGTGGTCAGGGTTGCGATGACTTTGTGCTTACAGCTAATGAAACCACAACATTGAGACCAATAATAAATAATGTTAATACAGAAATGTTGGCTTAATGAAAACTATGTTTAATACCGGCTTGAAATTTGTTTTCAAAAGACGCTTTTAATCTGACAAACGAGCCTCACTGGAATGCATCTTCCAATTTATTGAGTATGACTGAATATGGCTTCAAGATTTCAGTTCATAAAGTTTGATATTTCTCAACAACCTTCTCCGCCTGCCGTATCTCGTCCTCCAGCTTTGCCAACATCTCCCTTTTTTTAGTGATGTCATTGCTCAGTTCTGTAGACTCCAGTGTTAAACTCTGCAGCTTCTCCTGTTACCGAATCCACAGAGAGATGCAGATTTGACACACCGGAGACAGACTTTACTAATAAAACTTTACACATAGGATAGATGGAATCATCTGGGGTTTTTCTTACAGAATGTTACCTTGTGCGAGGTGAGGAGACGCTGAACTTTAGAACTGTTGTGTTGAAGTTCAGTAAGGCTTTTGTCCATTTGGGGTTCATTGTATTCCTGGAAACATACCTGTTTGAATGAAACACCTACATTTATTTTCCAGTAAGCAAAAGTTATGCAATAATTTGATGAACTACTCATCAAATCCCACAATCTTTGGATACGTACATAATATATTCAGGGTTCTTTCACAGTTTTCATGTAAAAACGTAAGCTTTTCCCAGACTCAACTGTCCGAAGTTCTCAGTTATTTACATTGATTTTAGAAAGGGAAGGAAAAGAAGCTAGGACAAGGACGAAAGAAAACAGAAGAGCTACTTTTCTTTTAATAGGATAAGTATTCAAGGCTGGAAATGCAACTATATATCAAAACTCTTATTTTATTAGCAAATTCCAGGCTTTTACAGTTTCCACACTGTGTATTAACCCTGCATGTCTGAAATTAAAACAAGCTTTTCCTCTGTCAACATCACAATTTCATTCTCTACCTCAAATTCTGCTTTTGTCGTTTCTTTTTTCTGTTGGAGCTGCTGCAGGAGCTTCATTTCTTGGACCTTCAATGCCTGATTCTTCTGGTAAACCTTTTCCATATGGGTGCCCTGTTTTAGTTCATTCCAGCACAAATGTATAAGTGCCAGAATGTATGAAACAAAAAACAAGTATAAAGGGTACAGAATCCCAATTTCTTTTGCATGTGTCGATATTGCTTGACTGAAAGCAGTTTCTACCTTTGATTTGTCTTCAACGTACTGGAGCACCTTCTCTGGCTCCTTCATTTCCAGACGACAGTCTTTCGAAGGTTTGAAAAATCTACGTTCAAAGTCTATCTTGGCCTTCTTGATCTCAGCTAAGCGCAATTCAGCTTCTTTCAAAGAAGACTGCAAAACAAAGCAGAACTTCGGAACGATTTTCCTTTAAGTATGTAAATGTGTGCGTTTGATGAAGTTTGTTGTAACCTTGTAGTTGTCCAGAATTCTCTCGTATTTCGTCTGCAGTTTTTTCTGATCGGCCTGTGTCTCAGTTACTTCTCTCCGTGCCAGATAAAGTCTTTGCTCCAAGGTCAGCAGCTGGAGGGGCTCTGATAAGCTGGACTGAGGCGTCTGCCTCCTCTCATCTCCCTGAGGGAACACACAAACACAGAAAAGTCTGATGCCACAAGGTGTTTTGTTGTAAGTAACTTTGATGCTCGTTTTAGCAATCCAATCAGGTCACTGAAATACAATTACAACTCTTAAATCATATTTCTATTTTTAATTAATTTAGATAAAATTATAAATGAGAAAAATAGTGTACATACAGTGATCTATTCCTAATTATCAGAAATCGAAACCACGATACCCTGAAAGACATTTTTTACTCTTTAAAAATATCTCAAGGGTTATTTATAGTCATACAGATTTACAGTTACAGCAAATAGCTAGTCACCTACTGTGTAACGTTATGGTGAAAAAGATCAACAATATTATCAACCTGTGCCCGTTTTCACAAAGAATCCTGAGACTAAGGTTAGCAACATGTAGCAGGAGTCAGGTTTGTTGTTAGGCAACGCGTCACTACGAATATCTTACGTAATCACGCAAATGCATGTCTTAATGTATCGGCTTTATTCACACTAGAGCGGTCCCAGTAAATTACGAACCGGTAAACTACCGGGTCAGTTTTACCCAGTAAATCAGTTCTGGCTTTTTCACACATGACCCTGACCTGGTTGTAAGTGTGAAGGGGGCTTTAAAGTAGCTCTTTGTGACGTCATTTTAGGAAAAATCTCAGAATTTCCCCAATTCTAAGATTTTTCTAAGAATTTTAAATGACCAGTATGGTGAGTAAACATAACAAGCAAATCAAAATACTGATGAGGATGTAAATAAGGTGCATTGAAACATTTTGATGCTGTGTGACAATTGTTTAATTTTGCTAAGTTTTATCATGGTAACACACTTCTTAATCCAGTCCAATTGGTTAATTTCTCTCCACTGACCACTAGAAGCACATCTGTTCATATTTCTTCTTGTACTATCAATCACAGCTCTTAAAAGACAGTGTCACACCTAGCAACTGGATCAATCACATATCCTCATTATGACAGAAAGAATTCTGTTGTTTCCTTAGTCAGAGTCACTCTCAGAAACTATCTGAATCACTCTTAAGCTAAGACTCCTTGGTAGGCATTTTTAGGCTAAGATAGGATCTCTCTGAGAGGACTATGAGAATCTTTGTGAATACGGCACTGTCTAATATCCCTCAAGTCACAGATAAGCTCAAAGAACTTGGACCCTTCAGTTAGAGGAGATTTTCTGTAGTGTTTAGCTCTGTGATATACACACCATCCATCTGGGTCTAGTTTGTCAGCCAGGCTGGTAAAGTGAAAGACTCTGTGGATCTTTCTGTGAAAACTTTGTTATAATGGGGCACGGTTTATTGCTCTGCTAGTGGAGGCCACTTATCTGTTAATGGTTCATCTTTCCATATTTAATTTGTGTTTATTTTCTGAATGGATAACGTGGATGGCATCCATCTTACCCCATTATCCCTTTTGGAGTGTCCTGTTGATTGGGTAGCTTCTCCCTCAGCTTTGAACTCTCGGTCCTGAGGATCCAGGCGACCAATGAAGTGCTCAAACATGACATTTTCTGCCAGGAGAGCTGTATTAGAATACCTATGGTAAAGAATTGATTATCTTTATTGTTATTATACATGGAAAGCAAATCCAAGGTGGTATCCTGTAAAATTAACAAATGATAAAAATGAACATGGTTATCTTGTGATTTAGTAGCTACAGCACTTCACAGTTTTAACCAGTTGTAAAATTATCACAATTGACAGCCCTATTTCAATATTGTGTGTACATACAGAAGTGTGAGTCATATCTACACTCGTGTGTGTGTGTGTGTGTGTGTGTGTGTGTGTGTGTGTGTGTGTGTGTGTGTGTGTGTGTGTGTGTGTGTGTGTGTGTGTGTGTGTGTGTGTGTGTGTGTGTGTGTGTGTGTGCAATGGAGTGAAAGTGGGCTCAATGAAAGCCACTTTTTATCTTTATCTATTACCCAGGTCTTCTGTTTGCAGCCCGAGGACAGAGTCTTAGGTTCTCAGAAGCCAAAGTCTAATTTATTTTGACCACTTAAAAACTTGCACAGCGCTGGACTCTATCCGTAGATAGAGAGAAGACCTTGAACATTCCTACTCTACTGCTCGGCCCTACAAAGAGTGTCTCGATACAAAAGAATATATTATAATGTAGAATACAAAGGAAGTTTCTATGAAATCTAATAAAACAAATACAGAAAAATACTATCACACAGACTAACCAGTGTACAGTATGTCTGATATCAATTCCAACACAGTTAATAACTATTCCAAATATGTTTAATATTAATTCAGCTACAGTTAATAACAACTAAATGACTTATATAACTTTAAACACTTTTAAACCTGTTACTGAGTCTGTTGCTTTCTGTTGTTGTGAACTGCAAAATTGACCAACTACAATAAAAACCTTTAAAGTAGAGAATTAGAGACGTGTTTACCGTGTTTATGAACATCTTCTTAATTCATCACCTGCTTAGACAATTTTCTTATTTAGCTAAGCATAAACCCTGCTATATTAGCATTAGCAATCATAATCAACAGGTTCAAAGACATCTAGATGTGTCAAGTAAACTTTAACTTACTAAGATCTTCCAATATTTCATAATGTTACCTTAGTTCTTTGATTCGGTTGTGAAGTTCTTCCTGTTTGTTTGCAGCAGGGTCTTTTACCTCTTTCAGTGAGAGCGCCTGCTCCATGGTTGCTAGGATGGAAGGAATGTAAACAGTGGTTGCTATTGGGCTCCTGTTGCAGACAGGACTTAAACATGCTCTCCACAAAACCAAGATGTCAGCACCAGGAATGGATCAGATGCATTACATAATGATAAACCAGCTCAGTGAAAATGCAAAGGATGTTTTACTAGAACTATATACTATATAATAAAGTGTGGGGGGGAGGGGAAACTACCACAGAGCTGGAAAGAGGCTGTGGTGGCGCCAATAGGTAAACCAGGAAAAGACTGTACAAATCCGGGGCATTATAGGCCAATTGCTTCAACAGCCATCATATGTAAAATAATGGAGAAAATGATAAATGAAAGGTTAACATATTATATGGAAAATAAAGAATATATATGTAACTAATTACCAAAGTGGCTTTGGGAAAGGAAGAAATATGCACATTGGATCCCGCTGTAAGTTTAGAGCATGAAATTAGAAAAGCACAAGTAAACCGAGAAAGTGTAGTGGCTTTTTGACATAGAGAAAGGTTGTTAATTAGAATGCATAAATTAGGTATTAATGGACGAATATATAGATGGATTAAGGACTTTATACATGGAAGATTAATACAAGTTAGAATAGGAATAATACAAGTTAGAATAGGAAAGAGTTACTCAAGAATATACATTCTTGGAACTGAACACCTCAAGGGAATATAATCAGTCCTATGTTATTCTCAACATTAATAAATTATGTTTTTGCGGACATCGAGGATGGGATGGGATTCACACTTTTTGCGGATGATGGGGCAATTTGGTAGAGGGGAAGAAATTTTAAATTTATTGTTAAAAAACTACAGGAAGCTATTACAGAGATAGAGGAGTGGTCATATAAATGAAGTTTTAAAATTTCAGTAGATGAGACAAAGTCAGTGTTTTTTTATAAATAAAAGAATTGGTACTGAATCAAAACTAAAATTATATCAAGAATTAGAAAGAGTGAAACATTTTAAGTTTTTGTGCCTATGGTTTTATGAGGGAATAACACGGGGTATACATATCCAAAAAGTAGTGGATGGATGTAGGAAAGTGTTATGAGATGTTTAATGGGAAGTGATTGAGGAGCAGACAGAAAAGTATTGAAGACAATTTATTGTAGATTAATTAGATCAGTTTTGGATTATGGTTGTGTGGTGTATGGCTCTGCATCAAGTACATCCCTCAAAAAGTTGGATAACATTCAGTTTCAGGCTTTAAGGTTATGTACAGGGGCATTTAAAACAACCCCAACGGCAGCACTGCAGGTGGAAATCGGAGAAATGCCGCTAGAGTTGAGAAGAGTACAGCTATTTCTGAATTACTGGGTTCATTCATAGGGCCATAGTGAAGACCATGAATGAACCTTGTTTAAAACCTTGTTGGGAAAAGGGAGAAATGAGACAAAAAGCTTTGGGGGACAGTTATACAAAAAGCAGCAGAGTTAAAATTAAATTAATTAACATTTAGTCCAACAACACCATTGCCAGCCGTACCACCCTGGGTACTACCCAGGCGCGGATTCAGGCGGGGGCGCAGGGGGCGCGCGCACCCCCCTTTTGGAGACCAAAAGTATTTTTTTAAAGAGCCCGAAATTTTAAACATCCTTCATAGAATTACGATTAAGAGCCAGTACCCTTCATTTAGAACGCACCGTGACGCCGGCGCGGCATAAATTGTCGTCGCAATCACCGATACTGCGGGCGGCATTTAGTGCCCAAATATGGGCAGTAATGGCGGCCTGACGTCACATCCTGTGTTGTTTCTTAGCAGAGGCATTGCACTCCTACAGCTGCGATAAACAACAATTATTTCGGATTTCCAGAGGACTTCACCATTGAAATTTTCGAGAGCTATTGTTGAAGCAACAATGCCCACATGCATGGCAGTTTGATGTTGCAATACATCGGTTAAGAGTGGAAAAATAAGGAGATGGCTGCCGCAGCAGACAGATTCAACTCACATCGTTCCTTTTTGGTCTCCTTGCCTCAAACTGGGCTGGATTTCGTCAAAAATCAGGTTGCTGTCAAGAAAGTCTTCTATATATTCCAAATGGCTCTCAGATGATGATGATAAATCCATGAAACTCCATCACTATCACTAATTAATCCATCACTCTCTGCCGCACCGGTCGTGGCCATTTTAAATAACAGCGCGCAGTGACGAGCCTGTTCTTCTTCTACGACTACTTCTTCTTCTTCTTCTCTTTTTTAATAGTGGTTGGCAAACAACTTTTAGGTGCATTACCGCCACCTTCCAGATTGGAGTATGGATCAACCTTAATCTTATATTCTCCCCACAGAAAAAAGGTATGATGATCGTTAGAAAATTTTGATAATGAAAAAACATTGAGTTCTCACAAGTTGTGTAAAGTTGTAAAGTAGTGCAATTTCAGGAAAACTTTTTCCAGTAACGGGAAAGTTTAAAAATACATTTTTGTTCTACAGTTTTTGAAAAGTAATGAAAAAAAGAGTGTAAAGTAAAAAAAAAAATAGTGGACATTGACACGCATACAATAGTTATTGTGTAGTGTGTATTGTCTGATTTAAACCTTTTAGTGCCACATGCGTTTTATTGTTAAAACTAAGAATGGTCTCCTTTATGAAAACATACTAGACTTAAAACTATTGCCAAGCAACTTGCATATGATGAACGATGAGAGTGAGAAAGAGATCTTTACATCATATAAAGATGATCTACCATCAGGATCAACATTCAGGCAGGAAGTGAAGTTGTGGCACACAAAGTGGTCATCATCAGTGGAAAAACCCAGCTCTCTCCCTGAAATTCTAAGGATAACAAATATGAAGTGCTACCCAAACATTTCTATGATTCTTCACCTTCTGTCAGTTATACCTTTTACAAGTGCTTCTGTGGAACGTGCTAACTCAGGCCTTAAAGCAGTGAAAACTTTGCTGAGGTCAACAATGGGACAGGAAAGGTTTGTGGCTTTGCTACTTATGTATGTCCACAAGGAAATTAATTTAGACATCAACAAAATCATAGACATATTTGCCCAGAAGCATCCCAGAAGGTTGACATTCATAAACCCATTATCATCGTCATCATAAAGTTAAAGGTGTTGTAAAAGAGAACAATATTCTTTGTTAAGTCTTACAGTTCTATTATAGGCTTATGGCTTAACTTCACCCTACATGTTCATTGGTTTAACTTACTTTAAAGATTTTTTTTTCCTCAACATGGTTTGTCTTGTTAAAATATGTTAAAAAATCTTTTATCACTTGAACTATACCACACTGTTCTTAAGTCCTTGGGTCTTTCTAAGTATTTTTTTTTCTTAATATAGTTTATATGGTTAAAATATATTGTTAAAATACATGTATATTTTTAAAACTCCTTTATCTTTTTATTTCATTTTCTGTATAAATATAATTTCTGGAAATAAAGAAAATATTTGTTTGATTAATTGTTGATAAGGATAATTTTTTCTTCAAACTACTTTTTAACCTTGTGCATGCTGTAAAAAGCACGAGATTTTGACTTAAAAACCCATTTTCAATTACAATAAGATAATCATGCTAATTCCACTTATGCTCATCCATTAAAATTATTATCAATTAAAAAACCCTTAGATGAATAATTAGGGTAGTATGAAAGAGTAAAGATGGCATTCTTTGGTCATTTAGCCTCACATTGTCTCGACCCCATGACCCTTGACCCATGACCCCATGACCCTTAGGTGCGCACCCCCCTTTGAAAAATCCTGGATCCGCCCCTGCTACCTGAAGCAAAAATACATCTATCAATACTAAAAAAGAAGAACAAGAACAGAGGGGTTGTTTTGAATTGACATACTATACAGGTATATATTAACAGTTACCACGGTTACATCCAGATTTATGCAGATGCATCGAATAATTTAGTTAATAACATGGGAGCAGATATTATAGTTCCAGAGTTTAATATTACAATAATGAAGAGGATTAGTGATGATGTATCAGAGTACACAGGAGAAGTGATTTGTTAGGGCTGCAGCGGGTGGAGGAAATAAGACCATTGAGAATAATTGTTTGTTCAGATTCATTCATTAATTAGTTTACAGAGAAGTCAGACAGCAGATTAGACATTATGATTGAAATACAGCAAACATTATATACAGGACATCATTGTGGCAGTTAACATCAGCAAGATGGAAATAAAGAGTATAGTTAAACATAGGTTGAAGAAAAGGTGGTAAAAGCAATGGGAGGAAGAGTGGAATGGACGGTGGTTTTACAAAATTCAAAGGACAGTGGGGGAAATGAGACGTGCAGGAAGTAACAGGAGAGAAGAGACAATTATATCAAGACTATATTAGATTTGGGCACATGGGATTAAACAGTGCTTTATTTAAAATAGGTAAATATAACACCGGCAGGTGTGACTATTGTGGACAACAAAAGACAATAGAACATGTCATGTTACATTGTAAGAAGTATGAGGAAAGAAGGAGGGATATGATACATAACATTAGAATGGAAAGAATGCATTTTAGTTTAATAGAAATTCTTAGAATTAACTCAAGGCATAAGTGCTATGGAATGGTTTTTCATTATCTTAGAACAATCAATATCAATATTAGAACAAGTGTTATGTTTTCTGTGTTGATTTTGTTTTGGTTTGTTTTAGTATGAAATAAGTACAGCATATAGTCATTTTTGTCCACACTCCATACCAGTTGGTGGCAGTAATGCACCATATAATTGTTTGCCAGTCGTCAATAAAATTCTATAAAGAATAATAATGGATAATAACAAGAGCTCGCGTTGCCTTCATGACCTGTCGTAAACATCCCTGCTGGTCAAATTGTGTCGTTTCATTTTTAACCTGATGGAGAATAATATGTAAAACGAAAATACTCTTTCCTGTCATTCAAAACTATGTTAATTTTAAACATATAACTCTTTAGTTTGGGAAACGGATATACTCAATGCTGCCTTTTTAAAAAGACTTTCGAGTTTCGGTTTCGGTTCTGCGTAAATGAGCCTGTTGTTTCCTCAAGTCAGCAGTAAGCAGTCTCCTGGAGTGATCTTTTCGAGATGGCATCGGCTGTTGCAAAATTAGTTTTCAATGTTCTCTGCGATAATGACGGATGCTTGGAGGTCTCGCAGCTGAATGCGAAGCTCCAGAGCGGTTTCAAAGTTAAACTGGCGGACCTGGGCTCGGTTCTTTTCGACGACGGTAAAATTGCGATTCGGGAGGGCAAACAGTCGTTTCCACCGGGAGGTAACACCAGGCCGGACTCTCTGGTTGTGGCTAAAACCAGTTTAAGGCTTTGCCAGAGGAAAGCTGGGGAGTGCACCCGATGTGACGGTTTACACCTGTGCAGGTATTTTGTCTGCGGTGGCTGCACGTTCGGGTAGGTTTCCTCCATGCGTTTATCCACTGATACCACTAGACTTGTTTGTGAAACCTCAAGTTGTGTACAATGGATTTGATGCAGTATAAAGTCATTTTATAGGGCTTTTACGTATGAGTTGGATGCACGATGAGTTTAATAAACTTGCTGGAAATTTCAGTTTGTGAAAATAAAATAAAAAACAAAAGAAAAGATATACGGTATATATTATTATACTAATTACTAATTACTGCCAAAATTATACTATATATATATATATATATATATATATATATATATATATATATATATATATATATATAGTATAATTTTGGCACCATTCATATAAATAAATATTTTCTGTACAGTTAATCATGACAACAGCTGTCGTAGGTATTCCAGCATATTCAAGCGTTTGATTGGTTAATTTGGCACAGCAACATAACTACAGACCAATCACATTGTCTTTCGCCCTTATAAGGCAGCTTGACGGCCATATAATGACTTCATGATGTGTTTTTGTAAATTATTTCAGGTTTTATTTTCTTTTTTTAATGTAAGCATGTTCAAGTATATTTAAATTAGCACATAAGTTGATATTTATTTATTTTCTTGTTTTTAATTGGGAAACTTTTGGTCCTCAAGACGTCTGAACTCTAACTGAAGCAATCAGGTTACTGGAATGTGTAAGTAGCTGGACCTAGAGCCCTTCATACTAAGTAAACAGGTACAAGGCAAAAGACAAAAGTGATGAGCTTTATTTCGATTTGGATTTGGGAAGACTTTTTCAAATGTTTCTCATTAAAAGACTGTAATAAAATTCCCTTAATTAATGTTAAAAAGCTGACAATGTTCACAAAGCCCTCAAACTTTTAAATACCTCGACATCTCCAGGACCTGACAATCTTGAGCCCTATTTCCTAAGACTAGCAGCTGACTTTATAGCCTCATCTTTGACTCACCTTTTCAAACTTGTTCTGGCCACAAATTAAATTCCATCTATTTGGAATTCAGGTTTTGTTATACCACTGTTAAAAAAAGCATAAAAACCTAAAAAAAAATGTCTGACAATAATATCTTATCTGATTTTCAGTCTGGTTTTAGGAAGCAACAAAGCACAACCACGGCAGCATTAAAAGTACTCAATGGCATCATTACCACCCTAGACAACAAACATTACTGTGCAGCCTTGTTCATAGACCTCACAAAAGTGTTTGATACAGTTGACCATACTGTCATAGTGTGGATTTTGTCTTGTTTCTGTTTTGCCCTTCTCTTTATTTAAATTGTTCACCTGTCAGCATTGGTTAGCTCACTTCACACCTCGGTCACCAGCCAGTCCTGTTCTGCTCTCATTCACCAGCCATTATTCAGCCAGCTAAGTTTGTATCACAGTCACCAGTCACTGAGCCTGTTCACATTTCAGCCATCAGTCACCGACCAATCAGTTTAGCTTCCTCTCGTCACCACCCTTCCTCAGATCAGTTCTACCTGTTCCTTGTAATTAGTTTTACTCCGTTCACCTGCTCACTCCCCTATTTATTCCTTCCTCTGTTCTCTACACTCTGCCAGATCATTCCTTGCTAATGGGTGAGTCTTGTCCAGCATTTCTCGTCTTGTTGCATGCCTGTTGATTTGACCCGATTAGCCTCCGGATATCTGAGCCAGCCTGACCCGATTACCTGTCCGTTTGCCTAAATCCCTATCTGATCTAACTGCCTGCCTCTTGCCTGACCGGACCTGTTTTTGGATACTAGAGCTAGCCTGTCCCCTGTTTGGTTATTAAGTTTGCCGGTTGTCGGCTCTGGACTATTTTTGGGTTTTGGATGCTGTCATCCCGTTTTTGGCTTAATACCCGTTTTGTTTCCGCTGGATTCTTCTTCTGTTAATAAACTGCCTTTTATTCCAAACCTCTGGTTGAATAGTGGGTCCTCTGTCCCCGTTCTAGACACATACACTATTGGAACACAGATTCATTGCAAATTGAATTAAACAGTAAAATGGTTTCATAACTACCTCTCAGACCGGAATCAATGTATGAAGGCCGACGGGCTCTCATCACAAATACTCATCATCACTAGAGGAGCACCACAAGGGTCAGTACTAGGACATCTACTATTCATTCTTTACATCAATAACATAAATCAGAATATCATAAATGCACATACACATTTCTATGCTGATGACACAATTATCTACAGCTCAGCACCCTCACTCAAGCCATCACTCAGTTACAGTCAGCTTTTGACAACATCCAAAATAATCTATTTAATCTAAAACTCTCAAACACCATATCCAACTCTCAAATCCCATCACAAATCACCACCTTTCAGGGAACTCAAATAGAATCAGTTAATCATTACAAATATCTTGGAATCTGAATTGATAGTACACTATCATTTGCACACCATATTAAACTGCTTGTAAATCAACTTATACCCCGTTTACACTACCCTTTTTAACCGTGCCGAGACCAGTCCGAGCTCTGTAACCGAGATAACTATCGAGTGTAAATGGAACGCAAACTGAACTGAACCGAGCCAGACACAACCGGACCGCGCTAAATGCAGACCAGTTCCATGTGTGGGCTCGGCCTGGTTTTTTTTCTGGCCCGGTTCTCTAATAACAAAGAGCGCATGGGCAGACCGCGTCATCTCCTTACAGCCAGCTGACATTTCAGACATTCATAAAAATACTAGCTTCCCTACCGTGGCACACAATTTCCAGTGATGATTCTGCTTAGCAGTGTGATGAACCTTAAGGCCCGTTTACACTACATCTAAAAACCGAGCCATGCCGAGACCAGTCCGAGCTTGGTTCAGTTATCCAAGACAAGCCGACCCGTTTACACACAAAGCTTATCTCGGTTACTTGGTTGCTCCTCGCCCCCTAGTGGCGATCTGCGGTACTACCGCTCTCTGGGATTGAAGGCGGAAGCAGCAAAAACACACACAGCTGCGCCCGTAACATTCAGGAAGTTATGCTTGATATTGTGATATTTCGGTGTTTGCGGAGAGTCAGGGGAAGAAGGCAACCATTGGTTAATTTACTTGAGAAAGTTGGCTTTTTGGGAAGTGGATGAGAGAAACGAACGTCTAATAAGGATTTACAGACGCCGGAAACAACGACAGATACTGAGGTTCATTGCGCTGCTAAGCAGAATCATCTCTGGAAACCGTGTGGCACGGTAAGGAAGCTAGTATTATTATGAATGTCTGAAATTTGTCTGAATGGAGTGTGAATCGGGACGTGCAGCCAGACACGCCGGAAAACCCGCTGACAGTCAGCTGACTGTAAGGGCATGACGCGGTCTGCTCATGCGCTCTTCGTTATCAGAAACCGGGATAAAATAGAACCAGGCCGAGACCTACCCAAGAGCTGGTCTGCAGTTACCGCGGTCCGTTTATGGTTAGCGCGGTCTGGTTCAGTCTGCTGACCGTTTACACACAAGAGTTATCTCGGTTACCGAGCTCGGACTGGTCTCGGCTCGGTTAAAAAAGTGTAGTGTAAACGGGCCTTTAGTGTCTGTCGTTGTTTCCTGCGTCTGTAAATCCTTATTAGTTGTTCGTTTGTCTTATCCACTTCCAGTGGCGGCTGGTGAAAAAAAATCTTGGTGGGGCTGGCCAATAGATTTCCCTGCCTAACCCAGTACATGCATTCAAATTAAAAGTCGGAAAATTACTACGATTCCACAATAAGCATTTAATTAATAAAAAAAACATTGTTCACAGAGGATTATTTTGGTGTTTTTGTCTTGTTAATCCTTTTCACAGACTCCTGCCAGAGGGTTTGCATACATTGTACATGTACGTATATTATTACGAAACGAACGTTTACGTCTTGACTTAAATATACATCTTAATTTTTTATTTATATAATTATTTAAGTAGAACAATGACTAGTGCAAAATTAAGTTGTATTTACCGGAGATGAAGTGTAGACTGCAAATTCTGTCATGGTATGATGGCTCCCACAGTCGATTGGGATTGTCTGCCTGTATCCTTTTCATTGAAAATATCCATTTCTTTCTTCGTCCTTCGGTAAACGAAAGAAACGTACATCCGACGATTTGGAATGCCTCTGTGTGCAACCGGGAGCACAAGAAGTCGTAGGCATTGTTTAGATTCCAAAAATAAACTAAAAGTACGCTCTAATTCACCCGTTTTGTCACGGTGGTAGGCGAAAACAGTACTGTTTTTGTCTACCACTGTTACCCGGATGTAGCGCGGATGTAGCTCATGACGTCACGCGTGAACTGGTCTATACACCTAACACTGTGTAGCAGGGGCAAAGACTCCAGGAGCCCCAAAGCCATTCATTTTGGCGATGCTGATTGGCCAAATATTTATAAATTTTCCCTAGCAACAGTATACGATTGGTTATTTCGCTACACTTGTGGGGCGCCTTGAGTGATAGCCCCACAAGAGAAATGATACGTTCTGTCGGTGAAAATGCACTGTTAAATGAGAGTCAATTGGTAGAGTCAATTAGTAGAAGTGTTATACTAATTCTTATTACATGTAGCCACATACTATTAAGTAAAAACTGACATTAATAATACTTTTAAAATCTATATATATTTTGACTTTTCTCCTCCACATCTAGGGAGGGCAGCGCCCCCTATGGGCCAGCCGCTACTGTCCACTTCCCAAAAGCCGACTCTGTCAAGTAAATTCACCAAAAGTTGCCGTCTTCGCCTGACTCTCCGCAAACAACGAAATATAACCAAACATAACTTCCTGAATGTTACGGGCGCCGCCATTTTTATTTGCTTGATTTCCTCCTTCAATCCCAGAGAGCAGTACTACCGCAGATCGTCACTAGGAGGCGAGGAAACCAAGGAACCGAGATAGCGTGATGTGTAAACGGTCGTCAAAACCAAGCTCGGCTTGGTTAACTGATCCAAGCTCGGACCGAGCTCGGCATGGATCGGTTTAACAAGGGTAGTGTAAATGGGGCTTTAGAGTCAGGCTGGGTTTCTGTTTTCGAATTTGGGCTTGTCTGTCCTCTGAGGCCTGAAGGAGGCTTGTTGCAGCCACATTCATGCCGATTTTGGACTATGGGGATGTATTGTACTTGCACTCATCAGCCTAGAGTCTGAGAGCTCTCAATACTGTCTATCATGGAGCTCTGAGGTTCATCATTGGCCTCAAAGCTCTTACACATCACTGCATACTTTGTTTGTGTTGGCTGGCCCTCTTTGGCATCCCACAGGCTTCAACATCTGTACATTTATAAATATTTACTTGGTCAGCTTCCTTGCTACTTACAAATGTATATTTCTCAGAAATATACTGGTTCCTATCATCTTTTTTCCGCCAACGTATTTTTATTGTCAGTTCCAATGGTCCGATCTGAGCTGGGAAAGAAGGGTTTTCAGTTTGCTGTTCCTTCTGCGTGGAACCTTCTACAAAATGACTTAAAACTGAGGGAGCTGGTTTCTTTGGAATCTTTTAAAAGACTTTTAAATGACAGATGGTGTCACATTAACATGTAGTTGTTTTAACTGATTGTTTTTAATTATATTGTAAAATCTGGTCCTTCTGACATTTGAAACTTTCACTGGTTTGTAATTGTTAGTTTTGTATGTGTGGATGAATGTTTGTAGCCTGTAACCCCTGCTGCCTGTTTTGGCCAGGACGCTCTTGTAAAAGAGATTTTTTAATCTCAGTGAGACTTTTCCTGGTTAAATAAAGGTTAAATAAGATAAAAAGATTTTCTGAAAACAGAACCATTTTAAAGCTCTAATAATTTAACCACATACGTATTTCATCCATTGTTGGGGCGATCAGTTCCGGGTGAATTTACATGTGAATCTAAGCTCTAATGAGGCCTCGCCTGCAGGTCTATAAAGCTTGGAACTCCACACTACTCCAGAGATTGAGAAGGTTTCCTGGATGGGAAGTGACGAGGCGGCCTCTTGTTCTTCCTGTCTCATTCACTAATAGCTGCCTCACCAGGTTCATAAATTTGGCAGCACAGGAAGAAAACTATTATCACAGACAAAACACTTGGAATATACAAATACTTATTACAATAGGAGTTCCGAGGGGAGACACGCGCTTACAACTTTATACTAAAGCCCCATGTAGTAAAACCACAGAGTCCACCCTCCCGTGTCGCCTGCAGGCGCGTGTCTATGGAACTGCCGTAGCGCGCATGTATTCATAGCCCGGCCCCTCACTGAGTGGCAGAATGATGTCGGGTGGGGGGGGGGGTTGGACTGCATGCACACTCATTCTATCTGTACTTGTCTTCTCACAAGCACAACAGATCCACATTCCAGTGTCAAGTAAGGCGCTGGGTTCTAGATTCATTTACCATATATTTCTAGGAGTCTACCAAGATAAACATTGAAGAACAATATAAAGCTTTTAAACCATAGGCCTTCTTGAAGGTTACCCACCATAAAACCTCATGTGACTCTTACTTGCCTGGTATCCCACAAGAAGGTTGAGTGAATTTATAGCCTTGAGTGACCCTGCAGACTCCATACTATTTGCATTCCAGGCCACAAAGTTTACGATAGTAATTAGAATTTAGGTAACTCTTACTACTTTAAGAAAAATACATGATTAATACAAAAACTGATTATATTTATATAACAGAAGCAAAATGTCTTCAGCTTCAGAATGGTTGATCCAGTTGTTTTATTTTATTTTTTACCTTTTTTGGATTTCATCCAGAAGATGTAGACACCAGAGTGTGAATTTGCTAGATTTCTTTAGCATTAAGAGATAACATACTGCAGCTAAATTCAGATTTATGTGTTAATTCAACACAAAAAAAATAATTGGAAGGCTTGTCATTTTAGAGCCACCTGTAAAAATCCACACAGTCTGGATTCTCCACACAACGCAGAGCTTTTAAGGAGATATGGTCTTCAGCAGTTGACGGAGAAACAACTTTCCCAGCTTTTACTGCAGAATGATCCATTTCTGCTTCCTGAGGTAGGAGTTAGTGGCTAAATTGTCTCTCAGTATGCAGTGAAATATTTACATTTCATTCTCTTCAATCACTTCCTAAAGGTTTGTCCACATTACAATAAGGGCGATGGTCCGTTTGGCTCCTGCAGATTCACCACCTCCTGCAGAAAGCTCCATGTCTGCCAGCATTTCCTCCAGGGTGACTGTATGTTTGGCTCTAGATGCAAGAGACGCCATACTTTTGATGAACAAGGAATGAAGCTTTTCAAAGGATTCAGTCAGGGGAATATTCAAAGCCTGTACAAGATCTACAGGAATAAATTCATTATCACTGGACAGCATGATAGTCAAGCTGCTGCTCCAGGTAAAAGTTTCTTTTATAAAATTTTACTTGATAATTTTCCCCTTTTTTTGCATTCAATGATTATATCTCATGCAGTGCTTCCAAGGGTGACATTCAGTCATCAATCTCCTTCCCATCGGCCTACCCAAATCAATTCTGGATCACCCTCCCAATCTGTCAGTCCTTCAAAACCTAACATTGATGGTGACAGGAACGAAATCTGCCTCTACAATATTCGTACAATGTGCGGTTTCAAAGGTACCTGCTGCTGGTAGAGCTGACCTGTCACATCGGAAATAAAGTTAATCCACAGGTAATGTTCTGAATTAATCCCCTGATTTTTTTTTTCTGTCGCAGAGAAATGTGTGCATGTCCACTGGAACCTACCTTACAAATGGGAGGTGCTGAACAGAGATGGTGTAACTTGGAAGGACTTGCCCGATATGGAAGAAATTGAAAAGGCGTACTCTGACCCAGCATGCAACACTAGCTGCATGGATCCCCTGCTTTCTATGATGGGAATTTTCCCCACTCTTAATCTTAGGTAAATGAAAAAACAAATGTTCACTGTTCAGATTGCAGATGTTTACTGCAAATGGTAACTGTTACACTGCAAAAAAGGAACTAAAAGTAAGTACAATTTCCTCAAAATCAGTGTATTTGTCCTTGATTTGAGCAGGCAGATTTAAATTATCTGTCTATGGAATTATATTTATGTACTTAATATAGGAACAATTCATCTCCATCATCTTATTTCAAGTACACTATATCTAATTAAATAATGTTTTGGGTAAAAATACTTATTCCTGCAACAAGGGGATCAACAGAAAAGTTTTACCAACAATGGAACCCCCTAATGCAATATTTCAAAGCTTTAACTTTCGTCTCCGCTGACGAACAAACTGGTTAATTCAAAGTTTTGTCCATTATTTTGTATTATTTTTTCTATAATTTTTTGCTTATTATTATTGTTTCATGGCTGCCATTTTACTTTTGATATGCATGTCGTGATGCTTGATTGTATTTACTGTGTATTTCTGTTCTATATTTGTAAGAAAGACTCATACAATGAGTCTATGCACTCAGCTAGGTCGGGCAGTGGGGTGGGGAATGTTGTATAATGGAAAATTGTAAAATCTAAAACCTTTTAATAAAATGTGTTGACAAAAAATACTTATTCTATTGGCAGATAATCTTATGTACCTGCTAAAATCAAGGACAACTACACTTATTTCAAGAAAATGTTACTGACTTTTAGTTCCCTTTGGAGTCTAGCAATATAATTCACTACTTCCTAAACTTTAAAATATTTTATGTAAAAGATCAACACAAAGTAGTGCATGATTGTGAAGTGGAGGCAAATGGTTTTCACATCTGAAAATGTGCATAACGCAATCAACCTCTTTTACTCTGATGCGCTCACATAAATCCAATGTAAGGTAAGTTTATTTAGCACTTTTCAGTAAAGATGATTCAAAGTGCTGTACATGAACAGAAAAACATTACAGACAGGAAAAACAATGCAATAAGTGTGTGTGTGTGTCCCAGATAGCACTTGCAGCCATTAGTCTTTCATAGTGATGGAACGTTATCAGGCAGTCCACTGTGCTCTTTCCAGGTCATAGAGTGTCTTGTTTACATAACATTGAGGAGAAATTAAGATTGCAGGGGAGCCAGTTTGGAAAATAACATTTGTTTTGGGCAGGCAAACTCTTGTTTTTCTGTCTGCCTTAAAGTCTCACTGGTACATTTCAATGGTGATTCCAAAAAAGCCAACATTGTGGTCATTCTGCCAGATTCCAGCTTCCAGCTTTCTCCAAGATCATTCCCATCCTGCCAGAAAGTTGAGAAACTGCAGCTGGCCTACAGTTCTCCTTACACAGCATTTCAGTCTGAGTGCTGGTAGTGGACATATCCCTCACATAGTTCGGGCAGCCTTGACATGGGCCAAAACAGCTGCCAACATTTTCACAATTTCTCAATACTCCAGGTAACAGCCAGCTCCAAAAAGTAGAAATCCTGTTATCATAAATCTAATTTTGAACACAAAATCAACATCCTCGACTGACAAAATGGACAGACACACAATCCTCCTCCCTCCGTGTGTCAGCTGCACATGTCCCGTTGGGCACAGGGGCTCTCCTTCGTCCAGTCTTCTCATTGAGAAAATTGTGTTGAGTCTAGCTGACCAGATCCATAATTTATAGTTTGGACGATATGTAAAAAGAGGCTCCAAAAAAGATTGATACAAGCAGGAAGGGAAACGGGGGAAGGAGATTTGAAAGGAGAGGAGAGAAAAGAAAAGTGTCTGCCTTCACAGTGAAGCAGGAAGAAAAAAAAGTGACCATTTGCCTTTAATAGTCACCTAATCAGTAAATTGAGTCCCTCTCAATGAATAAAGTTGTCCAGGAAAGGGCTTTGAGGTTTCTTTGAGAACCTGAGAGAACAGACACCATCATGACCAAGGCACACCCTTTACACTTCAGCCATTCACACACACACATTCACACCCTGACGGTGGTGAGCTGTATTAGTAGCCACAACTGCCCTGGGGCAGACTGACAGAAGCAAGGCTGCCATACAACAGCACCACCGGACCTTCTGACCACCAAGCAATGCGGGTGAAATGTCTTGCCCATGGACACAACGACTGAGACAGTCAGAGCGGGGGATCGAATCGGCAACCTGTCACTTACAGGACGACCTCCCTAACTCTTGCACTACTGTCGCCCCATTAGATTTTACAACAACCGCAAGATTTTAACACCTTCATAAGCACTGTTTAAGCAACCATCCAAAGCTAGAGACACTATGGCATAACTAAGAGACTTAGCAAGAGAACAATAATCTGAAAAGCAGCCAAGAGCCCAGTGGTAACTCCAGAGGAGTTGTAGAGATACACAGATCAGGTGGAAGAATATGCTGAAAGAACAACTGTTTGGGAGATGTTCCTGTCAAATAAGAAAAAATTTAACTCTCCGGCCCACATGCAAAATGACATGTGATGCCTAACACTGCACATCAACCTGAACACATCATCCCTTCATGCTAGAACATGCTGTGGGGAAGTTTTTCTTCAGCGGTGACATGGAGCTAAATGCAGGGCAATCCCGGTTAAAAAACCTGTTAGAGGCTACAAAAGATTTTAAATTGGGGCAGAGGTTCAACTTCCAGCAGGCCAGCAACCACAAACGTACGTACAGCCAGAGTCACATCAAATTGGTTAACATCAAAGTTTACTAGTGTGTCTTAGAGTGGCCTAGTCAAAGTCCAGGGCTATATCCAGTCGAGAGAGCAAAGCAAGACTGCACTGTTTATTTCCACAGGTTCTTTCAGTCCATCCTCAGCCAGCTTGCATTAATATTGCAAAGAAAAATCTGGGAAAATTTCAGTGTCTAGATGTGGAAAGCTGGTAGAAATATACCTCAGAAGACTTGACACTAATGTTAATGACAGAAAATCACTCTGCAAAGTATTTACTCAGGTGAGATGAATGCTGCACTTTTAAGCTTTTTCTCTGAAAAATAATGTAGAAAACCATGTATCCTAATGTTTCCGCTTCACAATAATGCACTACTTTGTGTAGGCCTATTACATCGAATTCCAACAAAATACATTAAAGTTAACTGTGTAATATAATATGACAAAATGAAGAAGAGTTTAAGGGCTGTGAATACTTCTGCAAGGCACCTTATATGAAGATGTATTCGTAGCTGTCTCTCATGCATACAGGGAATCTACTTTTCTTTCAGATCTGCATCTAACATTAAACAACATGTTGACTTTAAAACAATGACCTACGGAGGGTCTGCGGTCCGTCGACTGTCCACTGTATCTTCTGTCTTACATCCGCCATACTTCATTCTCACAACTCAGTGGATTTGGTACTGGAAAGAAGACAATGGATCATGGGTCGAGTTTGGACAGGTAATCAGCACATAACTATACAATAATCTATTTGTTATTATTATAATTAAAAAATGACTTTCACAAAATAGGAATAAATTCTTTTCATGTTCATATTTGTATTTATTAATTACTTTCTCTAAAAAACGTTCACTTTCAGTTGATTAATGCTAAACTGTGTTATTTGACTGATTCTTATTTTTCATACTATTCAAGGATTTGTTTCTTTTTTTTAGCAACATTAAGTGAACTGCAGTACAAGGTTATACAAGGCCTCATAAATAACTGGCAATCAATACGGGTTAAGCTTTGTCTTCAGATGCTACTATGTGCTACAGCTGAAGGAACTGCCTGATTTATTTAACATTAGGAATCATTTAAGAACTGTTACATTTTTTCAACAGAAGTTCATACTTTTTACATCAGATTATTCCCAACCAAAAATCACAATTTTTATTTATCAACTACTTATTTATAAAGTTCTAGATTATAAAGGTTATTTTTTTGCTTTATTTCTGATACTTACTTTTAGTTTAAGATAATGATCTGTGTACAGCAGTAAAAGGAGAATGAAGGGATTTGACACCTAAAACATGAAAATACTGGAAACCTGGAGTATTAATGATGACAGTGTTGCTGCGTTCCAGTTGCAGTTTGAACTCAGAAATACTGACTTTCGAGTTGGAAGAATCAACTAGAACGGCTAAACTCGGACTTCCCACTCGGAAATCAGGGAACTTTTTTTAGACCGATTGTTGGATCCAATATGGCAGCTCCTCGCATTAACAACAGTAAGCTGTGAGAAAAACATGTTTATTTCAAGATGCAGTTGTAGGAATGCGTCTAAAATCAATGTAACATGTAGCAGTTGTCACTCTGAACCGAACAAATTAGAAGTGGTGTTTGCATGCAGAAAGTACAGCTTCAAGGGACATTCAAACTTCCTGTTTGCGGTAAGGCGTATTGTGTCACTTCCTGTTTTCACGGTGTGAACTACGGTCTGTTGCTCCAGACTATCTCGCTTTTATCTTTAATCTCTTTGCTGTAACATCTGTTTCTAACACATAAGCACTTTTAAAACATTCTCTGTTTTTGCACATCGCGCTTGGGAACTCGTCGTGTTTCACACGGTTTGCTTTTTTGGCGTGGAAAAAGGGCGCTAGCCTAGCTTTAGCTCCACAATGGCTTCCCCCCTTAGTCTCTCGCTTCTCGGCCTCTGTCTAAGTCTCCACCTATCTCCTGCTCTCTGTGTCAGATGTTTAGTTATTCCTCTGCCTTCTTTAGTGATAATGGTACTTGTAATAAATGTAGTGTTTTTGTAGCTTTGGAGGCGAGGGTGTCAGAATTGGAGACCCGGCTCCGTGCTATGGAAAAACCAGCTGATAGCCGCCCCTTTGCTAGCGCGGAGCCACATAGAGTTACTTTATGTAGCGGTCCTCCAGAAGCACCCGAGCAGCCGGGTATCCAGGCCGGTTGGGTGATGGTTCGTAGGAAGCATAGCTCTAGATTTCAGCCCCCAGGTCACAACCAACCCGTCTGCGTTTCTAATAAGTTTTCCCCACTCAGCGACACACCCGCTGAGAAGCCGACCCTGATTATTGGGAGCTCTATAGTAAGAAACGTGGCACTAGAGACACCAGGGACCATAGTTAAATGCCTGCCAGGGGCCAGGACGGGCGACATCGAATCTTACCTGAAACTGCTGGCTAAGGATAAGCGTAAATACAGTAAGATTGCTATTCACGCTGGCGGTAATGACACCCGGTCACGCCGATCGGAGGTCACTAAAGTTGGTGTTGCTTCGGTGTGTAAGTTTGCTAAAACAATGTCGGACTCCATAATTTTCTCTGGTCCCCTGCCTGATCTGACCAGTGATGACATGTTTAGCCACATGTCATCATTCAACCGCTGGTTGTCTAGGTGGTGTCCTGAAAACGATGTGGGCTACATTGATAACTGGCGAACTTTCTGGGGAAAACCTGGTCTGATCCGGAGAGACGGCATTCATTTCACTTTGGATGGTGCAGCTCTTCTTTCTAGGAATCTGGCCGGATTTATTAGTTCTCCTAAATGCTGACAACCCTGGGTCCAGACCAGGAAGTGGAGCCGTAGTTTAACACACTTCTCTGCAGCTTCTGTACTGTTACCCACCCATTACCCTATTGAGACGGTGTCTTTCCCACGGCCAAAACTGAATAGATCAAAAACTGATCTAAAAGGAACAAATGATAAAAATCTAATAAAAATCAATACGGCTCACCTTGAACCAAAAAAATAAAACAATTAAATGTGGTCTATTAAATATAAGGTCTCTCCCTCCAAAGACTTTGTTAGTTAATGAATTGATTTCTGATAAACAGATTGATTTATTTTTGTGATGATTTACTGAGGTGAACCCAATGTAAGCCAGACACGGAGCTGATGCTTGATGGATTTATTAAAGAGATGAAGGGTTATCTGGGCAGGCAAAAAACGATCCACAGAGGTACAGGACAGACATCCAGGGAAAAACAAAAAGCTGAGGCAGACTCAAAAAACAGGACAGATCAGGTCGGGCAACAGACAGGTAACAAAACAGAATTACTGAGGTAGGGTGATCTTACCATCAACATACGGGCAGAGATCAGAGGTGGCGTTCTGGCACTGGAGACTGATCAGAACGGAGTTTAAATGGAGGTGAGAACAGGTGAAAACACTGGAAGTTAATTGCAGGCAGGGTGGAAACTGAACAGGTGTGCTGAGTGGTAATTAGATCAGCTCCAGTGCCAGAAACGTTACAATTTTGTCTCACAGAAACCTGGCTACAAGAGGACTACGTTTGTATAAATGAGTCAACTCCCTCCAATTATTTAAATTTCCACATTCCCAGATCTGTGGGAAGAGGAGGAGGAGTGGCAACCATCTTTCAGTCTGATTTATTAATTAGTCCCAGGCCGATTAATAACTACAGTTCTTTTGAACATTTAACCCTCAGTTTCCCTCATCCAAATTGCAAAGCGATAAAACCTCTTCTGTTTGTTGTTTTGTATCGTCCACCAGGCCCTTACTCTCAGTTTTTGGATCAGTTGTCAGACTTCTTATCTGATTTGGTGATAAACACTGACAAGGTTATTATAGTGGGGGATTTCAACATTCATGTTGACACAGAATGTGATAACCTTAGCGTAGCCTTTAAAACTATCCTAGATTCAATTGGTTTTGCTCAAAATGTGTATAAACCGACGCACTCTTGGCTCCATACTTTAGACCTTGTGCTGATATATGGCATTGATTGTGAAGAATTAACAGTATTTCCTCACAACCCTGTCCTATCTGATCATTTTTTAATAACATTTGAGTTTAATCTAACTGAGTTCTCCACCCCCAAAAGAGGGTTAAATTATAGTAGATCTTTATTGGACAATGCTGCATCAAACTTTAAAGCAGAGGTCACGGATTAGCGGACCACGGTCCGGATCCGGACCCAGCTGCTACCTAATCCGGACCCAACCTCATTTAAAACATTTATATATTACTGCATGTTGTCCAACGACAGTGTCTAACTCAGGGGTTAAAGTTCTCCGTCGCTGCGACGAATTTCCGTCATTTGGAAATTGAGCGCAAAAAGTTCTGTCTAGACTTTTTATTTAAGGTTTTAAACACAAGCTGCTCTCAACCAATCAAACCTGGCAGAGCCGGGACATTAGCCAATCAGAATGAGAGCAGGGCGGGTCTTTCCAAAGCGGACATTGTCAGTCTGAGGTTTATCGGTGTTCATCATTTTAACCTTTGGGAGAGCATTTTAAACTGGCCACAGATGGTATGAATGAAAGTAGCGGTGGTCAAAGGTTTTCTTTGGATTTATGCAAACCAGCAGGTCAGAAAGTTCAGCAGCTGACAACAACTTCCCTCGGTAAGCGTCAATCTGCTCCGGCAGTTAATTAATGAATTATTTCCACCTGTGGCCATATCACCTGTCAGCGTTTATTCCCTCGCTGATAAACGCGGCGACCAACCAGGGATCTCCTCGTGATTCGCTATTATGTTTTATTTAAACACAAAGAAGAGTAACGCGCTAGCTCAGGCTAATTTAGCATGACCCTTGAAGAACAAGAGTCGGAATGTGAAACAATGTGCCGCATTTGACTGGGTTCGATTCGGAAAAAGTAAAAAAAAAAAAAAAAAAACCCTGCGCTGTTCTGAAGCAAAGAAGGCAGAGCTGTATCTGCTGTCGGTATGTAACAGTGATCACCTGATGAGCAGCTGCGCTCCAGGACACTAAATAAAATGACAAGGATTTTGATGCTTACAGATTGTTAAGAAAACTACATCAAAAAGATAAAACAAATAAACTGCAGCTACAACATGGACCGGAGAACGGGTTCTAACTGGGAGAGGCCAGAGAAAGGCGATTCTCAGAGAGTTTTTTTATGAAGTTAAAGTGGAGCGCAGACACAGGGTTCATCCTGGACAGCTCTCCAGTCACTGGGCTAAAATATAACCATTTTATTAAACTTCAAAAAAGTTAAATCATGCATTTTTATAAACTGTAATGATTAATTTGTGAACAATAACAGGCAAAGCAGAGACTGATTATTGTCATGTGCAATCTGTGTCAAATTAAAATGTATTATGTCATGATAGTGTTGGTGATGTGTCCTGCATTGTCCAAGGCTGTGTTTGGCCTTGTATGATCATAAAATTGGTTTATATTGAATGTGACGGAGCCAGTGGAGTTGATGTACAGGTGTGAAGTAGATGATGTAATGATGAAGCTGCTGTCTTTGTACTAGCTGGAGTTTATGGAGGGTTTCTGGAGGACAGGGAGCTGGGATTGCAAAGTGGACTGTGGACCAGTTTGTCAACAGTGTGAAGGAAGAACTTGATGCTGCAGAGATGAAAGTAACCCAGATGTGGATGTGGAAAGTGATGGAGAGGCTGTCCAGGATGACGCAAAGGCTTTAAAGCTGAAAGGTGGCAGAGATACAGAAATTTTCAATGGATATTTTAAAAGTATCAGATTTAGTTGACTTTGCACACTAAGAAATTGAGCCAACTAATGCGGCATGATGTCCACGGCCCGGGAATATATGGGCTTGCGAGAAAATGTTTTAAGTCAAACATTATTTTTGCTTCAACCCCTGTGCTAACTTCACTTGTTAATATGGCAAAGCCCTCCGGAGCGTTCCCCAACATATCCGCTTGCTCATACATACGGAGAAAATAGCTGATTTAAAGGCGTTGAACGAATGAGCACCTTGATATGTGCTTGAGGTTGGCTTTGTTGCCAATCAAATCCAGGTTTAAAATCCTTGCAGGGCAGCCTAAAGCTCACTTCTATCATTAAGCCATAAAAATGAAATTAAAAAAAGTTCAGTTGTTTTATAAAAGATGTGAAAGTCAAGAAATTGTCTATATACCAAACTGTGAAAGATTGTGGTTCTCTATTTCAAAAAGCACTTTGGATTTTAAAATAGAAAAACATTCTATTGTTATGTGATTTTTTTGTTTAAAAAGTCAATATATAAGGTGGATGCATAAACATTTTATTTCAGTGTTAAATACTGTTTAAAGTAACGGATTGTAATAAAAAATGTGTCCGGACCTTTACTGGTTGTTGATTTTCTTTATTAGGACCCCGCTGATTTTTAATTAGTGACCCCTGCTTTAAAGAGTCTGTCCCCCTCTTAATATCGTCAGGATTGCAGAAATACCCTGCAGATAGCAGGGTATTTGTTTCTTCCCATTCACAAATGGATGTCTTTGTTAACGGTGTGACTTCGTCATTGCGTTCTGCATTAGACAATGTAGCTCCCTTGAAAAAGAAAGTGATTATTCACAGGAAGCTGGCTCCCTGGTTTAATTCAGAGCTGCGTTCCTTGAAGCACAATGTTAGGAAATTGGAGAGAAAATGGCGCTCTACACACCAAGAGGAATTCTAAATAATCTGGAGGGACAGTCTATTGTTGTATAACAAGACCCTTCACAGAGTTAGAACAGCATATCTTTCATCATTAACTGAGGAGAACAAAAATAATCCTAGATTTCTCTTCAGTACAGTTGCCAAACTTACACAGTCATAGCTCCATAGATCCATCCATTCCCTTAGCTCTTAGCAGTAATGGTTTTATGGGATTCTTCATAAAGAGACTTAGACTTAGACTTAGACAACTTTATTTGTCATTTTGTATGCACAAGGTGCATACAGAACAAAATTTCTATGCATAAAGCTTGTAGATTACAGTAAATTAGATTACAGTATGAGGTGCAGCAGTGATTTAAAAGTAAACAATTGAAATGTAAACAACGCAGGAGAAAAAAATCACAGTGTGAGGTGCAGCAGTGGTTTAAAAGTAAACAAATTGAAATGTAAACAATGCAGGAGAAAAATCACAGTGTACAGGTGAGTATTTCTAAAAACCATTTGTATGTGCAGAATTGATTGTGCAAAGGGCATTTGTGCAAGAATGCATTTAGAAACTGAGAGTTCGACAGCATTTGATAGAGATGCAGTGATGCAGTAATGCAAAATGTGCAAATATGCGAATGTTGTGCAGAGTTTATAGTTCAGCAGTTCAACAGTCTGATGGCAACAGGGAAAAAGCTTTTGCAGAACCTGGTGGACCTGCAGCGGATGCTGCGGAAACTCTTCCCAGAAGGCAGCAGGGAGAACAGTCCATGGTGGGGGTGTGAGGGGTCCCTGATGATGTTACGGGCACGGGACACACAGCGCTGAGATGAGATGTCTTTTATGGAGTGAAGAGGAGCCCCGATGATCCCTTCTGCTGTCCTCACCACTCTCCTCACGTTCTTCCAGTCGGAAGCACTGCAACCTCCACACCACACAGAGAGACAGCTGGTCAGAATGCTCTCTACGGTGCTTCTGTAGAAAGTCGTGAGGATGGGCGGGGGCAGGTGGGCTCTCCTCATCCTCTCCTCATCCTCCGCAGGAAGTACAAGCGCTTCTGTGCCCTCTTCACCAGTGACGTGGTGTTCACAGACCAGGTGAGGTTGTCCGTGATGTGCACCCCCAGAAACTTGGTGCTGCTGACCACCTCCACAGCTGAGCTGTTGATGAGCAGTGGAGCGTGGTGCGGCCGGTTCTTCCTGAAGTCGACGATGATCTCCTTCGTCTTCTCCACGTTCAGGATCAGGCTGTTGTCTCTGCACCAGTCCACCAGCTGCTCAATCCCCTCTCTGTAGTCCTGATCGTTGTCGTCTCTGATCAGGCCGTTGTGTCGTCTGCAAACTTCACGATGTGATTGGTGGTGAACCTGGGGACGCAGTCGTGTGTCATCAGCGTGAACAGCAGGGGGCTCAGGACGCAGCCCTGAGGGGAGCCTGTGCTGAGGGTGATGACATCAGAGGTGTTCTGTCCGACCCAGACCAACTGAGGTCTGTTGGTGAGGAAGTCTAGCAGCCAGTTGCGAAGAGGTGTGCTGAAGCCCAGATGTTCTAGTTTTCCTACCAGGTGCTGTGGGATGATGGTGTTAAACGCTGAACTGAAGTCCAGGAACAGCATCCGCACGTGCGGATCAAATAAAATTGATTTCATTAAAAATAAAATAATTGGCATCCTCCCAAACACGATTACCTCGTCCTTAGTAAGTGAGGCAGCGTTGGAGGAATCTTTAGAACCTGCACAGTGTCTGAACTGTTTAGAAGCAGTAGAGCTTTCTGAGCTATCTAAAATTCTACCTTCATCTAAACCTTCTACCTGTACGTTAGACCCAATCCCAACCAAGTTGTTTAAGGAGGTATTCCTTTTGATCAGTGGTCCTATTTTAGACATGATTAATCTATCCTTAGTAAATGGATATGTACCACAGGCTTTTAAAGTAGCTGTTATTAAACCGTTACTTAAGAAACCATTTCTTGATCAAGATGAGTTAGTAAATTACAGACCTATATCTAATCTTCTTTTCTTATCTAAAATTATTGAGAAAGTAGTTGCTGATCAACTTTGTGAACATTTACAAAGTAATGACCTACTTGAGGAGTTTCAGTCAGGCTTCAGAGCTCATCATAGCACTGAAACAGCTCTGGTGAAGGTCACCAATGATATTCTCATGGCCACAGATAATGGACTTGTGTCTATACTTGTCCTGCTAGATCTCAGTGCTGCATTTGACACAGATGATCACAATATTCTCCTACAAAGACTTGAGCATACTGTAGGGGATTAAGGGGAAAGCATTAGGCTGGTTTAAATCTTATCTGTCGGACAGATTCCAGTTTGTTCATGTTAATAATAAATCTTCCTCAAACTCTAGGGTCACCTGTGGAGTACCGCAGGGTTCAGTCCTTGGACCAATTCTCTTTATATATGCTTCCGATTGGCAAAATTATCAGACAGCATGGGATTAATTTCCACTGTTATGCTGATGACACTCAGCTATACTTATCCATAAATGCTGATGAATCCAATCAATTACTTCGACTGCAGTCATGTCTTGATGACATCAAAAGCTGGATGACTTTAAATTTCCTGCACTGACAAGACAGAAGTTGTAATCTTTGGACCAGAGTCCTCAAAAAATAAACTTCTTAATCAATCACTTAATCTGGATGGCATTAACTTGGCCTCTGGTAATAAAGTAAAAAATCTTGGTGTTATTTTTGACCAAGACATGTCATTTAAATCCCATATTAAACAGGTTTCCAGAGTTTCCTTTTTTCACCTCAGGAATATTGCCACAATTAGAAACATTCTGTCCAGGGGTGAAGCTGAAAAACTAGTCCATGCATTTGTTACTTCAAGGCTGGACTATTGTAATTCTTTATTACCAGGAAGTCCACAAAATGCAGTTCAAAGTCTTCAGTTGATCCAAAATGCTGCAGCAAGAGTTCTGATGAAAATCAAGAAGAGGGATCATATTTCTCCAATTTTAGCTTCCCTTCATTGGCGTCCTGTTAAATCAAGAATAGAATTTAAAATTCTTCTTCTAACGTATAAAGCCCTTAATAATCAAGCTCCATCATATATGAGAGCTCTGATTACCCCGTATGTTCCTAACAGAGCACTTCGCTCTCAGACTGCAGGTCTGCTGGTGGTTCCTAGAGTCTCTAAAAGTAGAATGGGATGCAGATCCTTTAGCTATCAGGCTCCTCTCCTGTGGAACCAACTCCCAGTTTTGGTCCGTGAGGCAGACACCCTGTCTACTTTTAAGACTAATCTTAAAACTTTCCTTTTTGACAAAGCTTATAGTTAGAGTGGCTCATGTTACCCTGAGCTACCTCTATAGTTATGCTGCTATAGGCTTAGGCTACTGGAGGACATCAGGGCCTATTTTTCTCACTCTACTGATTTCTACTGTTCTCCAGTCTACTGTTCTCTAGTTTTGCATTGCATTGCGTTGAAATGACTGTTGTCATTTCAGCTTTTAACTTTTTGTTCTCTCTCTTTTTTCTTCATAGTAGGTGCACCTGGTCTGACGTTCTGTTAACTGTGAAATCATCCAGGGAGGACAGATCACCCGCTATTACCATCTAATGTAGAACAGATTACTAGATCAATGTGTGCTTCTGTGCTTTTTGTCTGTCTTGTTGTGTCTCTGCTCTGTCTTCTTTAACCCCCAGTCGGTCGAGGCAGATGACCGTTCATACTGAACCCGGTTCTGCTGGAGGTTTTCCTTCCCGTTAATGGGGAGTTTTTCTTTCCGCTGTCGCTCCATGCTTGCTCAGTATGAGGGATTGCTGCAAAGCCATGGACAATGCAGACGACTCTCCCTGTAGCTCTACGCTTCTCCAGGAGTGAATGCTGCTTGTCGGGACTTTGAAGCTATCAACTGGTTCCCTTATATAGGAAATTTTTGACCAATCTGTATAATATGATTGAATTTGACTTTGTAAAGTGCCCTGAGATGACATGTTTCATGAAATGGCGCTATATAAATAAAATTGAATTCAATTGAAATTCATAAGAGGTACTAGTACAAAACAACAGCTTTCCTGGCCGTCACCATATTGGAAGCCTGACCTTTTGTTTTCTTGGAATCCCGACTTCTCTGACAGTGTTAACTTGAACGTTGTTAACTCGGGTGTTACCCCATTCCCAGCTCCTAGTTCCGAATTCCGAGGTAAATGGAACGCAGCTTGAGGCACAGGCTTGATGCAGTAATTACAAGCAAAGGATTTATTTCTATATATTTATTATTATGTACTTTGTCCCATTAAAAAATATGCTTCCATATGAGTTGTGTATCACTTCCAGATTTAAAGACCGGGAAATAAAAGCTGAAATGTTGCTCTTTTCTCTCATATTCATTTTCTGATGTAAAACCTAAATGTCTGCTGTCTATATAGATAAAAAGCCCCTAGCTTCAGCCAGGATCCACTTTGAAAATTCTTGGAAGAGGATATCTGAACAGAACTTTTGCACACAATCAATAACACTGATTGTGTGACTGGAGTTGTGAATGAGAACAGCACATTATTTTAACAAAAACATAAGGTAGATTAAAGTCCAGAATAAAATTATTAGATTTCATTCTTAGCCCCCCCCCCCCCCTAAAAAAGGCTCTTAAGCCTTTCTGAAAAATGTATTCCCTTCTTGCTTTTAAAAGTGAATCTTTTTTCAATATTAAAATTCTAAACGCTGATTTCTTTTATTTGTGCTTGTTTTTAGGGTGGAGGAGACACCACCGTGACTTCTGAAACGCTGGAGAAAATGTACCTGGCAGACAAAGATGCAGAGATCACCTTCCAGGCTGGCAGATATCAATATAAACTGCATTTTAAAGATGCAAAAGGAACCCAGCAGATGTATCAGCGGAATCTAAAACACCAAACCAAACGAGAGGTCCGAAGGAGGCCTCGCTTTGTGTCAGCTCAGGATATGAAGGACCTGAAGAGGTATTGCGTTATATATGTCACAAATTCCTGCTTACGCAAGTTATTTGTACTGTATTTAGATTTTTTTTATCTTAATTTATTTGTATATATAGTGTATTTATCTATATTCATCTCGTCTCTAGTGGATCATCGCACAGCTCCAGCTCCTTCACAGCTGAACATATTCCACCCCACTGGGACAAGAAAGCTCTGCCTGATTTGGGATATGAAGTATATTTATTTCACATCCTGCACTTTTACTCTGCTTAATGTTTTTTTTTTTTACTGCGTTTTACTGCATAATTAAACACATAAATATCCCTGTCTTTCTTTTTTCGCCCATGTTTCAGCTCGTGCTTCTCTCCAGATCTGAACCAGATTATAATATTGAGGCGGATTTCAGATCCACCATGCCCTGCAGCAGAATCAAAAGCATTCAGAGGATCCAGAACCCTTCCCTGTGGAAAGTCTTTCAGTGGTAACACACTTTGAAAATTTGGTCTGTTCTGTGGTTAAATAAATATATAAAGGCGAAACTGCTCATCGGATTTCAGATTATGTCATATATTCTATAGATTTTAGTTTTATTCTGTCTATATGTTATATGGCTTAATTTCAGGCAGAAGGACCAGATGCAGAAGAGGAATGGGGGAAAACCTGTATGTGAAAGGCTTTTGTTCCACGGGACTGAAGAGAACCTGGTTGACCCCATCTGTGATCAAAATTTTGACTGGAGGATGTGCGGTGTCCATGGAACAGCCTATGGGAGAGGTATAATACAACATAATCTGTTAATATAGTGTCTTATTGTCAAATCAGTGTTTTTAAAGTAGCATTTAGGAATTGAAAGAGTTGTATTGTGTTTTTTTAATAAATTTATTCATTTCTAGGGAGCTACTTTGCCAGAGATGCATCCTACTCAGACAAATATTCCAGAGTTGGAGGGAGTCTGAAAAAGATCATGTTTGTTGCTCGAGTGCTGGTGGGTGAATACACGAAGGGAAGGAGCAGCCACGTTCGACCCCCATCAAAACCAGGAAGCAAAGCTCTCTACGACAGCTGCGTTGACTCCATTAGCAAACCCAGCATATTTGTCATCTTTGAAAAACAGCAGATTTATCCAGAGTACCTTATCAGGTACAGATAAGAAAAAGAAAGGGAAAAAAATCGCTTTATTTGCCATCAGGAAAATCCATAATGGGACACTTTAGTTTGACGCTCCAACACACATAAGGGAACATTTTGCTGAGTATCATTGTTTGCTCCAAAACATGCAGTCCGGCTTTCTTTGTGTATTTTGTATTTACTACTCAAAAGTGCTTTTTTTACCCTAAACTGGGACGATCCTATGTCCAATGAGACGTCTGTCTGAGTGGGTAAAGATCCTTTTGTCGAGTAAATCAACTATGGTCCCAAAACCGTTGCTCCCCGATGCTGTAGATGGAAGCAAATACAGTATGTGCACATATGTAATCTCTCCTGGCCCATACTCACTTGTATTTACTGTTAATATGACCCGGGTCTCCCTTACAGCTGGGGCGCTGTTTGTTTTCAGGCAGAGTACATTTTTGATGGTGATCAGAAATAGGGCAAACCAAACTGAATTTAAAAAGAAAGAGTTACTTATTACATAGTTAAATGTTGATTTCTTAACAAAAAAATTACACTGACAAGATGAAAGAAGCTCTTACGGTTCTAGGATGAAGTTTCCATCTACACCTGTTAGGCATATCTGTATCTCAGTAATGTACATATTATGAAAATGCTCAGGTACAACCTACCATTCCGTGCATAGTTAGTTAAAACTTGATTTAAAAAAAACTTCATAAAGACTTACTTGAAATTTTAGAATATAAATTGATATGCTAATTTACAGAAAACAAAGACATTTAGAGAAAACTGTAAATGCAAAGAAATTTAAACCTGCATGCGTCCTATTGCAAAAAGTAATGGGATTATCTTTATTCTGATCTAGAATATGTTTATTGCTTTAAATGCCTTACAGAAATCATAAGATATAACTGACAAACAAACTTAATAAAAAAAGTTTAATGCCAAAACTGTGCTCTTATAACCTGGACAATAGGCTGTTAAAAGGATGGACCCATAATGTACCCATGAGTGTCCCAATAATCTTGTGTGTTAACCTTTCATAAGGTAAAAGCAGTGATTTCTGTATTGTTTTGCTCAGAAAGGGGTTTCATCAGTTGTATCTCACTAGTTTTATGCAGGTCAATATAACTTTTCTGATGCTATTTCATGTGTACTTTGAACATTTTAATTTCCATACCTGAAACTGTATGTCTTGGTATCTGGATAATCTTATATGAAGATAATTGTGAATTTTATATGCATAAAGGGGACTTTTATTTCATCTTTATTCTGTATGCATTTGCTCTATCAACATGAGTGTATGCATATAGACTCGAGTGGATGCTGCCAACAGTTTGCACAACTGCTGTTTTCAAACTGATTTGAGTTTTATACTTTGTCTTCTAATCTTATGAGTAACATTGCTTTCTGCATAGATTTTGTATTCGTTCTGTTGAAGACAAAAACATGTCTCAAGAACTAAGAAGAAAGTAAACATTTCTCTACTCCTGAAAACAATTATTTCCAGAATACAACAGCCTCTTAAAGATTTCAGTTGTTTGGGTTAACTGCTCTATGGAGTATTATTTAGTTACATTAAGCTAAACTGGAACTAAAGGATCAGACTTTGTGTTTAATGTTCAAAATATAAAGGTTCTTAAGTAGTAATTGCATAATTTTAAGCAAAATAAAGCAAATTGTGTACGAGACTTGGAGTTTTTTTTATCGCTATAAGTTTTAGAATCAGAATAGAACTTGCTTCTCTGGTTATATGATGAAATTGCCTTCTAATATATTTTGTCCACCAGTTGCTTTTTTTCTGACAAGAAACATGTATATTTGTGTTATCAGACCTCTCAACTTTTATCAAAAGTTAAGAGTGAGATTATGCTAATTTGGGGGCGGGGCTTGTTTGGGGGCGGGGCTACCCGGACCCTGGAAGAGCCGGTGGAGTCAACTCCATCTCATTTTTATCCCCCAGACAATGAAGTAGACATGTATTACTTTTGTTAAAAAGAGAAAGAGACATATTAATACTTTATTGTTCAGTTAATGGATTAAGACATAAAAAAATACACAATTGTTCAAATAATACTGAATAAAATTAAGTAGTTTTAAGTTATTGACCGAATTATTACACTGTTACACATTCATCTATGGGTTGGTGCGTCTTTACGCATGATCCAGCTGCTGATGTCTCCCTCTTTTCAGCTCAATGCACTTCTAGACTGTTACAGTTTATAACATTCTCATCACCTTTCACAGCGACAGGTTTCTCAGTCGCCGCGCTGACAAGTCAAATCTCTATTGCTCTCGTCAGTGCGCTCTGGGCGGTGAGGTGGGCGGATTTTACCCCCGTGCGCTGCGTGCGAGGGATAAACAGCGGGGAAAATGCATAACTAAATACTGTAAAGGGCTCCTATAAAGGGAACAGGGGTACTGACAGGTCTAAGATGAAGCCCCTGATCTTACAAGTTCTTTAAAACGACCCTTAAAAGTGCGCACCTGAATTAAAGCGCGAGGCAGCACGCCCACCGAAGCGCCACTGAATCTATGTTGTTAAAAAAATAGCATGAAACACAGCTAGTAACTCTCCTATTGACTTTAACTGGCACACGTTGCTACCGATGTGAGGACATTAAACGTAGTGATTCACGTTTTGAATGGTGAACGGTGATAAAAGCACCTGCTCCGAGGGAAAGGAGGGGGGAGAGGAGCATGCGCGGAGGCACAGAAATACGGTGCATGTAGTTAAAAAATGCAGAATTAATAAAAACGAAACTTATAAACAGACTAAGTGGCTTTTTAAACTGCATCTGGTTAGCAGAACTGTTTTATGATCCTGCGTGCAGCCATGACTGGTTCTGAATGAACCGGTCATCTGGCAGCAGCTCCCCCCGTCCCCTCCCCTCCTTTGTACGCGGTACAGGACCTTACCGGCTCACTTTCACCACTGTTAAGACTAAAATTATTCATAACTCTGATCACTCTTCCTGCTGCTCTGTTAAAAATAACTGCAGCAGGAATTACTGATGGCCACAAGCTGTGAAAGAAGCTGAAACAGCTCAGCAGAAGGCGGAGTTTTGTCGTCCGCAGCCCAGACGGGCTTTGTGATTTTTATGCGTGAGAAATTCCATGTTTGCGTGTGAAATGTCATGTGTTGCGTGTGAGCGTGTGGAGTTAGTGAAATGCGTGTGTCACACGGTCAATGCGTGAGAGTTGAGAGCTATGGTGTTATTAAAGGGATTTCTTTTTTTTTTTTACGAATTGATCAGAATCAAGCACCATCCATGGGAGATGTGATGGATCGCATGAAAGCAAAGGTTTATTTACCTCAGCACTTCCAACTTTTTTCCCTAAATTTGAATACTTTATTAATTGTGTATAAAAAAAAAACAAATAAATAAACACAATGAATGTATTTGGTTTTGGACGATGGCGACGAGCAAGAATGCAGCAGTCATAAGTTTCGTTTTCCTTACATCATACAGGAGGCGTGTTTTGCTGTGAGTTCTTGGGTCAGGTCAGCTGTAGCTACAGTCCATGTGTCGCTATTGTTTGCCCAGAGAGTTTTAAACGATGGCATCTACGGCTTTAATTATCAGGGCCCTGTGTGACAACCACGGATGTTTGGACTTCGAGCAGCTGCTGGAACTGGCGCAGAGTAATTTCGGCTTTGGGGTCGCGGACCTGCGCTCGGTTCTGTTCAACGACGGCGTAATAGCGATCAGAGAAGGAAAGCTGCCAGTCGACAGCGGCAGCCTGATCAGGCCTGATAGTCTGGTAGTCGCTAAAACCAGCCTGAGGCTTTGCCAGAAAAAAGCTGGCGAGTGCCGCCAGTGTGGAGGTTTACACCTGTGCAGGTATCTTGTTGCTGGAAGCTGCAAGTTCGGGTAAGTTGTGTTGAACAGTTTGTGAATTAGTCGACCAATAAAAAAATAAAACTTCAGTGATGGGTTGATGTCCACTTTTAGATGTGCTTTTGGATCATTATTTGATGCATTTATTGGTAATAAGTCTAAATGGAAGTAGGAAGTAGTCAATAGATTTGTTAATAATAGAATCGGAAGCTTCCCAAAAAGATTCATTTAAACCCCCACCACTTCTGATGTGAAAATCTAGTTGCACTTTTAAGGAATATATATCTAATTGTTAAGCCCACTTAACAAAACATTTTGAATTTGTGCCTAGTACATGTTTGGCTTTCCGCCTTATATAAATTGATGTAAAGCAAGACTTTGTTAAACACATTTTTAAACCTTAAGAATAAAGCGGGTGAAAATTTAGGAGCTAAAAATAGAATAGTATGTCAATTACATGGGTGTGTGTAAGCTCGTGGTTTTGTTTTCAGTGAAATACTTCAGAAAGCTCATTCTTAAATTAAATTACTATTCGCACTCAAGAAAAAAAAACATATAGGCAGACCTCTCTTTAATGCACGGACATACCTTTTAGAAAATCACAAAAATCGTATTTTTTTCCTTCTTTATTTTAATTCCTGGAATCGAGATGTATTGTTTTTGTTTGTGAGTTCAGGAAATTTCATTACTCCGTCCAGAAGATGGCAGCATTCAACGACCTTGGCCATTGTGTTCTTTCCAAAGCTGTGCACTGATGTGCCTTGCAACAGCTTTCATAAGCTTTTAAGGCGTCTTTTAATTTATTGTATTTATGTTGAAGTTTTTCCTCGTCTCATCGTGTCTCGGTTACTTCTCCCTGTGTCACATAAACGCTTTACTCCAGGGTCAGCAGCAGCTTGGAGGAGCTGTGATGAGTTGGAGCGAGGCTTCCGCCTCCATTCAACTCCCTTAAGGCTTGTCAGAGCTCTCAACTCTCACGCATTGACCGTGTGACACACGCATTTCACTGACTTCACACGCTCACACGCAACACATGGCATTTCACACGCAAACATGGAATTTCTCACGCATAAAAATCACAAAGCCCATCTGAGCTGCGGACGAGAAAACTCCGCCTTCTGCTGAGCTGTTTCGGCTTCTTTCACAGCTTGTGGCCATCCGTAATTCCTGCTGCAGTTCGTGTTAACAGAGCAGCAGGAAGAGTGATCAGAGTTATGAATAATTTTAGTCTTAACAGTGGTGAAAGCGAGCTGGTAAGGTCCTGTACCGCGTACACAGGAGGGGAGGGGGCGGGGGGAGAGCTGCTTGCTTGCTGCACGCAGGATCATAAAAACAGTTCTGCTATCCAGATGCAGTTTAAAACGCCACTTGGTCTGTTTATAAGTTTCATTTTTATTAATTCTGCATTTTTTAACTACATGCACCGTATTTCTGTGCCTCCGCGCTTGCTCACCCCCCCCCCCTCCTTTTCCCTCGGAGCAGGTGCTTTTATCACCGTTCACTATTCAAAACGTGAATCATACGTTTAATTCCCTCACATCGGTAGCAACGTGTGCCAGTTAAAGTCAATAGGAGAGTTGCTCTTGTAGTTTTAACAACATAGAATCAGTGGCGCTTCGGTGGGCGTGCTGCCTTGCGCTTTAATTCAGGTGCGCACTTTTAAGGGTCATTTTAAAGAACTTGTAACATCAGGGGCTTCATCTCAGATCTGTCAGTACTCACGTTTCCTTTATAGGAGCCCTTTACAGCCTTTAGTTATGTATTTTCCCCACTTTTTATCCGTCGCACGCAGCGCACCAACGGGGGTAAAATCCGCCCACCTCACCAGAGCGCACTGACAAGAGCAATAGAGATCCGTCTGTTCAGCGCGGCGACTGACTGAGAAACCTGTCGCTGTGAAAGGTGATGATAATGGTTATAAACTGTAACAGTCTAGAAGCGCATTGAGCTGAAAAGAGGGAGACATCAGCAGCTGGATCGTGCGTAATGATGCAGCGGGAACCTCTGTGAGCTTCAGTGTTGCTGCTGAGGGGAAACTGCATGTTGACCATAAAGGCTTGATGAAATCACCAATCAGGTTATAGATCTACAATGATAAACAAACCCATAGATGAATGTGTAACAGTTTAATAATTCAGTCAATAACTTAAAACTACTTAATTTTATTTAGTATTATTTGAACAATTGTGTATTTTTTTATGTTTTAATCCATTAACAGAACAATAAAGCATAAATATGTCTCTTTCTCTTTTTAACAAAAGTAATACATGTCTACTTCATTGTCTGGTGGGATAAAAATGAGATGGAGTTGACTCCACCACTCTTCCAGGGTCTGGTTAGCCCCGCCCCCAAACAAGCCCCGCCCCCAAATTAGCATAATCTCACTCTTAACTTTTGATAAAAGTTGAGAGGTCTGGGCTTGTGGAAAATAACTTGTGTACTAGGAGTGAAAGGCCACAGGGTATTTTGTTATTGGAACAGAAATAAAATGCCCATAGTTTATTTTAGAGTGCATATAACCATTACTTCCTCGAGAAGTTGTCAGTTTTCAAAAACCTTGATAGGCATATTCAATGCACAACTGTGTTTTTAGTTTCCTCTTTTTTTTCAAGTTACAACACTTTTTATTGGGATTTGATATGACAGGCGAACACACAGTGGAGCAAGATTTTAAAGTGAAGGGAAAATTCTAAATGTTCTAATTGAATTTCCCAAAGAAATTTAATAATAAAAAGCATTGCATTCAGCCCCCTGGAGTCAATCATTTGTGGAACCACTACCATGAGTCTTTTGAGGTATGTCTCAAACACCTGGAGATTGAAGTGTTCTTTCTGCTTAATGGCAATTTTCAAGTCATGCTACAGATGTTTAAATGGTTTAGGTCTGGCATTGGACTGGGCCCTTGTAACACATGACTTTTTCTTGTGGCTAGATATTTAAGATCATTATTCTGCTGGGAGGTGAGCCTCTGCCTCAGTCTCAAATCTCTGACAGCCTCTGACAGTTTTTTTTTTTCCAAAATCGGCCTTTATTTTGCGCCATCCCCACTAACTCTGACCAGCTTCCCTGTCCTTGGGAAAGAAGAGCTTCGCTACAGTCTGATTTGCCCCCAACCATATATTACTTTTGGGAGGTGTATTCAATGGGACATGCAGTGGTATTTAATTTCTTTCACACAGGGTTTTACATGTTGGACAAAACGTTCCGTTTCGTTCCGATCAGATAAGAGCAGCTTCTTTAGAGGATTCCTGTGTCCTGCTTATGGGTAACTGCAAAGCTTTTGCGGCTTACGCTCAAACTTTGCAGTAGAAACTGTAAATTTGGTATTTCATTTTATCACTGAACTGGGTTGGATCCCAAACTTTACTGCTAAAACAAACTGAACATGGCTATATTAAGAGTCGAATAAAACATACATTTCCTCAAGAAAGGATAAATGCGTGAATGCATTTTAATCTAGCTCCATATCCTGTCTATCAGCCTCCACAGTAGTAATATCACAGTTTGTGTGAGAAGAAAATTAAGACTTGGTTAATAAATTGATGCAAAAAATAACATTTGCATGTTCTCTTTAGACACAAGTGTAAAAATCCACACACCCTGGCTTCTCCGCACAACACTGAGCTGTTGAAGAGAAATGGTCTTCAGGGTTTAACAGAGAAACAGCTGTTGCAGCTCTTAATGCAGAATGACCCTTTTCTGCTTCCTGAGGTAGGACCTGGCAAATTGAGCCAGATGATGGACAATAAAAGTTTTCTTATCTTAAGATGTTTCGATTTCTTTTACATCCCTTTTCCTTTAGGTCTGTCCACACTACAACAAGGGCGACGGTCAGTTTGGTTCCTGCAAATTCGCCACCACCTGCAAGAAGCTCCACGTCTGCCTGCACTTCTTGCAGGGGGACTGCAAGTTTGGCTCTTCGTGTAAGAGAAAGCATACTTTTGATGAGCAAGCATTGAAGCTTTTCCAAGGATTCAGTGAGGAGAATATTCAAAACATTTACAAGACCTATAGGAATAAATTCATCATCACCGGTCCACAAGAGAAGCCAACTGCTGCTCCAGGTAATTGGTTTCTTTTATGAACATAAATTTTTTCCCCATCCAACATTGAAACTATTCTAAATGATATATTTTAAATGTCTCCTGCAGTGCTTCCGAAGGTGAGCGTCTGTCCTCAGCCGCCTTCTCTTCAGCCGCCTTCCCCTCAGCCTCCTCAAACCAAACCTGGATCTTCCACTAAATCTGTCAACCCTTCTAAACCAATAACTGATGCCGAGCGTAACGAAATCTGCCTCTTCTTTATTCGCAGACACTGCAGCTTCAAAGGTATTAGCTGCTAATAGAGCGAACACAGGTTTCTTAATTGTCTCGCGTGGTATGGTAAGGTCACTTCCTGTGCATTCTGTCACAGACAAGTGCGGTCGTGTCCACTGGCACCTACCTTACAGATGGCAGGTTCTGGACCCGGATGGTGTGACCTGGAAGGACTTGGTCAACATGGAGGAAGTTGAGAAAGCTTTCTGCGATCCATCATGTGACACGAGCTGCAAAGATCAGCCGGCACCCACATTGGGATTTTTTAGTTTTTTGACTTTTCAAAGGTACAGAAGTTCTTCCTGTGTAATTAAACAACAAACATTTCTGCTCAGGTTCAGCCAAGCATAAAGAAAAAATATTTTTATTTTAGCAGTGCATCAAAGAATGAGCCGCATGTGGACTTCAAAACGATGACTTACGAAGGGTCTCCAGTTCGGCGCCTGTCCACCGCCTCCTCTGTCTCCAAACCCCCACACTTCATTTTAACAACTGAGTGGTTGTGGTACTGGAAGGAAAACGGGGGGACATGGGTGGAATATGGACAGGTGAGTTAATAAAATGCAATTTTGAAATATCATTAATGTAATTATTGCAGAAAAGTCTCACTGCCTCATCTACAGAAGTTAGTATGCTGTTTTATTTAGGAAAATTGCATTTTCTGCAAAGATGCAGCATAAATGCTATTAGCTTAAGAAGAGATGTCAAATGATCTGGAAAAAAAGATGAACATTAGTTCAATTATTCAAAATCTTTAACGTCTAAGCAAAGGTGCAAACTGCTTTGATGGATGTTCAAAATGCAAAGTGAAGTCTCAGTATGGAAACATTTGAAACTCAAGAAGTAAAATAAATTCCTGTTAGAATGAACTAAAATTGATGAGGCTCAATATACCAAAAAAGTTTATAACTTAGTTATAAGTCAGATTAAGAAAATCTTATTGTCCACCAATGTGGAAATTTGTCTTCAGTTTCACTAATATCCATCATCCATTAGGGCTGGACGGTATAGAAAAAAAGCATATTGATAAAATAGAAATGAGATTGATCGATGTCGATAATTATCAACAAATTCAAATCATATATTTTAAGTGCAGCCCTGGCCATTTTATGCTGTTGCTTAGCGACCTATTTTTAGATACAAAACACACAAACACTGAATTCAAACCCAACCCTTTATTCAAAGGGCAAGTTTAATAACTTTATTAGCAGAAAAGCTTGAACATCGACCTTATATTGCTGCATTTGTTTCAGTGTCTGACACGGCTTAGATGCGGGTCAGGTCTGTTAAAATGATATCAGTAATTTCTCAGATTGTCCTCTCAGGCCTCCAAGTCTCGGGTCATGGACTGTTTAATCTTCGGGGTTCTTTGTTACTTTCATGTTCATTTTCTTCTAGTTAGTTTCACTTACTACATAGTGTTCTTTTCTTCTCTCCCAGCTCCTCCCTCTCAGTTAATTAGTTTCATCAGTTTGACTTCCTGTAATCACTCTTCTTAGTGAATATAGATTCCTAACAACCATTGTACAGACATGCAGAAGTGGAATGCAGCTCTTGTTGACACGCCTGTGTGTTTCCTACTTGTTTAAGTGAAAATGTCTCCCGTGAAAAAGACTGAGATGGGAACCAAACTTTTTTTTGTTTTAAGAGATTGGGACATACATCAGTGGTCTGGCTTATTATGCCTTTAACTAAATCAGCCCAATGACAAAGGTTTTTAGACCGATTGTCTCACAAGGGTTTGATGGACATACGTTTCATTGTTCTGGTGTAGAAAAGAGGACAAAGCAGCGAGTTAAATGCAATGATCCGTTTATTTACTTCTTTGAAAACCTCTCATTTTTACTTGGAGTTCTGTAGAAAATTGAATGGGATTGGGAGTCTTTTCGGTTGCTTATAAGGAAGACACAAACAAAATTTGTACCTGGGTCCCCTGGATCTAAGACACAGACTTAACCCGCTATACAGAAGGACTGGGCACTGAATGAGATTATGGTTGAAATTCCTTATAACACTGTCAGACCATGTGAAAGAGAATCAATTTCCCTGTGTTTTGACCTTCAAGTTGTTGAAATGTTGTTCAGGTTGTGGGAGCAGGAGGACTTGATTTGCAAACTTTGTTTATCGTAGGAGGTCGGCTGGACAGTGGAGTAGATGACAACAAAAAAAGTATTTTTTTTAAAATGTAATGAAACCAAGAAATGTATGTTTAAAAACCTGATTGTTTAGTATTAGCCTGATGTCTTGTGACCTGTTTAAAATTTTAATTGTTTTGGTGAAGGTAGGGGAAAAATTGGTTAATCTGGGAAGAGCACAGTGTTTGAATTTTTCAAAAGCTTTTCCTATTTGTTATAGTGGGAAAGAATAGTTTTGAAAAAGTGACCAGTTTTAAACAGCAGAAATAACAGTCATTCTCTAATGAAAGAACTAAATATTTATATAATTGAAAAGTTGAAATAGCCGGTAAAATAGATTAATTGATAGCTGAAGATTTAAAAAAAAAAGATCATTTTGAATGTGCTCTCACCAGGATATTTAAAATTTGAATAGGCAGACATATACTGCCGGGTCATATCATTTCTATATTTAAAAACTAACTAAGTAGAGTACTTGGTCGCCTGAATCCTGATGAGATTGGAGGACCGAGCAAAAACCAAAGAAATTGCATAAGGCGAAAACTTGACGAGACAGGTTAATTTTGAGTATGCTAATACATCCAGACAGAGTCATGACATCATGGTCTCATTGTTTATTTTTCTTGCCTTTAGGGTTGGTAAAGTTATTGGTAGTGGTTCCCTTATCTGTAGCAGACAGATGTCATCCCCATCACCTTGTTGGGCACATATCCTTGATATTGTTGAAGCCTAGGAGCTAGTCTAGTGTGCACCCAATGTTTTAGCTGACGTTAGCAAATAAAACTACTCAAACTGAAAACGGTCATATCACCGAGACAGCAAACCCCAACAATCTAACTGTTTGAGCATTGCTGCATTTAAACAGCCAGCAGGCTCAACCATCAAAACTCGTTATGGTCGCATGGTCACTGTTCAGCTGGATCAAACAGCACTCAACCTTACATTTATTTGTGAAATTGTAGCCCTTTAATATCAACTAAGTTTTACTGTAAACCCAAATGAACTCTTTAATGGTTACCAGACCATCTATGGATGAAAGTTTAATCCATTGTACGTTCCAAAGAAATTCACAGGGCACTGAAGAAGCGGATGTGCACAGAAACACAAGCCCAAGTGTGTGTAAACTTGGGTAAAGTAGTTTTTGCCTCTTCCAGCACCCGAGTGGATTTGCTATTCTGCTGATATAGGGCTCTGAAAGGTAACTCTGGACTTCGACCTTGGCATCAGCAGTTACATTTTGCATTTTTCTTGTCTCCATCACACTCGTGTCCAAACAATGCCACTTCAAAAGAAGCCAACCAGCTTCCTTGCTTTGGCCCGGATGCCAGAGAGCACAGGGTGCTGGTCAAGTGACTTCTTCACCATCAAATTCATTGCATGTGCGATGCAAATGTGATGGCGAAGCTTCAGCTCTGTTACGCAGGCAACAGGATTAGGAGCACCGTCAGTGACCATACAGGTTATCACACGGGTTATATTGTCAGCAGTGTGTGATTGGGGGAATGACTGCACTCCCAGCAGTACTGCACTGAGCTTACCTGGCATGTTAAAGCCAGGTAAGCATCTATGTTGATGTTATATATATCTCTTACCGTTGTTTTTGTGGAATCATGTGCACATTGGTGTTCCTGGTAGTTTTCCTAAGAGAACAAGTGTTTTGATGCTTAAATAATGATTTTTATTTTATTTTTATTTTTTTTCCTTTGTGTTGTTTTTAGGGTTCAGGAGATTCCCCGGTCACTTCTCAAACTGTGGAAAATGTGTACCTGGCAGACAGAGAAACAGAGATTCCTTTCCAGGCTGGCAAACAAAACTATGTTCTCCACTTTAAGGATGCAACAGGGTCCCAGCAAATGTATCAGCAAAATCTCCAATACCAGACCAAGAGGGAAGTGCGAAGGAGGCCTCGCTTTGTGTCTGCTCAGGATGTGGAGCAGAAGCTCAAGAGGTATTTTCCAACTATAAGTTTTTTTTTCTCCGTTCTAAGATTAAGTTTTCTATATTGAAGTGTCACTGAGCTGATACCTAATATTTATCTTCTCCATAGTGGAACATCACACACCTCCAGCTCCTCTGGTTTGGAAAATGTTCCTTCACATTGGGACAAGAATGCACTGCCTGATTTAGGGTATAAGGTATCTTTTATTTTTATGTTCTCTATCATTATGGTTGTTAATAAGTATTTTCCCCCTTTATTTAGCTTTGAATAACCCCATATCTATATTTAACTCATTTTTTTAGCTCCTGCTTCTCTCAAAATCCGCAAAAGATTACAATATGATTGAGGTGTTGTTCAAGCGCACCATGCCTAATGCCAACATTGAGAGCATCCAGAGGATTCAGAACCCGTCTTTGTGGAAAGTCTTTCAATGGTAAATAACAGGCAGATTAATATTTGTTTTTTGTTTTTTTGTGGGGAGTATAATTCTGCATAGCCTCAGTCATATGCAATAAATTTGAACATTATTGAAAAGTTCATTTATTTCATAATATATTATAAGCTATTATGTAGACTAACAGATTTAAAGCCTTCATTTCTGGTAATTAGGGTTTTTTTCACCTCCAACTAATAAAAACAAAGCATTTACAATTATAGTATTGCATCAAACCAATAAAAAAGAAACAATTTTCATGCAGAAGTGGGGGCTTTATGAAAACTGTTTAATACCGCCTTAAAGGTTGTTTTTCAAAAGGTACTTTTAATCTGACAGACAAAGCTCTTAGAAATGCATATTCCAATTTATTGAACATGACTGTATATTTTGTGTTTATTTTCAGGCAGAAGGACCAGATGCAGAAGAGGAATGGGGGAAAACCTGTGAATCAGCTGTACTTGTTCCACGGGACAGATGAGACACTGGTTGATCCCATATGTGAGCAAAACTTTGACTGGAGGATGTGTGGCGTCCATGGAACAGCCTATGGCAAAGGTATCATGAAATACAAGTGTTTTGATCGAAAGCAGAATCGAGGAGTAGAAAGTCTCTCTTCATTCTATATTTCCGGTAATTTCTTTCTAGGGAGCTACTTTGCCAAAGATGCTTCCTACTCAGACAGATATTCCAAGATTGGAGGGAGTCGAACCAAGACCATGTTTGTTGCTCTGGTCCTGATAGGTGAATACACGACTGGGAGCGGCAGCTACGTTCGACCACCCCAAAAAGCAGGAAGCAAAGCATTTTATGACAGCTGTGTTAATTCCACCGGAGACCCCAGCATATTTGTGATCTTTGATAAACAGCAGATTTATCCAGAGTATCTAATCAAATACAGATAAATCAAAACTGATTTGGATTTCCTTTTCTCAAAATGTTAGCGGTGGGAAAAACTCCAGCATATGATGCTTTATAGTGAAAGTTTTGGCTCATATGAACATTTTAAATGATACAATTTTAGATGCTTAGACTGTCTTCTATGGGAAGCTGTAGTGGTGGTTGTTTCTTTCCAGCACACATTTTGTCACTCAGTGTTTTCTGTGTTCTGCTGTTCATTGTTTCTTTATTTACTGAATGGAGGTCTCTGTTTAGGCTTTTATGGTATAACCATTCAGTGAACTTCTTTTTTTGGTGTATATCACCAAAAAAATACTGATACTAAGTCTGGGTGCTTTATTAAAAAAAGACTGCATTTATTCAGAACTAAAAAAAAACTCCACAAATGAAGTGATCCAATATTTCTAAAAGGCGGACTTGTACATATATGTAATGCAATACTTTATGTATCATCATATCATATTTCAAGACAAAATAATCAAACCAATAGGGAGCGCATGTACTTACTCAACATTTAATTGTTGTTCCACTTTAAACATAGTTAGAAAATTATTGTTTTATAGTAACGCATATATATAAAAATATTATACTGTCAGATCTTCATCAGTGGGAGCATGAAGAAGTAATTGCAATATTTCGTTTAAGCTTTTTTTAGTGCACAAAATCATACAAAAGCAATAACACTTGATTCAGTGTGTTTTATCAGTCACTTACTGTATTTGTTCACATCAAAGCTTTAAATGAACAGATGTCTTTGTTAAGTGTTTTGTTTTTTGGGGGGGGGGGAGAGAAGCTGTGTAATGATGTAAACCAGAAAGAGGCATTTAGTGGGAAACATCTGATTTCAGACAGATTTGTAAACTGAATTGTTCTGGTTGTTGCAAAATAAAGAAAACACAAAATGTCTTATTTTGCCCTTTTTTTTAGTTCCAAAATGTGAAAATATTGACCTTCCTTTGAACAGTCAATGCCAGTCCGTCAAAAGCCAACATAGAAACTATTGCATACATTTGTAGTAAATTCTAATTAATCTAGTGTGGAAGTTTTCAGCCTGTTGGAGTAACACGTGCAATCAGTATCTTAGACTTTCAGGCCAATCATCGTTCCATCTTGAAACTTTTTTTTGTGAACTTTTTTATGCAAAATGTAGGATATATATTTTTTGAGCAAAGATGATAGTGTTGAATTATGGAATAAAAACCACTGGTATAGAGATAACAGGATGTATAGACATTTATGCCAATTGCCACTAAATCATTCATAAGGTTTTCTTTTTACTCACGTGGTCAGTGAAAAAAACTAGTACCATAATCAAGGTGTGAAGAGTTATGCACTGTTGTATCAGACATGTCCTATGGTCTGATAAAATTAAAATTGTCTGAGTCTGAGAGCTACATCTCTGTAAAGTACGGGGCAGCAGCATCATGTTTAGCAGGTGTTTTTAGACATCATGTGGAAACAACGGTGCAACATCTCAAGACATCCACCTGGAAGATAAAGCTTAAACACAAATGAATCTTCCAAGGGGATAATGTATACCACTAAAATGGTTACAAAGTGACTTAAAGAGAATAAAGTTAATATTTTGAAATTGGCATCACAATGCCCTAATCTCAGCTCAACTTAAAATTTGTCCAATCAAGCTGACCAACAAACTTGGCTCTGTTACATAAGTTTTTTTTTTTTTTTTTGGAGGAATGGGCCATTTCTTTTTCTTTCAGAAATCAGTCAATCCAGCTGTTCTGTGAGGGCCTCATTAAACAAGAAACACGGCATACAGGTCAGGGTGAAAGTTGTGGAGCTGTTTAAAGAGGGGTTAGGTTATAAAGCAATATCTCACGTTTTGAACATCTTACTGAGCCCGGTTCAGTCCATCACCACACAACCGAAAACATTCCCAGACATGGCCGTCCACCTGGGCCAGGCAGGGGAAACATTAACGAGAACAACTCAAGAGGCCCACGGTCTCTCTAGCAGAGCTGCAGACATCCAAAGCTCGGATGGGAGACTGTTGCCAAGACTAATACTCATGCAATTCATATTCTTTATGGAAGAGTAGCCTGAAGAAAATCATTGATATAAGAAAGACACAAGAAGTCCTGTATGGAGTTTACAATAAGCCACAAGGGGACACGGCAAACAGGTGTTTAAATGTGATCTGGCGATATGGAATGGGCCAAAATTTCAGCAAACTATTGTGATAAGGTTGAGGAAGGATACCCAATCTTTTACCCATGTTTGACCCAAATCATTCAATTCAAAAGGCAATTCTACTAAATAGTCAGCTTCTGAATTTGAAGAATGTTAAAAAATGTCTCTTATTATGTTGACATTAGGCTAACAGAAATTACTTTGGTAATGACATCTACCTAAGACAGGAAATATGGAGGCTTAAAGGGGATATTATTAAATAAATAATTATATAATTAAATAAGTAAATGTACTGTAAAAATGAAAAAATAAATGCAAAATCAAATAATGAAATGTAGAATGAAATAAATGCACATTAAATCATTAAATGTATCATTAAATCTACCATGAAATAAATACATGTGCCATAAAATACTGAAATGGAAAGGTTTAGCCTGCTAAAATCCCAGGGAGGATAAATGGTTAGGCGTCATTTTACACAGTGTATGTTTCACCTGTACACATTTTTTTCATATAGCCTAAGTAAACTGAATAAAGCAACACTTTTTCCCCTAGAAAGAGATTAAAAAACACAACCCTTTTTTAATAAACTCTGGCAAAAGCTTAGTTTACTTTTTGTATTTCCACAAAAACATCTCTGGAACATTTCAAATAAAAAAATGACACAAACTGGTTTTCTTTAACAATAATAGCAACGGTAATTTAAAAAAAAAACTTTCTTTTTCTTTCTTGTTGAGGCAACACATCTTGGTCTCAGAGCCGGCCACAATGTTGAAACGTTGGAGCAAATACACAGATTTTCCAGTGCATTTGCACCAGCTTCATTCCCACACAGTTACAGCAGCAGGTACAAATGGAGGCTGACTAAACTTAGCCTCTAATGTGAACCTGAGAGTCAACCACAGGTGACAATCAAATATTTTCTGTGTTGAAATGCTAATTCAGAAACCCATAAGCCCTTCAGATACTATCGTTAGTCCTGAAGTCGCTTCACAATGAAAAGCATAATCAGATATTCTATCCAGCCACAAAGCATGTCTTGCCTTTAGTTTGTGTGCAAAGTTTTCACTACCTTTATAAAATTAAAGTTACATTTTTATATTATTGAAAAATATATTTCTGTTTGTCTTTAGCAGGAATAGATAAACGAAAAACCTTGAAAAACAAGGAAGAAGGTGCTCTGGTCAAATAAGACCAAAATAGAACTTTCTGGCCAAATGTAAAATACTACCTGTATGTGTGGCATAAAGACACAGCGTTAACCTGAACAATCAATCTTTCTGCCGGATACCTTGAGTTTAGAGTCTATGTCAAAACACACCTTCTTAACTTGGATAATCTGGGGAGCACCATGAAGATATTCGCTTACTCATATCTCTGAATTGTATCAAACTTTACAGAGCATGTTCTTCCACCAGAGTAAAAGGAGAGTGGGGAAATAACTTTGCATTCTGATATATCCAAGTGTTAGGGAGAAGATTTTAGACTACATCTGATTAATGCCCAAAAACAATTTAATACAATTCAAAATGCTATGTATGAGCTTGCTTTAAGTTCTAGTAGGCACTCATTTATTTGAGGGGCTGCTCTCAACCCTGTTATGACACAAAGAAAAGTGCTGGCTGGCTTTCTGCAAGACACTCTGAGTGGGCTTCAGCACATGAGATCCCATTCATCGCACATGACCCTCAGACTACAGGAGAAATTCCTTCATTCCCCGAAAATTGTCCAAGGACAGCGTCCCCCCAGCCCCTAGCACAACACGTTCTTTTCCCTTTGCATTCATTGTTGAGGCCACCATTTTTTTGTATGAGTCATCAAATGCCCACATTTCTTGCCAAATGGGATGTGACCTCAGGAGTGGAATCTATTTCCACGTGGATCTGACTTCTTATTGCTCAATCATATTGACATATTGAACCGGATTGGTCTGCCGGTGACCTCATTTTACCAGGAAGATGTTGACTGGCAAATGAGTTCAAAAATCATTTTTAAGTTGTTGGGAGATCAACATCATGATTTCACCAAATCAAAAAAGATTATTATAATTATTATTATTATTAGTAGTAGTATAAAAAATAAAAATAAAATCATAAAGTAATTAAAAAAACAGGATTAAAGCTGGCTTTAAATAAAAAAAATCTTAAAAAGCTGACTTAAAACGTTCTTAAGTTTTTTGCAGCTGCTGTTAATACCTCTTCTTACAGATGCTGGTGTAAAAAACATTTTGCTCACCTACACTTTCTGCCATGAGAGATGAGACTAATATCAATAAGAGGTCTTAAAAAACCATAGACAAAAAAACCCCATCTTACCTCATAAACCATGTTACCAAAGAAAGGCGCTGGCTTTGGTTGTGCTATTCCACATCGACAGAAGACTGAGTAGGGATAAACTTGAGTACCTGCTCACAAATTAACATTAAAGGTCTAAATGAGAGGACAGCAAAGAGCACAATAAGAAGATGTCTAAAAATGGAAGATCTCTTGTGTTATCCAGTGTTGGGCAAGCTACTTGTCCAGTGTAGTGAGCTAAGCTATCAGCTACTCAACAATAAATTGAGCTTCACTACACAAAAGCTACCACCTATTGAAATATAGCAAGCTAAGTTACACAAATGTGTTAAAAGTAGCTTAACTACATTAGAAGCTACTTAACGTTGTACCAACCTAATGTCAGATCAATTCAAAATGAGTCTGATACACTGGTTAAAACATTTATTAAAGATCAGCCAATGACCTAACATAGTGTAGACAGTGCTTTATGAGCAGCATAATAAAATACAAACTGAAGTAATTACTGCTAGAAATAAAACAAAAAGGTTATTGGCCTAGTACGTGCGGTGGCGTTAATAACGTTTGGTGGCGTTTTTTGCAAATTATATTATCAGGAGGTTGTCTTTTATGTGCTCAGCCACATGATTTAAAGGTGTTTTACCCAATAAGAACACTGCAGCACCAGACACAACCAGGAGGTCCCTGATCGTTGGGGAAAGGCAGAAAGAAGATGCACCATAAGCTTTTTCATATTTCTTTTGTCATTTTAAACATGAAACTACCAAAGCATAAGCCAAGTAGTAGAACTAAATGTTGAAAAGAAATTAAAAGCTAAATAAAATAAACCAGGTCACTTAATAAAGCTGCATTTTCTGTATGCTTTGTATTTATATTCACATGATATTTTCAGAATTAATAATAACATTTCTGTTAAAGATTTCATTTATCTTCTGCACCAAGGGCATAAGTAGGGAGAACAAGCAGAGTGAGTTTTGTGTAATATCAGACTTTATTATTGAACTAAGCAGGATTTAGACAGGATCAGAAAGGAAGGTGCATCTTCTTTCTGCCTTTCCCCAACGATCAGGGACCTCCTGGTTGTGTCTGGTGCTGCAGTCTTCTTATTGGGTAAAACACCTTTAAATCTAGTGGCTGAGCACATAAAAGACAACCTCCTGATAATATAATATGCAAAAAACGCCACCAAACGTTATTAACACCACCGCACGTATTTTACGCGAGCGCGCGTTTTTTACGTCACCGCGTGTTCTGGCTGGAAACGCGCGGTGACTAAAAAACGCGCGGTCGCGTAAAATACGGGTTGGAACTGCACGTTACTGTAAGGGCGAGTATTTGCCTAATCGGCTTGCCATAAGTTCCACTGCCGTATGCATGCGCATGTTTCGATAGATACAGACAGGAGAGGCAAAGTAGAAGCTCGCGCATGAACATGTCCAACCAACAACTCAGATGGATTGTTCACTCTGAATGTTGTTTCAAAATAGCAAACCTGGTTTCATTTCTTAGTTATGTCCTGGATTTTGTAACGTTTGTGGACGCTACGTCGCTACTTGATCAAAAAAATAACGTCACTACAGGAAAGTTAGTTGATTCATAAAGCAGCGACGCTACGGTCAAGCTACTGGAAAATGTAGTTTAACTAATAGCTTCGCTACATGTAGCGGCGCTACTGCCCATCACTGGTGTTATCACTTATATCACCCGGATCACAATTGCAACTTCTGGGTTAGTACCTAGTAGAGGAAGAAGGTGATCGTGAGTGAAGTTCCACTTCATGGAAGATGTGACTGGTAGTCTTCGTGATGGAACAATGCTTCTCTGTTCTCTAGAGTTAATCTTAGAAGATCCACTCTAAGCAAAAAAAATAATTATGGATGAACATACTGTAAGTTGATAATAATTATCTTCAACATATTAAGCAAATTAAATATATAGCTAAATGTATAAACAAAACGAAGAATAGCTTCTTTTAAAGTGAGATCTAAGACTGATTTGTTTAATAATTGTTGTGATGGTTACATTTAGAGCCCAGCAAACTCGTTTTAAGGGCCTCTGGGGACGTTTGATGGACTCTGCTGTTTGAACGTTCCTTTAGTGTTTTGAAGTCACATAAAGGCACTCACCTGTTTTTTTCCTACTGAGGGAAAATGATCATGCTGTACATTGCGAACCCTGACAGCATGAGTGGTTTTAGGATCTGAAATATAGGGCTGCTCAGCCCTCACTAAGCAGCTGACACTTATCAGCTCTTTCTCAGTTTTTAACCTCATTTGATATCAGGTGGAATAGGCTAACATTTTCAAACACCATGAAGTCATGGTCTGACATGTAACTCCCTAATTGAATCAGTGATTTCACTGGACAAGTGTAGTTTCCAACTTACCGGCTATGTTAGTGACCACACAACGAAAATCATCACAGATTTGTCTTCAAAGAATTAAAGATTTTGCAAAACTGCGTGAGAAATGTAACACTGTCTGTTTCTGGGAGTTGATGGTCAGGTGAACTGTGGTGGTGGTATAGTGGTAAGGGAGCACTTAATGTATTTTCCCAAAGGTCCACATAAGTAAACCTGTAACAGCCCGGGAGGCCCTGAACAACAGTCTGAACTCAATGGCCTTTTTTACAAGGCAGCTCAAGGCGGGATTAAGGCGCCTTTTTTCCATTTACATGTGTTTTGTGAAAAGACTGATATGGCGAGGGGGCTAGAGGCAAGACTGCCTTAGAATAAAGTTTGTCTAAGTCTAAGTCTTAGAAATAATTTTCAACAAGAACACTAAGTTGATTGAAATAAAACATTTTCTAAGGCCAACAACAGGGTTGCTACACTGAGTTCAACCACCAGTATTGTTTTGCAAAGAATGACATGAGGAGACTAACAAACTGATTTTGTGTGTCGTGGTGATATCAATGCTGCACATTACTTCCTGTCGTCCTGCACTGTCATCTTATCTTTTAAAAACTCATAGCTGTGCAGGATTTTCATGACTTCCCCTGTGATTTATGATTTATTTATGTACATCTTTGTGGCTTTGTGATGCAGACTAATTATACTTTAGGTGCACCAATTTATTGGCCAGACAGCAGAATCAGCCAATTTTTCTGTTAATCGGCACTGATTAGTAATTGAGAGGTCAGATATCGAATTATTTCACAACCACATTCATTAATTGCAATAAAACTAAGAACTCCCGCTACTTATACTCTAGAAATGAATAAACAATCAGCATGTTTTTTGAAATGGAAAAAAAAGCACCAGCCGATTACTTCAAAGTAAAAGCCGATTTCAAAATGAAAGTCTTATATTATATAGGAAGTTTTGTTAAGACACAGAAGAAATCAGGCAAGCACATTTTTCTACTTTTTATGGCAAGTATAATACAAATGCAGCCTTGTCAATAAGTACCTGTGGTTGCCATGAGTTGTTTGCTGTTCTTGGTTGTTTGCTTTACCTCTCATCTGCTGAAACCATTTGTCTCTTCACATTTTTTTATGCATATGAAATAAAATAAAAAACTTAATTTGTTATATTCTTTGCAGGATGTGATTCAAATTCTGCGTGCAATTTGCAGCTAAGGTTTAGCACAAGCATTTCAATGATTTAAAAGCAAATTAGTCTGACTGGATACAATATAATTGAGTTAAAGTATGTTGTAAAATTAGGTCAGCCTGGCTCAACAGAAGGAAGATTTGTGCTTAAGAAGCGCAAATATTTTTGTTTTACAATGACTTATATTTGGATGTTAAAAGAGTTTTTTTTTCTTTAATAAAAACATAACATAATGGTCAACTGTGTTAATCACATGCTGTAGCTTTGCCGTGGCAAGCCAGTGATTATTGCTGTTTTACCTATTTTAGATTTTTTAAAACAAATTTGGCCAATTTATAAACATGTGATAATATGTGGACTACCAAGAAGAAATGTGAATAAACCGAACATGTTCTCTGTCAAGAAAGTTAAAGGTGACGATGACCAGAATGTGCAAAACCTGTCAGAGCAGACCTCACTAAGACATGACATCATTTTCTGGGACTTTCCAAATTGTTTAAAGATATAGTAATCTCAGCCTATGCTAACTTCTAACTTTAAAGAGTGTCATTACAATTTCTCTAAAAATAGTTTTCTTTTGTTGTTTTTGGCACTTAGGAAACAGAAATAACTTCTAACTGGCCTTTATAAAGGAAATGTTTTTTTTGATTTATTGTTAGATAGAGAGAAAAAAAGTTCTTTCTTTCTTTTTTATTTTGTTTACTACATGTATGTGCATTCAATTTAAAAAAAAATGTGTTGCTTATTTTCTCTATTGCTCAAGTAATCATGACTAACTTAAAAGCATATTCTGTTTTTGTGATAATACTTAGTTTTTTTGCCTTGATCTTAAAATCTTCCATATGCAAACAATAAAGTTATGTGACACACAGGATATGAGAGTTTCAAAGAAAGAGGAGTAAAAACCTTCTGTGCACGGATGACAAATGGATCACTGGGGTTGTTATGGGAGTTCACGATAGCATCAGAAACCATCCATGATAAAGCCACAAGAACACAGGCAATCCCTCCAAAAACAAATTAAATTAAACTATGATGGATGCATATTTAAAATAATTTCAACATCTATAGGGAATCTGTTTGTGATTATCTGTGGGTGTTAAATGCTTCTCCTGACTCAGCATGAACAATCAGATTCTTCAAGTGTGTGTCAGCAGTTGTGTCAGTCTGCCAAACCATCTAGAGAAGGAAGAAGAAGGAAAAAAAAAGCTCAACATCATTCCCTCAAAAATAATAGTTTGAAGGCTGATGGTAGAAAGCCAGTTGGGTAAGAACAAGACACCGATGGTTTTAATAAAAAGTTGTCTTTTTATTAATTTTTTCAAATTATTGTTATCATACTATAGGAGGTTACAAATTTCACTGAGGCCTAGTCTCTGTAGGAGATGCAACAACAGCAATCAGTGTCTCCTGGGCAGACGTCAATACAGCCACAAGCAGACGGCTCCTTAAGTAAGTGTCAGGCAAACTTTAGATTTTATGCTCGTAACGAGTCAGACCCGAAGACGCTTAATATGTCAAATATTAAATCTTGGAAAAATGTTATGTACCAATGTACCTATGATAGAAAATAGGGCTAATTGACTGCATAAATATTAACTCTAATGATTCAATGCTGTCATCATCATCTAAAATTATAAAAATGTCAGGACAGAACCTCACATATAGTTAAATATGCGACTTTGATTCTGTGAAGGATTCTTTGTTGGTCCTTTAGATTGGTGGCCCCCAGATTAGGAAATATGTTAACTCCATCTTTGTGCTGCGTTGATTCTGCTTATTCTTTAAGAAGCATTTGAAGACTCATTTATTCAGAATGGCTGTCAACTAGTTTTATGCTGTATGATGTGACCCGGCGGCATGGGCGGGCATTGGGGGGCCGTGCCCGCCCTGTGAGCCAGCTGTGCCCGCCCTGGACTGGAAGCTGTCTTTTTTTTTTTTTTTTTTTTTTTACCTCGGAGTGGCCATCGTCCTTTTAGTACTATCTTTGATGTGCCAATCATACAATTTAACCAATCAAATCAACGACTGACGGCAACATGCTAGCCAATCATAGCTGGAGTGGGGGGCGGGATACCGAGTCATTCAGTCGCCGCCGCAGTTCGGTTGTGGTCACTGACCGTTGGTGTCGGTAGAGCGGGATGAAAATTTGGTCTGATTACCAAACAATTACAAGAAGTGACAACGAAGCAGAGAGCGAGCTGGAAGGAGCGCTATCAATTTCTGTTTGAAATGCCAGCACTGAAGTCTAAACTGGAGTAAACATTAACGCTAGGAGGGTTAGCTAGACAGCTAGCAGGGTTAGCTAGGACAGCTACGAGCACAAGCTGTTCTGCTCCTTGTTCTCATAGCTGCTGTAATTACATAACCTGTTCTAGTCAGAATTGTTACTTCAGTCAGTGTTCAGCCTGACACCAGTACTCATGTTTATTAGCATGTAGCTTATGCTGGACTTTTAAGTTAAGACACAGCGCTACAGGTTACCCTATGTCACTGTTAGTTTCCAGTAACCCAAACCAGCATAAAACCTGCCCAATTTAAAATAAAAAACAAGCCCAAATCTCAAACTCTCTCATGTTAAAAGCACAGAACTATTAAACACATAAGAACATGCCATTAGCATACAACTGCGCCGAAGCAAAGAAAAAAACTGCGCATATGGGCTCCAAACAAAATGTACAATCAGACAACGAAATAACACACAAGATCTCTTTAACAATCAGGATATATCAACCGGAAAAAAATAAATTATAAATAGCTTCGCAACATGAGTTGTAAATCTACCTTAATATGAACTTAATTTCTCTCAGTATAGCTCAATTAAACATTTCTCTTACACGCAGTCATGAAATATTTTTAAGTTGATAAGTAGAACTCAACCCCTCTTGGGCGTTTACACTGACCAAACACTTGATTAACCATTATTCTTTTCTTGTTTTATTATAACAATATTATTCATTATAACTATTATTCATTGATGATGTCAGATCGACAGATTCAACTAATTTAAAAAATAGATAATGAGTATTTTGATATATTTTGTTAGTAATTCTTTCTAAAAGCCCAATGAAAAGCTTCCGAAATTTTTTATCTGCCCATAAGCTATTTTTTTTCCAGCTCAATGTGTTCAAAAGCCTAATTGGTTGGAAACCTGCCTAATTTGGCAACACCGACTACGCTATTGCTATTTGTTTGTTCGTTACAGTAGTCACAGAGCCACTGTTTAGTCTGAAGTATATATCTATATATATATAGATAGATATATATCTATATATAAGTGCACCCTCCTACCTGATAGTGTGTAGCCTGCTACTGTAAAAAAGTTTGACTGCCCTGATTATTAAGATTTTACTGAGGTCGGTTTTGAAATGATCTTTTGAAAACCTGAGCCATTAAAAACCACTGAAACAATGCCCCGAAATGAGCCACCTCCTTGCGCACGCTAAAAAGTGCCCTCCCACCCCCTCCTGAGCACCTGCCCCCTAAAATGTCTGTGCACGCCACAGACAACGGTGCAACATCTCAAGACATCCACCTGGAAGATAAAGCTTAAACACAAATGAATCTTCCAAGGGGATAATGTATACCACTAAAATGGTTACAACGTGACTTAAAGAGAATAAAGTTAATATTTTGAAATTGGCATCACAGTGCCCTAATCTCAGCTCAACTGAAAATTTGTCCAATCAAGCTGACCAACAAACTTGGCTCTGGTGCATAAGTTTTTTTTTTTTTTTTTTGGAGGAATGGGCCATTTCTTTTTCTTTCAGAAATCAGTCAATCCAGCTGTTCTGTGAGGGCCTCATTAAACAAGAAACACAGCATACAAAAATAGATAATGAGTATTTTGATATATTTTGTTAGTAATTCTTTCTAAAAGCCCAATGAAAAGCTTCCGAAATTTTTTATCTGCCCATAAGCTATTTTTTTTCCAGCTCAATGTGTTCAAAAGCCTAATTGGTTGGAAACCTGCCTAATTTGGCAACACTGACTACACTATTGCTATTTGTTTGTTCATTACAGTAGTCACAGAGCCACTGTTCAGCCTGAAGCATATATATATATATATATATATATATATATATATATATATATATATATATATATTCAAATCCTACCTAAAGAACAGGGCCTTCTTTGTGTCACATCTAACATCTCATCAGAGCGGACAAAAGTCATATGTGGAGTACACCAAGGTTCCATCCTAGTACCCCTTATATTCCATATCTATATGCTCTCACTAGCTGAAGTTATAAGAAACAAGATTAGTTACCATAACTATGCAGATCATACACAGCTTTACATTACGATGTCACCAGGTGACTATGAACCCATCCATGCACTGAATGGATGCTTTGAACCAATCAATACATGGATGTGTCAAAACTTTCTCCAGCTGAACGGAAACAAAACTGAAGTTATTATCTTTGGACCTAAAGCTGAATGAAATAGAGTCAGCACACAGCTTCAGTTATTACAACTACAAACTATAGTGATCAGGCTCTGTGTGTAGTGATGGACTCAGACCTGAACCTTCAAGGACACATAAAGACAGTCACAAAGTCAGCCTTCTACCACCTGAAGAACAGTTCCAGGAATAAAGGACTGATGTCCTAATGCGATCCAGAGAAACTCATCCATGCGTTTATCTTTCATTGCATTGATTACTGCAACTGTGTTTTCACAGGTCTGCCCAAAAAAATCAATCAGACAGCTGCAGCTGATCCAGAACGCTGCTGCTCGTGTTCTCACTAAAACCAGGAAGATAGAGCACATGACTCCAGTTCTAAAGTCCTTAAACTGGCTCACTGTAGCTCAGAGAATAGACTTTAAAACACTTCTGTTAGTTTATAAATCACTGAACAGCTCAGCACCAAAATACATTAAAGACCTGTTGTTGCTGTATCAACCCTCCAGACCATTCAGATCGTCTGGTTCTGGTCTACTCTGCATACCCAGAACCAGAACCAAGCATGGGGAAGCAGCATTTAGTTCCTATGCTCCACAAATCTGTAACAAACTTCCATAAAACTGTAAATCAGCTGAAACACTAAGTTCCCTTAAATCAAGACTGAAAGCCCACCTGTTTAGAGTTGCTTTCAGCCCATAATAACAGGAACACTGACCAACATATTTGATGTATATTGATGTTTTCACCTCATACAATATGATGATTGTTACTGGTTTCACAAGCAGTGACTGTTTCAATGTGTTTATGTTCTTATGTTTTCATGATGTAAAGCCCTTTGAACCGCCTTACTGCTGAAATGTGCTATACAAATAAACTTGACTTGGCTTTATCTAAGATAGATTCTAGATAAATATAATTTACTTCTAGTTTAATTAAACGTTATTAAACTAGAAGAGCTTGAGAAAGGCGTTTACACCAAGCAATGTTTTTATTTTCACATAAACCGGGAGTCTCCAACCCTTACAATTCAAAAAGCCACATTTACCCACCAAATCAAACTAATTTACAGCCTGAAAATGTTACATTACCTTCTTTTAAAAAAAAGAAAAAGAAAACTCTTTGATACATATGCATATTAGGAAACTGTCAATTTCCATCATAGTATTTCTATTTCTGTTTTACTTAAAGAGGGTAATATTTTTCCTTAAAAGGGATGTTCATATTAGTGAAACATTTTTGTAACAAAAATGACATAGTATCCAATCTAATGAGAAGAAAATTGTGTTTAAAATATTACTTGTGTGGTGTCATTCAATTGTGAAAATGTAATACATTCACTATAGCAATAAATAAATAAATAAATAAAATCTGCACACACACACACACACACACACACACACACACACACACACACACACACATATATATATATATATATATATATATATATATATATATATAGATAGATAGATAGATAGATAGATAGATAGATAGATAGATAGATAGATAGATAGATAGATAGATAGATTCTTCATAATTATAATTTTAGCCAAAGCTGTAACGAGCCACTGCGGGCTCCCCAAGCCGCAGGTTGCAGACCTCTGAGTTTGGCCTTTTATTTTGAAGGTAATCCACCGGAAACACCACTTTTTCTCTTTCCGGTTTTCCTGCCGTGAGAAGGTGGTCCACCCCGGGTAGAAAAACACCGTCCAGAAACGGAGAACGGCTAGAAAAAAGTTTGGAAAGCTTCTCAACACTTGCAGACGTGTGGTAAAAAAGCCGGCGTCAGGTGGACAAGTTGCCATCGAAGTTGGAGGCGGATTTGCGGTGTTCGTTTCGGGGACAGAAGTCGGGAAAGTGTGGGGTGAAAATGGAGAGCCCAGCTGAGTGAGAGTGGGGTGAGGAGGCTGGATTTGGCAGGAGCTGCTGCTAACAGGCTAATTAGCATGGTCCCACACTCCTCCGGTAAGTTTAGACATGACATAAAAAAGTCACTTTATCAGTTTTAATCACAGAGTTGTTGATTCTTGTCTCCTGGAGACTGCCACCACATTACGTCCTGCTGAAATAAACCTTATCTTAGTTTTTCGCCTGCGTTAAAAAACACACACAAATCTAACGGGCCTGTGTTTAAAAGTAGAAAGAAAACACCCGGAATGCGCTTTGAAACTGTTTTACAGCAAGTTTCTTTAATACACTGATAAGGATCTACGTTTAAAATGTGGTTTCCAATAAACTTGCTGCTGTGTAAACAAGTGTCTTGTGTAACTGTTTGCAATCATGTTTCTAACTCTGATGTAATTAAATGTTTTTCTTTCTCCTTTTTAATGCACATCTCATAGTAACTAATTATAACCTAGAAATACGCAGATTGCTGCTTTCTCGCCCAAATGACTTTTCCATGTAGCTCTCAAATCGCGCATTTATTACCCGTTTGTTATGCGGTTGATTTTAGATATAGTCATTATTTACACAACTGAATTAAAAGGAAATCTGGAAAAAATCATTTTATCTGCTGCGCAAACTCTCCACATCAGCTTAGCCAGCCATTCAATTTTACGTTTAAACTAAGAAAGTTCATGTATGTCTTTCCAGGTGTTGCGAAATGTTTTTGTCAGTTGGAAGTCCTGTCCTGTACCATTAATATATATTTTTTTAAATGGGATTTTTGAATCATTTATGTATTCATTTTCAAGTTAAATAATGACGCATTTAAGGCCTTTTAAACATTAAAGGATTGGTGTCGTTGGAAAGGCCAGAGAATGACCTTTCAGCGATAACGGCTTCGTTTTGGTAAGAGAAACGATACAAAGGTTAAAAAATATTTAAAATGCAGATTTTGGACCAATTGTGGGCACTTCTTATTCTTAAATGGTTTGATCTATTTTAACATGTTTTTTTCTCTCTCTGGCTGGGTACAGGATGGCTGCTACAGGGTCAAGTCTGCTACTTTTTTTTTGATTGAACTGAACATTTCTGTTAACATAAAAAAAGTCTTATTACTATCTTCTATAGTATATGCGTTTAGAAAAGAATAAAGCTTGTTAATCATTTTTTACATGGCTCAAAATCTAAAAATGTGCCAGATTACAGTACAAACATCTTTTTTGTCCTGCAATCCCAAATTGTTTTATGTTTAGCCTTAGTGCATGAGGCAGAGGGGTTGCATCACTCAGCTGCTCAGCATTTACATGTTGATGCGGACTAGATTATGTACAAATTGGATAATTTGATAATAATAAGAAAGTCTTAGAAGCTTTGTATTTTTCTTTTGACCTCATTAACACCATAAAACATCACAGAATGGTACCTTAGATTATTTCTCTTAAATTAAATCTTGGGAACACCATATGCTGTTATTGATGCAAACATGTTACCTTTCTATAATTTTTTTTCCCTTCACCAGTCAAACTGAAAATGAACCGACACTGGTCGCCTGCAACCGGTGCATTGATGCTTTTACATATTGTTTATCTCGAACGCCCTCCAATAAGGCCACGTTGCATGTTTACCGCTTAAACTGAACCTCTGTTAGCGATCGCCTGAGGATAATTACCTCTTACCAATGTTCTGCTGGTGATATGTAACTGTTTAATAAACCTGGAATCATTTTCTGTTTCGCAGCTTCACTCGTCCACAGCCAAGAATTCTCCATGGGGGGCTGTTCGGTCCGTGGCCAGACTGTCGTGGACTCCGAAGCGTTTCCTGATGGATCAGAGGACGATTGCTGACTGGATTTCCCTGGGAAGATCTTCCTGAGGACAACGTCTCAGTGAGACTTGCTGTCCCGATTGGTTGTTTCTGTGCCGTCGGCCTCCGTGGTGTTTGTGCTGATGCATTCTTCCTTACCGGGCGCCTGGTAGTTTCCTGAAGGGCTTCTGGGTCTTCCTGCCAGCTGATAGGACAGGCAAGGAAGCTGAGACTGAAAAAGAAGAACAGCACAACAAAGAACAAGTAATTCTCCCAGGAGTCGGCATACGCATGGTGCACAATGTTTTCCTGAATATCTGGGAGGTATTAAGTTGTTGTGTCCATGGAACGTAGTCGCTGATGCCAGCTCATCTGGACTTGGATGGGAGTGATCGGCTTTATTCCTGAGCGTCTGTCTGAGCGTGGCTACAGCCTGGCTGTTGGATGTCCGCGGTCCCTTGAGTCAGGTGTCGCGGTGATGAGGCAGGACTCCTGGTGGCCTGTGTGGCTGGCTGGGCTGCAGCCCGAGGTGATGTGATGGGGTGCCGGAACAGCAAGGTCCTCCCTGAGCCTCCAGGGGATGTTCAGTTGGACCTGGTCAAAAAGGTCAGTAACAGATCGGCGTGTAGCTACACAACTGTCTCATGAACGGACATGCAATATTAGGTTGACACGTCCGTCAACTTTTATTAACTGTCTTAAGTCCGTGGTGACTCAAATAAATTAAAAAATTAGCTGAGACGGGAATATTCTTGCAGTATTGGTAAAAACAAACGTTTTTCACAAATGGAGTAAAAGCTGTTTTAAAGAATCTGTAATTAGTTTAAAATGTATTAGTCCATATGCTGCAGTTATGCTTGTTTAAATCTAAAGTCCAAATGGCAAACTAGCCCTGAAAAGACTAATTTTAGTGTTTTCTTTAAAAAACAGAATAAAGGTTTCGTCAAAGAATATCTCTCCAGTTTATAAGGAGGCTAGTTCAGGTTTGTTAGGACCGAGAATTTAATTTTTTTTTTTTTTTACTATGATCAAGGCCAGTCTAGACTCAATAAAAACGGAAACGCCCCTTCAGTCTTAGCGCCAATAAGAGTCTATGAAAGAGATGTCGGCAGTTCTGGCTCAGTTTGTCCCCTTTTCCTGTCTTCCTATTTCTATTTAGTACTCTTAAACCAATTCATGACTACTTATACTATTGCCTATCATATTTGTTTCATTTGTAGGATAACCATTTATAGAAATTGGGCTACATAATGTTAAAATGTTATCCTACATGTTAAAATGCTGACATTACTAATGTGTAATCTAACTGTGTATTATTTTCAAAAGTCTTTATTGGACCATATTCCCGTTTATTGTGGTTCTGATCCACACCTGTGCCGGCCTTTTTAGCTTATGGTCAGGTTGTTTACTCGCTCATGAGGAATGCTAACAAATTAGCATTTGTTTGGTACAAACGGTCGTGTGGCACATGGTTCAGTTTGGTAGCAGGAAAAGTCTGATACACAACCACTAAAACTGAAAGGTGAAAATGTGATGGGGCCAAATTAGCAGCATCAGGTGTAACTTTGTCACATTTAGCGGCTAACAGTTAGCCAGGTACTACTACGCTAATAATGCTGTAGCAGTTTTATGGTGTACCTAAAAGGCTGCTGGGTAATCGATTGTTCGGACATCTTTGGTGCTTTTGTAACCAGGTATTGTGAAATTGAAAACGACTTAATTTCTTTAAAGAAAAAGACTGCGGCTCAGTGAGTAGAGTAGTCGTTTTGACTCCAGCTTCATCCTGCCACTTGTTAATGTGCCCCTGGGCAAGGCACTAAACCTGCAGTAGCCCACCTACCTGCTTACCGGTGAGCGACTTGAGGTTAAGTTGAACGTGTTTGCCATCGTGTGTGTTTGGGGGAACGCGGCTCTAGTTTAAAGCACTTTGAGTTGATTGTCTTCAAAATACGAGACTAACTCATGTCTGGGACTCAAACTGCTGACTTAGACTTACTTCATGCTTTGTGAAACACACTTTGCTTTTTATATTTGCTGTACGTATTCACAGTTTGAGCTGTCGGGTAAGGAGGAGGGACTTAGTGGTCCTTCTCATGCTTTTCCCCCACTAATTTAACTAAGGTTACACAAAATAAGAGAAAACACTGCAACAAACTAAAGGAACTAAAAGTAAAATTTTCTTGAAATTAGTGTATTTTTCCTTGATTTGAGCAGGTAACTAAGACCATTTCCCAGTGGAGTAAGATTTTTGCACTTGAAATAAGATGATGGACATGAATTGTTCTTTAAGTGCAGTATAGCTAATTATCATATTTATTGGCAGATAGTCTTGTTTTGCTGCTCAAATCAAGGAAAAATATACTAATTTCAAGAAAAATTGACTTACTTTTAGTTCCCTTTTTGCAGTGAATAAACAACTTTCTCGTACACAACCTTGAACAGCCCTAAACTTTAATCTATTTTATTTCCAATCCCTTTATTTGTAGCTAGCTGGCAATAATTTAGCTTGTTTTCTTTTTTGCATATTTTCAAAGGGAGAGCGTGCGGGGCTGTGGCAGTAGCTAAGTTAGTCAGCCTTGTGTTGTTTATGAAGTTAAAGGTCAATTAGAAGAAAACTAATGTGGATTTACTCAGTTCAGAGCAGGATGAGGTTCTAAGATGCCCTATTTTCTGTCTTCTTCAGGTTGATCCCCAGCCGCCTCAGACAGATATCTATAAGCACTTCATTCGAGGGGATGGCACTGCAAGTAAGACGGGGGAGGCCGGCGGCGTGGCAGCCGAGAAGCCAGACCTCACCTGCGCGTATCCAGGCCAAGCACAGGCCGCCTCTCCCACTTCCGCGCTGGCTCAGACCCCCAAAGACCCGTCCAAACTGTCGGACCCTCAGCGAAAGAAGGTGGCCAAGTACCGAGCCAAGTTTGACCCCCGAGTCACGGCCAAGTACGAGATAAAGGCCCTGATAGGGCGCGGGAGTTTCAGCCGGGTGGTCCGCGTGGAGCACAAAAGCACGCGGCAGCCGTACGCCATAAAGATGATCGAGACGCGCTACCGCGAGGGGAGGGAGGTGTGCGAGTCGGAGCTGTGCGTCCTGCGCCGGGTCCGGCACACCAACATCATCCAGCTGATGGAGGTGTTCGAGACGGCAGAGCGCGTCTACATGGTCATGGAGTTGGCCACGGGCGGGGAGCTCTTCGACCGCATCATCGCCCGCGGCTCCTTCACGGAGCGGGACGCCACGCGGGTGCTGCAGATGGTGCTGGACGGCGTGAAGTACCTCCACGCTCTGGGGATCACGCACCGGGACCTGAAGCCGGAGAACCTGCTGTACTACCACCCCGGAGCCGACTCCAAGATCATCATCACCGACTTCGGCTTGGCCAGCAGCAGGAAGAAAGGAGACGAGTGTCTGATGAAGACCACGTGCGGCACGCCGGAGTACATCGCCCCGGAGATCCTGGTGAGGAAGCCCTACACGAACGCCGTGGACATGTGGGCGCTGGGCGTGATATCCTACATCCTGCTGAGCGGAACCATGCCCTTCGAGGACGATAACCGCATGAGGCTCTACCGGCAGATCCTGAAGGGGAAGTACAGCTTCTCCGGAGAGGTAAGAACCGACATCTGTAGCCTTCGTCTTCCTCCTCCGCCATATTTGGAATACATGCTGCACTCTGCAGGAGGCTTTGTCAACAGATTGACACAAGAGGCGCAGCTTGACACAGTTCCCAGACAGCCTCTCTTCTCCTCTCCGACAAGAAAATTAAGACACGTTTTGAGTCGACGTTTAGTGCTTTAACCCTCTTTGGTGTTTTGTTTTCTGTTTTTACAGTTGCTCTCTTATTTAGCTTTTTTCTTCTGTTTCTCACTGTTATTTGAACACCGTTATTTTTTATGGCATACATGTGTAGTCTTTGCTCTGTAGCCAATGACAGATTTCCTCACCAGAATACAATGAAATAGATTTAATAGAGTATTTATTCCCTTAAAACCTTTTTCACATGTTGTCACATTAAAACCATTTACTTTGCTCTTTATTTGATAGTCCAACACAAACTTAACCTTTTTCTCTCCTTTTTCTTTCTATAAATAAAAATCTGAAAAGGAGGAAAACTAACTCTGCGCCTCACCCTGAACACACCAGCCCACTTTAATGTTCGGTGGAGGCAGCATCATGCCGTGGTGGTGCATTTTCTCCTCCACCACGGCTACTAAAGCTGGTCAGAGTTGATGGGAAGATGGATGGAGCTAAATACGTAGCAATAGAGACAGCTGTTGAGTCTGGGAAAGACTGCGGCGGGAAGACCGGTTCTAATCGAAGCGCATTCATGTATTTGGAATGGCCTAGTCAAAGCCGAGACCATAATCCAGTGGAGAATTTGTTTTAAGGCTAAATAAATTATAAAAATAATCAGTGCAAAGCTGTTAAAGACCCAAACCCCTGCATCTGTAATCGTTTTAAAATATGGCTCTACATGGAGAGCTGAATACCAATTCATGCCACACTTTTCAGAATGTTGTGTTTTTTTTATTGAAACCCCCTTTATCAATTCCCTTCCTCTTCCTAATTATGCACTACTTTGTGTTGGTTAATCACATAAAATCCAGCATTAAGTTTGTTGTTGCGTTTCTGGGTTATCAACCGTTTAGCCACGGCACCGTAGATGATGGAAGCAGAAGCTGAAGATAAACTAAGAACATTTGAGATAATTACAAACCTTAAACAATACATTCACCATATAGTTGACATACATTATAGCTTACTTTTTTTTTTTTACTAATGTTTTATCCTAAAGAAGTGGGAATGAGTTATCTGCCTCGCTGTAAGAAAATACCTAAAAATTCAATTCAAATTTAGCTCCTAGCTAATCTGTTCTGTGTCGAATCATCACTGGATGGTCCCTTCCTTGAGTCTAGGAGACTTTTTCTGCCTGAAGGATTCTGAAATCAGAGTAAATTCACTTAAAAAAAAAAAAAAACTTCAGAAAATGATCATGTGCTGGACTGAGTGAGTGAGAAAGAATCCAGAGGGAGTTGGTAGAGATTCAGAAAGCCTACAGACGTATTGATCAAGACCACTTTAACATTTTTAGCAGTCTGGCTGATGGATAAATGCGGCATAGATGAAGGTTTTCCCACTTTTATCCTTGACGTTCCTGTGCAGCTGGAGAAAGCGCTGATTGGTCTGTTCTTCTCTTATATAAAGTATAATGTCGATGCTTCCAGTGAGTTTTCTCTGGTCGGCCCACAGATAATCTTTGCTCCTCACACAGACATTCCTGCACAAACAGTCGTTTTTTTAAAACGTATTTAGAAACTGTTGAGTCATTCCAATTTTCTGGGGATTAACTTTTTCTGGCCGATGTGTTCAATGACCCCCAACCTGACATCTCTACTCCTGCAGCCCTTTTCTGGCAGCGTACGTGTTCACGGCTGCTGGCTGGAAACAGCCGAGCTGTCTGTCAGTCCGGCAGCTTTTCTCTGGGGTTTGCAGTGACATCTTTACTGGAGTTGAAAGATTTGTGGATCTATTGGGAAAGAAATCAAACTCAAACATGAATAAATTAGGTTGTATCCAAAAATCTGGCCTCTCCAAAGATAAACTGCTTTGAAAAGATTATCCAGGAAAACAACAACAGCAGGGAGAGTTTCTCATTTGAAAAGAGATCTTAATGCTCCACACCTGCTGATATTATTTACCTTTGCAACAGTTTGTAAGAATAATTGGCTGCTTTAAATCTAAGACTTTACTTGATTGCTTTTTCTGGTATTATCTAATGTATACAGGAGTGCATTTAACTGCTCCTTACCAGGTATTCACCAATGCGTCAGCTAGAGAAATCGGCCAATTATTCACTCTGATCAAATCTTTTAAATATTTTTTCCCCTTTCATTATATTAATCTAAACTAAGACCTCCCTCCCTTTCTATAAATATACGCAACCTGCAGCACATTTTGTGCTGATGGACCTTTTAAGGTTAAATAACACTGAAATAAGCTTTGATGCCTGAACGGGCAATATCTTCATTTGCTGTTGGATTTAAAACTACTATTTCTATTATGTCTCCTTTTTAGTGTTGCAGTGCTAAGAAATAAACATTTGAACGCTCAAAATCAGCTTTGAAAGGTCAGAGCTCAAGAGAAGAGAGGTAATGTGTGTCGGCCAGGACAGGCAGGATGGGTTCGTCCCTGGTCTGTAATTCTGCTGGATGTTTGGTATGAAACTAACTAAAGGACGACCAACTCAGGCTTCAGGCTGAACTAAAAGCCTTTTCTTTGTGCTTCAGAGCTTACAGCATCCTGTGTCTTTGGCTGTTTACACGAAGAGTTCACCGGTCCAGAAAAGAAAATCCCAATTCTGACATTTCTAAGAAATATGGGCCCGAGCGTAGGAGTTGCGACGCAGCAGACCTGAGTGTGTTCTCCCTTGGGGTTCGGCTCCCGACAGCTGGGATAAATAATGTTCAGCTGCGGTCCAGGAACTAGTCATAGCCGAGGCATAGCTGTGGGAGGGCAGAAATGGATGCCTTTTATACGTGTCGTGCGTGTTTGGCCGACCGCGGAGATTTATCTGCTGCGTGAGAGAGAGGCTGAAAGCACAGCGGGGGGCCAAACAGGGCAAGGTGAACTGTGTGTGTGTGTGTGTGTGTGTGTGTGTGTGTGTGTTTTGTAGGCTGTAACTCCTGCCGATGCAGGGGGTTGAGTTTGACTCACTACCAGCGGCTCGCGCTGACAGTTTACGTCTCGCTGCAGCAGAACAGCCATTACTGAGAACGTTTGTCTCCGGCGTCGGCTGAAACGTCGAGCACAGCGAGACGCACGAGGAATCAAAGCCTCCAGGACTCTGCATCCAAACGGAGGCCAGGCGATGGCAGACTGGATGTGGACAAAATGTCTCGTGACTTCAGGGTTTGCTGCTTGCTGCACGTCCGGCGCTTCGCGTTTCTGCCGCCATCTCCTGGTCAGAGGGCAGACCTGCAGACTGAGCCGTGCATGCTGGAGGAATATTTCTGTTGTCTTGTTTTAAGCACACGACGTTCCGACACACGTAATAGCTGCGGAGTTTTAAAGTCCACTGTGGATGTTTTGAAGTGCAAATATTTCCCACAAGCCATAAAAGTGAGAGCATTATAGCCACATAAACCGCATCAGCAAGATTATGCTATGTAGATTATTATATTATTGTTCCTAGGGTTCATCAGTATATCGAGACTTTAAAAATGTCAAGATTTTTTTGGTGTCTAAGATGAGACATGAGGCTGGGCTTAAAAATATGTCTGATTTTATTATACCAAATCCGATTAATCGTGTTTTTTCACCTCTTTTTCCTTTCACAAAAAGAAATGAAAGGAATTACATTAAAAACTTATGTCAAGCATTTTGTCTGGGAGTTGACCTGAATTCAAAGTGGGACTAAATCCAAGCTGTGAAACATGCTTGTAAAACAAGATGGCGGCCCATCTGGCCCTGCCGTTGTAAACAATGAGAATATAACTAAATGTTTGCGGCTAGTGGTTTCACACAATTAGCTAAGAATACTTCACTTGTGTAAGTTCCAACTAACTTGAAAAGAGTAAATGAGTGAATTAAAGCATCTCATCTTACAGTTGGATAATATATTTTTCTAAACATATATTCAGCATTGCAGGCTAGTCTCTTCAGGGAAGCCCAACGAGTGCATTTGCCAAATAAAATCCTGATTTTCCAAAATCTTAATAAATTGTAACTTTGCACCAATTGATTCGATCGATTCATTTCCCATAATGAGATCGTTTATATCGAGATGGTCTATGCTGCGTTAGAATGATAGTTGTATGTATTCCAGTAGGTTATTTATCAGATGTTTATCTACAGGTGTTAAAAACAATGTGCCTGTGAGACATTTGGGATAAAGTTTTGATCCAGAAAAGAAAAACACATTGAGATAAATATTATATATCAGCATGCAGTCTAAAAATATAACTGTTCCTGAACAGAACAGGCTCGTATTCAGCCAAACATCAACCAGAGGGATGAATAATTTTGAGCGACCGTTATTCGCATAAAGAAAAAACAAAGTAAGGCAGCCCCAACCTTCCAGTTCTTGAGTTGCGCATGTCGCTGAGTTTTCCTCCCACTTCCTCTCTCCTGTCTCCGCAGCCGTGGCCCAGCGTGTCCAACCTGGCAAAAGACTTTGTCGAGCGGATCCTGACGGTGGACCCGAGCGAGCGGCTGACGGCGGGCCAGGCCCTCAAGCACCCCTGGATCATCAGCATGGCGGCCGCCTCCTCCATGAAGAACCTGCAGCGCTGCATATCTCAGAACCTCCTGAAGCGCGCCTCCTCGCGCTGCCAGAGCACCAAGTCGGCCCAGTCCACGCGCTCCAGCCGCTCCACCAAGTCCAACAAAGCGCGCAGGGTGCGGGAGAAGGAGCTGCGCGAGCTGAACCGTCGCTATCAGCAGCACTACAACGGCTGAAGGATCTGCAGCGTTGCTTTGACTCACAAATGCCAATCGTAGACACCGCCTGTGATAAAAGCCAAAAAAAAACCAATGCCTGACGGACGTTGACTTTAACGAACCTTCCTGACATTTCAAAGTGCTGAAACCAGATGTTAAGAAAAAAAAAAAAACTCTTGATGAAGACACAGGTTGGACCATTTGTTTTTTTTCTTCTCCATCTGCGTTATTTATTTATTATTGTGATTATAAATCTCCATTCAAACGGTCACTGGGTAATGACCTTCCAAATGGATCTGTTGAACAGAGTTCTGGACGCCGACGTTTCTAAGAAGCAAGACGTGTTCTTTAAAGTAGGGAGAAACAAATTGTCCCTGTTTTCGTTTCTGATCAAAAGTGCTGTGAATTTATTATTGAACTCTTTGTACAGTCCTGGCGATGTTGTTGGTAATCCGATTACAGTGAAACAGAATCACCGCCTGAAGGATAACAGCAAGGCATGGTTTCAGTTTCAAACTGTTTTAGAAGATTGTGAATCCGTCAAGGTTAAAGCCTAGTAAGCTTATTTTAAAAGCTTATTTCAAAAGCTTATTGAACTCTAAAATGCTCCCCAACCTCTCAGCTCATGCTGTCAAATGTCATATGAAGCAAACGCCTGCACCTGTGTGTGCAGCACATGGTAAAAGAAAAAATGGCATTCACAGAAACTTGCTGACTCGCTGGGTGCACTAGCTAAAAGTTAAAGACTTTTTTGGTGTTGTGATGGACAAATGAAGGCATCTTATTAGCTAGCACAGCTTCATTTAAAATATTTCATAAAATCTTAAGAATTTGGTTTAGAATTTTTTTAAATGTAAAACTTTTGGTACAGCAGCGCCCTCTAGTGTTCTGTAGGCAAAACACAATTTAACTCAAACTTCCTGGGGCAATTCCGATTTTTCTTTTTAAACTGGATTCTGTTGAGATTATCAGCAGTCAGTCTCCCTGTTAAAAATCTTCATGGTGTATTTAATCCTTCTGGATAAATACAAACGAGGGTTTTGCACCAGTGATCGGGAAAATGTATTTAGACCTTGTAAAAAAAAAAAATGAAAACGGTTCAAAATAAGATTTTAATACAGCAAACTTTTAAGTTGGGGTTGAAGATACACTTTCTTGGGTACATTCTTTTATATATATTTAAGGAATTTAGCCCATTTTAAAAAGTACAGCACATAAATTGCAGCCTAATGCTATAAAAGAGCCAAATGTATAATTATTGTCATCCAGTTGTGAACTTTCTGTTTCAGTTTTCAGATAGAATATGTGATGAAATTAGACTCTCCTATATCCTTTTATATAGAAAATTATTACTCGTTTTATTTTCATTTTTGATCAAAATTATTTGGAGTCCAATTAGTTTGTTTATATTGCCACAATTTGCAAGGCAAATGTCTTTAAGCCATGTCCAAAGGTGCAGAAATAAAAATCAACTCAATCCAATTCATGTCCAACCAAACCTGTTATAGAGACAGATTCAGTTGCATAAAGTCAAATTTGTGTATTACTGTGCATTCAAATTCAGCGGGTCGTATAATGCAAGGGGATCAAAGCTATCCAAGGACGCAAGGTTGATTCACAAGCAGCTCATGGCAACCGCCGCCGCCGGTACACCTGCTGCTTTATAAACTTTAAACCCCGTCAGGTTTGCAGTAAATGATTGTTGAAGAAATATATTTATCTATATGTAATGTTTGTAACAATGGCCAAATTGAAAGAGTAGTTTTTATCACATAATGCGCCATGTGTTGTGTAAAGTCACGTTTATTTATATAGACCCAATTCACAACTAAAACTAAAGCAAAGTGCTTTACAAAACTGAAATAGTTTATAATAAAGTGTTGCAGTTGAGCTCTGGTTTTCATGATTTTTACTCTGTAATGTTTATCTTTTTACATAGGAATGTCAGACTGCTCCTTCTGCCAGCCGTCCATAACTATCTGGAGATCACATAGATTGGTTGTCTGGTGAAATTAGTGCTTGATTAGAAACTGGGTTTGAACACAGGAACGGTTCTCCCACGCTTTCCTGTTGTCATAACTTCCAGGTTAGTGCCCTCAGAGAGGTAGCAGCTGTTTTCACTGTTAAAGGGTTTTATCAGCATGCATGCATCAAGTCCATGGAAATGGGGAAAAAATATTTGTCCAGTGAAGCTAAAAAAAATCAAAAACACTCTGAACTTTAGTCTGTTTACTAACGGCACACTGCAAAAAGAGAACCAAAAGGAAGTAAAATTTTCTTGAAATTAGTATAATTTCCTTGATTTGAGCAGCAAAATAAGACTATTTGCCAATGGAAGAAGTATTTTTACCCCTAAAATAAGATAATTAGGTATCCTGCAGTGGAAATAAGATGATGGACATGAATTGTTCTTATTTTAAGTGCAAAAATCTCATTCCATTGGCAAATAGTCTTAGTTACCTGCTCAAATCGAGGACAAATACACTAATTTCAATACATTTTTGTTTACTTTTAGTTCCTTTTTTGCAGTGCGGAACATGTCATGATGAATTGTGGCAAAGCAAACTCCAGATCTCTTTATCTCTTTGATGAGACCCGCCAATGTCAAACTCAAGAGCTCATGTAGAGATGAGATAGTCTTTTATCACAATAAAAAATATCTATCTAGGTGAGATCATAAAAACTACAAGACTACAAGCTTTTTCAAAATGACAATCTCGCAATCTTGGTATTTTAAAATAATGAGATTATTTCACAATAAGGTTAAATTTGCATCTTTAGATGAGATAATTAAGCTGTTGTCACAGACACAAATGACCTCATCACCTGAAGAAATAAGTTAATTACCAGTCAAACAACCTCAAGGTCTCATCTTGAAATAATTGGACCGTCATGTCAGATCAAGTTGGTGTCTTTAGATTAAAAACAGTTATTGCAGCAATACATGCTTCGTATCTTGTTATCTTGAACTTCTTAGGCCTTGTTATGTTGAGGTAAAGAGATGATTGTGTCAAAATGAGCTTGGATCTTATGCCTGGATGATGACAAAACAATACAGTTATCACTGCAACACAAGCTTGAGATATCTTCACGAGACACTAAAATGGTCATGAAAAAAACGTAAGACCGTGAAACGACTCTAGATGATGGGATGAAGATGCAATTCTGAGACATTTTGGGATTACAAAATAGTTTCCATGCACAGCTTTGACGTTTTGATCCCTCAGATATTGTACTAAACCCCAAAAAGCGTAACTTCATTTATGCTCAGCCATCCAGCCTGAAAGACTTTGTTGAAACTGAAACTTTTTAGTGTTTTTGATTAAAGAAGAATATTTCATTTTCAGATGGTCTTATTCTCAGATATTCTGGGACCTCACAGAAAGACAAACTAGCTTTATTGGCTCTAAAGATAAACCTGATTAATACAGCCTGAATTATTTCTATTTTTAGTCATTTTTTTTGTCTAAACTCACTATCCTCACATGATCTGGAACTGGACACACTGGTGAATTAGGAAACAAAGCGTTGGTGTTGAATAAAATCCTCCAGCTTTATTTTCTTTTAAAGTTGTGGAAGTTAAAAACAAGTAAAAACCATAGAAGCACTTCATGTACAGTATTTTTTTCCCACCTGGTTTACAGATCTCATCAGATGCAACAGTTTGGTAGCTGCTGTGATGTTTCCCTCTGTTAAATGATCTAATTGAGTCACGTCAGCTGAACTCGGGTTTTCCACATTTTTTACTCCTTTGTGTTGTTTTAACCTAACGCTGTTGATTATTGTTAAAGATGGGACCACATGTAAAACTCGGCGTAAAAACTAGCGTCAGTGCCCTCAAGTTTCTTCTCTCTCTGAACCCAGAATGTATTCACCTTTGCTATCAAAAGCAGCATTTCTAGGTTGTGTTCTTAAATAAAAACATCTGCAACTAAAACGCAGCTGTGCCAGCAGCATTTTATGGGAAGGATCTGTTGAAGGTGTTCCTCTGAATGCAAATATTATCTAAGTAAAGTCACAAATAAATACATTAGACTTTAGGAGTTGCTTTAGTTAAATTAGAAACAGTTTGAGGGCGTAATGCTCAAAGAAATATTCAAATCATTTTGTTTTCTGAAAGACTGCACAGTTTTTACATTTTTATGTTTCTGTGATTTTGTGTAAATGCTGTTTTTTTTTAAAGGTAATCACTTTGTTTCAACACTGTTAGCTGAAATTCTTTGTTCAGTTTTTTGTGTATCACAATGATTAACTCTTTGATTCCTCTTCCTTTTAACTTTGTAGATTTTTTTTATTTGTTTTTGCCATTAAAGCAATCAAACAACCTATTACTCTTTCGTTTGGATTGTTTTTAATTTTAAAAAAAGACCTGTAAGAGCAATAAAAAATATATATATATATATATATGTTGGTTTTTCAGATTCACTCGTGCATTGTATCTTTTACTCAAACGTCATTTCAGACTTTCTTCCATTTGTTTTAAAAGGACTCACCGCTGAAGCAAAATGGCCCAAAACAAAGTAAAAGTTGGTGGACACTAACATCTGAAAAACTGACCTCATAAAAGCAAAAACTTCAAGTAAATATTGGATTGGGTTTTTTTGGGGACCAGATGTCTTTTGGTCTGACAGTTCAGATCGGTTTTGGATTACGGTGCAGAGCGATTAGATTAAGCAAATATCTAACTAATTGCAAAAAAGATTTGTAAGTATTTTATTTTGAGCTTATTTTTAATTAGAATTTTATTCTTGTGCTTTTATTAAAAAATTGCCACTTTCCTGCCACCACAGTATCACCAACACAGGGGAAGCAGTGGGATTGGGCTGAATTCACTATTGATAAACCCATCTGTTGCTATAGAGGTGGGTCAGATGTGCATAAAGATCGTCTTCTTGTAGTAGTAATGGTTACCAAAGAAAAGCATGCGGTCATCATTGCTTTGCCTAAAAATGGCCTCATATGTAGAAAACTGGCGCTGAGAACGTTCCGGCTGATAACGCAGAGACACCTGCAGTGAAGAAACCTTCAGGACGTCCAAAAGTGTCGAGTAAAGGCAGTAAAAGCTGCTCTACAAGATGATGCTACAGAACTCTGGAGAGCATGACCCACACTAGTAGCATATGGGTGTTTAGGCAAAGGATTTGGAGGCTTGTGACAAAAAGGGTGGTCAAAAAGCCACTTTGGTCAAAGAAAAATATCACAAATGGATTTAAATTCTGAAGGATGAGCAGCATAAGATCACTGCAAAGTTATTTAATCTGATGGGTGCTCCTACTGATTATGGGACACCATGTTAGGGGCAAAGAAAATGAACATTTTGTGGCATTTCCTGTGGTCAGGAAATGCCACAGATATTAACCCCACTGAGAACCTTAATATTATTATATTATATATAATTATATTCACATAAATGTGATATATTTGCTGATAAAAAAGAAAATCTTTAAAACTCACAAAACAAAATGTTTTTAAAATCTAAAAAATGTTGAAGGTACAAAACATGCCTATTGCATCACTACCAAAATGTTTTGCCACGACTGTTCATATACATTAAAAAGTCTTACTTCTGGTTTGCATTCATTCATTCAAGAAGGTTTAGATATAATGGATGCAAGTTAACTTTACGCAATGATTAATGGAAAACAATATTTGAGGAAATACTCAAGTATTTTTCCTGTAAGCAGGATGGCTCTAACATCTTTTAGCATTTTTAACCAAATTTGTTAGATTACCATGTCAGTTATCTTGGAGTGTTTGTTTCAGAGTATTGACGGGAACTTTTCAGCTTAAATAAAAGATTAAAGAGTAGAATAGAAAATGTAAGAAATATAAGACAATTTAACAGCATTTGTCAAGTTCCCAATCATTATAGTACCATCAATATTCAATTAATTCAAAAGGACTCTATGAACAGATTAAATGAATAGTACATAGGAGGTTCAATGTGTACCTCATAAAATACTATTCAAATTAGGCAATACAACTATATTAAGGATAAAACTATCCAGGTAAAGAAACATTCTTTACAAATAATAACTTGTAATAAGTATAATAAGTTATTACTTGAAATAAGACATTTCAGACTCGTTAAAAACGGAACTGCATTATCCTACTAATGCCAAAGCTAAGAAAGCCACTACGAAAAGGGAAAATCAAAACATTTTCTAATGAAGTTCAATCTTAACTAGATTAAAAGTTTGAGCTTGGTAAATTTATTTTGTGTCATACACACACAATATACACACGATGCATACAGGAAAGCAAACCCAGTAAATGTATCCATGCAGCAAATGGAAAACGACGGGCTAAATTGGATGCATTGTTAGATAAATAAAAATAAAAAAAATAAACCGCTCCACTGTTTTTGGATGTTAAACAGCGCCCTCTCCTGGCAGAAACGCAGAACGATTGGACACCAGACAGGCTGGACTGAAGCAGAGGGAGGCCCTGCGGGTTGCCAGGTTTTGGATAAACCCCAAAACTTGTTATCATCCAGGAGTTTAAAAAAAACATTAAGACATATCAACAAAAGTGCAAATACTTAAGCTATTATTTTATGTTATTAAAATTAGATAAAAAAATGGGAGAACCCACTCGTAATATTGGTAAACAGAAGCTTATAACATCTCCTGACTCGGGTTGAACTTGTTAGCCAAACATGGCGCCCTCCACAGACCAGGCACTATGCGGCTGAACCGTCCAGCTTCTTTGCAGCTTTTGTTCAGCGGAGGTGTAACCAGACATTAAGCAGGCAACAACAACGCGTTACACGGACACTAACCAAGACTAAGACACGGATAAACGCCAAGCCCGTCTCGTTGTCAGAGTTCGGTGAGTCAGGAGAGCACACAAACCCTCCCCCCCAAACATCTGCTGCTAACCAGCGCTAAGCTAACGAGCTAACGATCTACATGTGATTAAAACGGATCTGTTTACAGAGCCAAACGCTGGGGACAAAGTTGAGCTTTTTGTCACATTTACAGTCTTTAACGTCAGCTTTCTTCTCGGGCATGTCTGTGTTTTTCTACGTGTAACAATATTTGCCTTGATTATCCGGATAAGGTTGTTTAAACACAGCTGTTTTTGTTAGTAAAGGCTGTTGTGGTCCAAGAAAAAAAAAAGCTTATATTTTACACGAGAAGGAGCTGATTGAAGTCACTCTATACGTATCTTTGATTTGTTCTTGAATACATATTATTTATATATATATATATATATGTATGTATGTATGTATGTATGTATGTATGTATGTATGTATGTGTGTGTATGTGTGTGTGTGTATGTGTGTGTGTGTGTGTGTGTGTGTGTGTGTATTTATGGTTTCTCCACTTAATGCAAACTCAATTTATTCGTTATGTGGTGAATGTATAAAAAGGGTCACTGTATGTCTGTAGAGCAACCACTTCTTGGAGGATATTTTGTCAGTTGTTTACTCTGTAAGAAAAATAAATACACAAATCAAAACTGACAGTGACATTAGAAAGAAAAAAAAACGAATAAAAAATGTCCACCTTTGCATTTCCTGGAGAGATAATGACTGCCCTGTTCCCTGAATAAGATGTTTCAATGAATCAATCTTTGCTCCAGTCATCTACTGTCTATTAAGGCTTCCTTTTAGGCCAATGCGACCTTTAAAAGAGGAAAATAAAAACTGTTCTAGGTTGACTTGTTTTTCTTTCACTGATTTCTTACAGTTTGCTCACAGACATTGTCCTGTCGCTTTGAGTTTTCTGTCCTGGTGCTTTGATGTCCTCCTTCGTTCTACCTGGACGTTTTTCCCTCATGCAGCCTTTGCAACGTTTAGTTTATTGTCGTTCCAGATCTTTCAGGGAACACCCGACATATTATGTTGTGTGGATTTACCTTCTTCAGGCAGTCTTATAATCCTTTTAGTCGTTTCAGCTGTCGTCTCTCTTGACTGATAAATAAAAAGCCTTCTGCAGCAGCTCTTGCAAACTTTTTCCCCCTAACTATAGACATATTTGCATCGGCATTTACGTTTTTCAAGTTTTTTCCTAAAAAGCAAAACGACCCGTTCAACATCGTCCATATATTTATTGCTTTTTGTCTTCTTTTTTTCTTTTGCCAGGGTTTGTAATTGTTTTTACTGGCTTTCTTTGATTTTTCCTCCGCTTTCTAATCTTTGTCTCGGCCTGTTTTATGTGGTTTGGTGACACGTTGACGCAAGCAGTCCCAACCTGTGTTTAACTGCTCAGCCCTAACCAATTTTACAGCCCTAAGTTTTAACCAGTTGTCCTGTTGTTGACTCTCCCATCCCAGTGGGATCCTGCTCCCAGACGGAAGTCCTGGCCGATCCTCCTCCTGTTAAGCAAATAGCAGCCGGGGGCTTTTAATTATATCACTTACACTCTAATCATCATTTAAAAGGGCATTCCTGCAGAATTACCCACTGTGTTATTAGGACTGAGCAGAGGAAGGGAGGATTGAAGGTCAGTTGAACTGGGAGTAAGAAGCCGTTATGCTTATGATAATGTGTGCTTTTATGTCAGAATCACAATCATCTTTATTTGGCCATGATTGTGTACAGAATCCAGGAATTTGACTTTGGTTACTGTGCTGTCAGTGTACAGACATTTTATATGCAGCGTAAAAAATATGATGTTTTTTTTATGTAGAGAAAAGACAAGGGGAGGTTGTGGGAGAGCGAGATGCTTATTTGGTTTCACAGCAGTGTAGCTGACTACGGAGGCTGTGAGGTGTCCATTGTGTTTGTCAGGCTGACAGCCTGGGAGAAGAAACTGTCTCTGTGGCGGCTGGTTTTGTAAAATAACACAATGCAGCTAAAAGTTTAAACAGTCTATGTGCAGGATGTATGGGGCCTGCAGAGCTGAACCTGACCCTAGATCTGCACGCATTCTGGACGGAGGGAAGGTCGGCTCCGATGATCCTCTCTAAGGCACTAATTTTTAGTTGGAGTCTAGATCTGTGCTGTTCTGTGGATGAGCCAAACCCCACAGTGAAGGACGAACACGGGACCGACTGAATGATGGCCGTCTAGAAGATGGCCAGCAGCTCCTGGGGAAGGTTGCACCTCTTGAGTTGCCGCAGGAAGTACAGTCTCTGCTGGGCCTTCTTCAGAACGGAGGCTCCGTCCGAACGCCCTTAACAATAGATCCTGCTCCTAGCTGCTCTTTGACCTTTCATGGGGTCAGCAGCATTTACTGTTTTTTCTTTTTATTTGTTTTTTTTGTGAAGTTAAACAAGTGAAGTGAAGCCTGCTCTTGGCTCATTGTGTAATACCACTAGCAGCAAACATTTTGCTATATATTTTGTTATATTTTCATTGTTTACAATGGCAGGGCTGCCATCTTGTTTTTTTTACAAGCATGTTTGACAGCTAGTAATTAGTTGCACTTTGGATTCAGGTCGACCCCCAGACGAAATGCTTGACATAAAAGCAAATTTTTTAAATAATTTATTTAATTTATTTTTATGAAACGAAAAGGAGGGGAAAAATCGATTAATGGGATTTGGTATAATAAAATCGGGGATTTTTATTTTTAAGCCATATCGTCCAGCCATACTGACTGCACTATTCGGACAGCACTTATCATGGCGACCGCTTTGGCTAAAGAGTTCTCCCTCTATAAGGGCCTTCAGATGGACCCAGTGTCGCTTGTCTGCTTCCATTTTCTCCTGACTAGTCGTTGTTGTCCGACTCTTCCGATTGTATCTGGATGATTGAGCGACGTTTGCGCTGGCGCATCTAAGCTGTCAGAGGTGTAACTTTGTTAGACAGCTATGATAAAATAATCTGATTGGATGAAGAATGAAACAAACAATGCAGATTGGTGCAGAGAGCTGCGCCCCATGCAGAATCCTTAAGTAACCAATTAGAGACCAGCATGAAGTCACATGGAAGCCAAAAGGGTTAGAAGGTACGTACACACTCTTTTGTCCGGCATCCCACAGCATTTAAATATTAAAATTAGGAGGCTTTCACACACAGACAACAAAATCTAGGGATGCACGAAATATCGGCATTAACATCAGTATCGGCCAATGTTAGTCGTTTCTTAGCATTATTGGTATCGGCCCGATAAGTAAAACTGGGCCAATATTAATAACCAAGCTGGTTGCCCTTTAGGTGAGGGGGGTGGTCATGTGTTTTTTTGTTCGGTCATGTTAAAGTGACAGTGATGCATTGTGGGGGTTTTAAATGAAGTAGAGATAAAAAGCAGTGTGTAAGTTTAGACCAGGGGTCGGCAACCTTTACCACTGAAAGAGCCATTTGGACCCATTTCAGACAGTAAAGAAAACACTGGGAGCCACAAAATCCTTTTGCAATTTTAAATGAAATAACGCTGCACATAAGGGCTTTTTTGCAACAAAATGGACCCGCACCAGAACCAATGCACCTCTGCGCTTGTACTTCTACTGTTGTTTTATGGAAATCATCAACTCTGCTAATGTCAGAGTTTTTATTTTGAATAAAGCTTGGTGCAAGTAAACGCACATCATGGTCGGATTATTTTATTTTCAGCCCATATAAATGGTTCATCCGGAATACTTTCTTTCCTTTTAATCCGAACACATTTTAATCACATCTGCGAAAGTGAATGAGCTCCTGTCATTAACGAGCTACCAGCTGCATTAGACGAGCTATCAGACGTTCAGGCGGCACCTGAGACTCGACTTCAGCCGCACAGGACTCCGCTCACAGCCTCGAGCCAAGCGCTGTTCGTTTTCCTCACTTTGAAAATGAACAAATGTCAGAGATAGTAACGACTCTTACCCTGCTGTTTAGCTCTCTTCACCCTCATCAATGACTCCATGTTATTTTAGGTCACCGTTGATAATTGAGACTCCGCCTCTCTGTTTTTATGTCACAGCAGCCAGTGAACTACCAGTTCTTCTTCTTCTTCTTGAGTTTGACGGTGAGTCTTTTCAGTGTGCATTACCACCACCAACTGGTGAGGAGGAGTGTTGGTCAGCCAGCATTGACGACTGCCTGTGGCTCCGCGACATAATTATTTTTAACAGCTGAGCCGCATCAGAGCGATCAAAGAGCCGCATGCGGCTCCGGAGCCGCAGGTTGCCGACCCCTGGTTTAGACTATAACCCACATCCAAAAATTCAGTAAGAAAAGTTTTCAGTCTGTACAAACTTTTACAGAATTTAACAGAAACCTAAATGTTTGTGTGTGTGTGTATGTATGCATGCGTGTGTGTGTGTGTGTACATACATACATACACGCACATCGGTAAATATCGGTTAGTAGACATAACAGCAATATTAATGTCGGAAATTGATATTGGCCCAAATTTTCATATCGGTGCATCCCTAAAAAAAAAAAACAAATAGAATGGGAATGCTGAAAAATCAAAAGTCAGACACATTTTAAGAGAGAACAGAGATAATTACTTTTTATTTTGTAATTTTTGTTTGTGTCTACACAATGTTTTTTTTTTCCTGCAATTTTGATTGTGGCGGCACCCTAGCACCCCCTATTGACAAGCTGCCACTATTATGAGGCCAAACTTTGGATGTAGGAATGCACTTCCTCTTCAGACCCCAGTTGTTGAACACAGGTAGATTTTATCTTCAGTGCCGTCTACTGTTTAAAATAAGAACTGCAGCGCTTTGTCTGCGCCTCAAAGGCATAAATGCCGAGACGGCGTTCGGCACGGCCAAATTCTTTCGCGTCGGCTGCTAAGCCATGGCATAAATAAGGCTTTAATCTGCTTTTATTGTGTCTCCTTCACACTTAAACATCCAAACCCTTAGACACAAACCTTGCGGTATTGGTAGAGGTGCTGGATGTCCTGTGATGTGAGTCTGGGTTTTCTTTATTGTTAAACAGGTGATTCTTGCTGTGTCGTTGAACGCTCAATTGTCGGACATGTTGCACTTTGCTGAAATAAATCCTTGAAGCCATCAAGCTGCTCGTTTAAAGGATTAGCCAGAAATTAAGTGTTTAGAAAGAGGATCAGTGGGTGCTTGAATCATAAAAAAACAAAGAAATAAAAGAGGGCTTGGGAGTGTTGATGCTTTGTGTTTTCCAGGCATAAAGGTTGGCAAAGACTGACAGGCTCTGCAGGAAAAAAGGTCAACTTGTTTAACCCGTACCCAATTCATGGAGTACTCTGTGTGTGTTTTCATTTCTGATGTTCTGTTTCATTACCGACTTGTCAAAAGTTCAGACCTGAAGGAAATAATCTTTACCTGCCCAGATTTTTTTTGTTCTGCGTGGGAACAGGCGCTTGTTTGTGTTGTGGATTCTCACAATTTCAAATCTGTCGGGGTGTAATGGATGTTTTATTGTTCTTTTCTTTCTGTAATGCGTCTTGACGTTTCTGTGACTCTGAACAACAATAGATTGGTTCATTTTAACAATGTTTCTGAATAATCCGAAGTTTTATAGCAGTTTTTGAGTTTAGGATAACCGTTCAGTTGGGTGGTTGGGTCTAAGGAAGGTGTTTTGGTGCAAAATGCCAGATTGTTATGCTAACAGGTGGAATTAGATTTAACCTTTTCTGTGTACTTTATCCAGTAACAAATCTGTTTTCAGAGGGCAGCACAAACTTTACTTCAAACAACAGAATGAATTAAGGAGGGGTTATAAACCCGCATCATTGTACGTCTCTGTGCACCCAACACCTCCCTTCCTTCCCTTTGGCACCGCGGAAGGAATAGCCTACTCTGGTCTGCAGTCAGAGACTTTGTGTTAATGCTGTTTTCTTCAGTAGTCGGTACTTCAGAGGTTTAGATTGGTTTGCAGATTTCTAAAATTGGATAACTTTCCAGGTTCACTAAGCCTGGAAACTAATTGACGCAGCACAATTGTTTTATGGTTACATACTCGTTTTTAATCCAACATAAAATTAAGGAAATACAATAATTTATCCATTTAAGTACGTTCCTAATTTTTATCACAATTCTATCAAATTCATAAGAACATCACAGTGCTTGATGTTTGTTGATGTGTTGATGTCTGAAAATGGTGGTTCTTAGTTTTCACGCATTTTATAAGTATGGGTGTTGTTGTTGTGGGGCAGAAGCTAAGGTAACATGATGGATGTGTTGAGCCGAGCTCCGCACGGCTCAACACATCCATCTTGGCTCGCTGCCATTGGGAGGGATTTCAATACCAAATAAAATGGACGAGCCAATCGGGATCGCCGGGCGGGATTTTCCTAGATGTGACGTATCAGAGAAGCGACTGATTCAGACAACAATGGCGGCTCACAGCGAGAAAACAAGCGGTGACCAGACGTCCCCGAATCCCCGTTTTGGATGACCTGTCCCTGGAAATTCTTCAGTGCGTCATGATTGAGTAAAAAAGTTTCCCCGCACCGTCGGTGTTGCAGATCGAGCAAGACAAACATCCCCCCGACAGACTCTGCGCCCGCCCGCTTAGCAAAATCAGAGGCGTCCTCGGTGTTCATTAAAGAAATCTGGGCACCCGGTAACATCGATGTTGTTATTTCATCAATGTTGTCGAATCTACCGATTATTGATTATTTACAAGAAGGGATTGAAGTAGCACATCAGTAAAGATGGCAGACAAGTGGTTTATCCAATCATATGCAAGGATTTTTGAAGGCCCCTTCTTCTGAAATACATCTCCAATGGAGCGGTCCCAGGTGGATATGTGGAGCCCCGCGGAACAAAATCCATCTGGCGAGAGTTCGTCCTGTAACCGGTGGGTTGCCGGTTCAACTCCCCCTCCATGGACAGATGTGTCGATAAATGTGGCTCACCACCGTCGGTGTGTGAATCTGGATGAATGGCTGAATGTGTGTGATATTTTTGACTGACCGATCAAGTGAAAATTGGTCGATTCCAACCTCTGGACGACTTATTGGTACATCTCTAGTTTAATTCACTCGGCCTTGGAAACTAATTAACACTTGAATCAAGTTCCTGGAATATGTTTGCGAGGATTATGTCAGACAATAGATATATTACTGATTTACTGAAGAACCGAGATTAACTGTCACAAACTATCATTTGTGCGTTTATTAGGCTTCTGTTCCTTTATTCTTTAACTTATCGCTCTTCTTTTTCAGGTAAAAAACCCCAAAGAATCCAGAATAATCTCAGACTGAGACCAGCATCCTTTCCCTATCACCGTCCTCCTAGCCATCATCTCCTCATGCTGTGACTGCTCCTGCTCCCGACATGGCAACCGTGTTTGTTCTCCAGCCCTGTCGCTGAGCCGCCGCTCTGGACCGCCACCATGGAGAGAAAACGCAGAAAGAAAATAATCTAGCTGCCCTGGCTGTTTGCAAAATGGACTCATCTTCGGAGCTGTGGACCTGAAAATGTTCCGCCTCAATCTCTGATGTGATAACACGGTTTGTGCTACTTTATTTTCCGAGCCAAAATGGTTCTGTTCTTGTTGCTGGCGTCTGCGTTCTTGGGGCTGCTGGCAGGCCTGTTTCCCGTGGTGGGGACGGAGTCGGAGCGGGAAGCAAACCCCAGATCCAGCTATCAGCCCCCCAGCCTGGAGCCCCTCCCCTCGCCAGCTGCTTCCAACTGCTCCCAGATGACCCTGAAGCTGGACTTCTCCTCGGAGGTGGTTGAAAACGGTAAGAAGCGGTTTTACATGTTGAATGTTAAATATTTATTTAACATTTGTTGTTATGACAATAATTACAACACCTTCCACCAATAATTTCACCCCTGGCCAGGGCAGTCAAACTTTTTTACAGCATCAGGCCACACACTATGAGGTAGGAGGGTGCACTTATGCTGGTGCCCGAGCCCCGGAGGGGAGAATTTTGAAAAATAGAGTGTCCCTGATGTATTTTGGAAGCTTTCAAGGCAGGTGATTATTTAAAGAATAGAGTCAGAGTGCATGTTTTAAATTGAATAAAAGGCAAAAAAAGAAGTGAATGATCAATTCTTCAAAAACAACCTTTGTTTTTTTTTTGTTATTATTCTTAAAACATTATTTTTTCACATGATGTTATCATGTTTTAACAAGGTAAGATAATCTCCATTTGCATAAAATTAGTTGAATTTGAATTACTAGATTCAGATTAGGTATATGACAATTTACTAACTTCAATCAGAACACCAACTATGTTTTGATGCGGGTTTTTCGCGCATGCGCGCCGGACTGGAAGGCAAAAGGTGAACACAATGGCAGACGAAAGCAAAGAAAAAGACGAGTTCTCTACGTATTTTTGTTCTTTAGATTACGTATCACAAGATCGTTTTAAGAGTAAGTTGATGGTTGATGGTATCTGATTGCCAGATCCACACAGCAAAAGCCTGAAGGGACGGAGCGAGTCTGAAATGCTGGCCAAGTGTTCCGTACGGCGATATATACAGCTACCTTATAAACACGGCAGGCCAGAACACACGAGAGAGCATGAAAGCCATGAAATCACTTGACGGCTACAATTATTTCATTTTGGGATAGGGCTGGACGATAATTCAATAACAATATATATCGATCGATAGACGTGTGGCGCGATAGGAAAAAATAGGGTCGATAATGGTTCGATAGAAACAGTTTTCCTTCCTTCCGGCCTATCATATTAGTTCACTACTTCCTCTCGACCAATCGTAATCGCGGACCCAGGCACGTCGTCACAAAGAGCCGCCCTCTCAAACCACAACACAGAGCATGTGAATATGTCGCAGCAAGGAGCGGCGGAGGAAACGGTCCCAAAACGGTGTTTTACTAGTTCGCCAGCCTGACAGAAATAAACCACAGTGATTTGTAAAACTTGCAAGGAACCGGTAAAAACAAAGTCTGGTAACGCAACCAACTTGTTTCATCACGCAAGCCGCTCACTCCGCACGAGCTGCTGCGCGGGCTGTGCAGCTCCGCGCGACACCGCGGGCATGCTGCTGTTGTCTGCAGTTAAAAAACCTGGCTTCAAACAACTACTCGCTACTCCGCGAGGTATAAAGTCCGTGATATAAAGTTCCGGGACGCAAGTTTTTTCTCTAACAGCGCTCCCTAAATTGTGCAACGAGTGCCGTGAATCAGTGCAAAATGAGCTGCAGTCTGTGTCCTTACACGCCACAACCTCTGACCTGCGTCAGCCTCTCAATTATGAAACCTGAGAAGTAACTAGTGTACTATTCCCACCTAAATAGGCTATTTTATTCATTTATTTATTTATTTGGTATATTTATTTAGGTCTTTATTTAATAATAAAGTCTTTATTTAATAACATAACTCAGGTCTCTTAAGTTATTTTTCTTAAAAAAAAATGCTGTTATGGTTAAAAAAGTTGGTTAAATAAAGATTTAATTGGAATTCTGTGTTTGTGTTCTTTATTAAAATTAAATAATTTAGCAATATCATAAAATGTCCAGGCAGAGCTGCACATAAAATATGGTTTTAAATATTTTCAATAATTATCGATATCGATCAATATGCATTTTTTTTTATCGATAAGCTTTTTTTCTATATCGCCCAGCCCTATATCGGGACATGTTCAGACATGTTTGTGTAACATACGAAAGCGGAGTCGGACATAGACAGCGCCTCAGCAGAGAGGAAGACCACCGGTAGGTTAAAAAAAACATTGTTCACAAAAAGGATTATTTTGGTGTTTTTGTCTTATTAATCCTTTTCACGGACTCATGCCAGAGGGTTTGCATACATTGTACATGTCATATATTATTACGAAACGAACGTTTACGTCTTGACTTAAATATATATCCTAATTTTTTAGTTATATAATTATTTAAGTAGAACAACGACTACAAATTCTGTCGTGGTATGATTATCCATTTCTTTCTTCGTCCTTCGGTAAACGAAAGAAACGTACATCCGACGATTTTGAATGCCTCTCTGTGCAACCGGGAGCACAAGAAGTCGTAGTAATTGTTTAGATTCCAAAAATAAACGAACTAAAAGTACGCTCTAATTCACCCGTTTTGTCATGGTAGTCGACGAGAACAGCACTGTTTTTGCCTACCAGTGTGACCCGGATGTAGCTCGTGACGTCACGCGTGAACTGGTCTATAATCGGGGAAATGTAGGCGGCCTGCAAGAGCTGCTATAGACGGCGATTTGCCGCCGTTGACCGGCTACTTATGACTGCCCTGCCTGGCTAAGACTTTCTTTAAATGGTTTAACATCAATTAACCTTTTATTACAGGAACATAAATTTTAAAAATTTAACTTCAGTCCATTAAAAATGTAAAATGCCACATTAAAAGATTATCGTTCTTAACTAAAACAGCCGTTAATAATAATCACCCCAAACAATTCCTATAAATAAATGTAACAACCATTTTTATTTATAATTTTCTATTTTAAAGTTGGTCATGTTGTCCGGAGATTTTTACAAGATATGGCAATAATTCCTGTTCCCCTTTAAGACGTTAAACAATAAAATTCTGTGCCTCTTTTCTGTTATTTTTTGTTTATTGAGAAGAATTGAAACTAATATTAAAATTCTTTATAATTTGCTTAAAACTACATATTTATTGGTTGTTTTAATGGTAAAAGCAATAAAAAAAATATTTTTTATATGGCATTGAGCTTAAATGAGGGACACTGGTTGAAATGGGGTTAAGTTTCTATGTCTCCAGCTATTAGTTTAGCAGGAATGCCAGGTAATCCGATCTAAATTGTAACCTGTGTGATATGGTCACATGAGACTAAGATTGAGCTTTTTGGAAGCATATGCTGACCAACATTTTGTACTCACTATAAAGTATGGTAGAGAATCTATGATGCTGTGGGCCTGTTTCTTTCAAAGGGCCTGGAAATCTGGTGGAGAAAAATGAAGTGAAAATCTCTCCACTGTGTGAGGATCCAAAGTTAAGTTCTGCAGCTATGACTGAAGCAATCTGGTTCTCCAGACACAAAATGAACCCTCTTCCATGACAATCCCAGATCTGAAATCTTTAGAGAACCTGCAGGAGTTGATTAAAAAAACAAGATGCCAATTACTCATGTAAATCAGTTTGATCTGTTCAAAATTGTAAATTAGACTTCTTTGCCCATTTGGTTCTCATATAAAGAAACATTTGAAGATTTTGCTGGCTGTGCCTAAGGACAAGTTGGCACTAATGACAAGGTTCGAAGTTCACTTTAGCCACTTTAGTTGCTGGCTCAGTCTGTGTGACTTTGTAGAACATTTGGGAAACCTGTTTGTAGCGAAATATGTGCTAGAAATCTGCAAAACGACCTTACATTTGTTGTTAACCTTTGAAAAGAATGTGCAGGAACACCTTTTCTGTTCTTTAACCTATTCCCCCTCTCTGTGTGTCTGCAGAGTACATTGTAGCATTTACAGGGTATTTCTCAGCCAAAGCCCGCAGCCTGTACATCAGCAGCGCCTTGCGGGGAACTGCAGACAAAAAGCTCGAGTGGCACATTGTTCCCAGGGAGAACCCGGCCTCAGACTTCCCCAGCGACTTCGAGCTCATCCACATCCGCCAAGCTTCACCCAGCAGCCTGCTGACCTTAGAGGACCACCCTTACATCAAGAGGGTGACGCCGCAACGCAAAGTTTTCCGAACCCTCAAATACATTCCCTGTGAGTCGCACAGTAGATTGTCTTTGTGTGCGGATAAGGATCCGGGTTTTTTTTTTTTGCAGTCTTGGCACGGCTGTCTGAGAAATCTAAAACTCCGAACAGATACAGGAAGCGGTTCAGCTGCTGCTTTTCACAGAGTGTCTCTGTTTGCTCGGCGCATTTCTGTCCTCGCCGACTGTTTGTGCTGCGGCCCAGGATTGTGTATCCCGACACCAAGTGCAGGGCAGATTGGGGGCGTGCTGACGGGTCTACGGTTGCGTTGAAGGGGGATGGGAAGTAGGACACAGAACGTCTGTTAGCTCTCTCTTTGGGTGGGAGTAGATGAGTCAGAGTGGGCAGGAGGGGTTACGCCCCGAGCCTGGCACTGGATGAAAGACCCCAGTGTGCCCCCGACCTGCTTATAAACATGCTGTCTCACTATGGGTGGTGTGAGCTTCTGGAGAAAAGCTTACAGTGGATCCTAAAGTCATTCAATTTAGTTTTGTCGCAATTTAAGTCATAGTTAGAACCCATAAGTAACTATGGTGCTATGCAGAGAGTTTGTGTCAAACAGTACAAGTAATTAAAAATAGTGCCTAAAAACTAACCTATTAATTACTCCAGTCAAGTCTTAAGTGGCATAGGATAAATGATCTAAACTACAGTTAAAGCTTTAATCCCCAGTTCATGCAGGAACATCATATGAGCTCAACACGATTAACGTGACTAGACCAGAGAGGTAAGAAGGTGAAAACTCAGAGATATCTGGGAGAAATGATCTGAAAGACAATAAAAACCGTCTTTTTATTTCCTATAATTGTTTTCCTTCAAAACACTAAAAATCCATAAAATGCCAACGTGTTTACCATTTTTATTCTTCTGAAAGGTTTTTGCTGCCTGTTGTTCCCACAGTGGCTTTTAAAAATATTAATACCCCCCAGAGCCTTTTCCCATTGTTGCGTTACGACCACAAAGCTCAGTGTTTTTTATCTGAAGGACCCACAGATAGTAGCGTATAACTAAGTTTGAAATTAAACTACACTCTTTCGTTATAATCACACCTGCAAGTCTTTTGGTGCATGTCTCCAGCTGCTTCATATGCCTAAAAACTGAAAATGACTCAGTCAGCTTTGTCAGACCGGAGCACCCGTGAACATCAGAATAAGTCTTTCCCCAGACTCCCAGTTGAATTTAGGTCTGGACTTTGACTGGGCCATTTTAACACGAACATGCATTGATCAAAGCTTTTGCAGCTCTGGCTATATGTTAGGGGTCTTCCTGCTAGAAGGTGAATGTCTGCTCTAGTTTTAAGTCTTTTGCAGCCTTTAACAGGTTTTCCTCAATGATTACATTTTTGGTATTTGTCCCCTACTGACCTCTGACTAGCCTGCCTGTCCCTGTTGGAGAAAAGCATCCCTGCAGAATGATAGTGTCACCAGCATGTCTCACCAAAGGGATGGTGTGTTTAGGGTCAAGTCAGGTTTATTTGTATAGCACATTTGAGCAGTCATTTACAACATGAAAACATAAAAACATCGCAAACGCATCGAAATGGTCACCGGTTATGAGACCGGTAACAAATTAAATTGCATCAGGGGAAAACATCAATACACATCAGATATGTCGGTCAGTGTTCCGGTTATTATGGGTAAAAAGCAACTCTAAACAGGTGGGGTTTCAGTCTTGATTTAAAGGAACTCAGTGTTTCAGATTTTATTTTTGGGGAATCAGATTAAAAGGGGTTGAATGCAGGTGCACTGTAGTTTTTCTTGTGAAATTGTTTTGGAAGAAATGTATAATTTTCTTATAGCTTCACAATTATTCCCTACTTTTGTTGGGTCTGTCACAAGAATAAACAAAAAGGGTATAAATACTTTTGCAAAGCACTATACTTCCACACATTTCTTTTTCCACAGGCCTGTTTTGTTGATTTTGACATACATGCATTAAAATGTCAACATCAGACCAACCCAGTATGTCTCAGTGTCACTTTTGCAACGACTTCACATTATTGGCTGTATTTTATGTGCAAGTCATTAAAGACTGCATGTGGTGACGAGGTTTGGTTTGATTTCCCCAAGCGGACGATCACACAACAGTGTTAAAGGGAGGGAATGTGGTATTTGCAACAAACTAGAATCATCTGGGGAGATCGATGGAGATGTTGCAGAATAGGATCTGTCATGTTTCATTCAGTGTTGTGACAAGTGGATAGTTAATTAACATCTGTGGTGATGATTTACCCAGAGAATAGGAGGAAGGTTCAGTGCAATTCAAGCTCGCGCTTCAGCTGCGCTACACACACATTTAACTTGTCAAACAGGATGAGTTAGATTAGGTAATTTTACCTGTTCTCACAAAGTATGAAAAACAAATTGGAGCAGCATGGAGCAATATTTAGTTGCACTTTATAATAACTAACTACACTTATCAAGTAGAAGTAATCCTTAATTAATGATGATCTCTGGATTGATTAAGTATTTATTCATGATTAATTAATGCTAAATAAGTTGTAGTTATTCTAAAGTTCTGCCAAAAATTCTTAGACATTTCCTGTGGTCTGACTGTGATTGACATGAATCATATTTCCCCACTAGAAATGTCACACGGACGTACCGCGGCAGCACCGTGCTGTATAGTCACTTCCTGCATTAAGATGAGAGAACCTCTCCAAACAGAAATCATTGGGAACAGAGTTAAGAACCGACTCGTGTAACTTAGTGGCGGCATGTTGTTTCTGTTGCTGGTTAGGGCTGATTAGTGTAACATAATGTTTCTGCTGATTAGTGTAACATAATGTTTCTGCTGATTAGTGTAACATAATGTTTCTGGGTTCAGCCTTCAATTTCAACAAATTTGTTAGTCGTTCTGGCTCAATGTAATCAGATTTCTAGTGTAATTTCTCTGTGAAACCAAATTTAGCTGTCTGTTGATAATTAAACACAAAATTAAAATACTCTGGGTTATTAAAAGTGAAAAAAAAAAGAAAAAAAAAAAAAAAAAAAAAATATATATATATATATATATATATATATATATATATATATATATATATATATATATATATATATATATATATATAAAGTGGACAGGTTTTCTTCTGGTTATTTGCTATTTTGAAATCCAAATTTCCATCATATGTTAATGTAATTAATAGATAAATTGGGAAACCCATGGTTGAAAATTTTTTAAATTTTCCATTGTGTTGTGGTTTAAAGTCCTTCTAATGAGATGCCAGAGAAAGTACTGGAGTGACAAGTTTTTTTCTGCAGGCATGCTGCACACTGCCTATTGGCTGCCTTCAAATAAACTCCTACATGTCCCTGTTTGGAAATATTTCTGGTCACAAAGACACGGACAGACCACCAATCTTGTTATGAACACCATACACTTGTTAGCAAGCCATAAAATCAATTACAGTTAACAATAAATAAACATGTTAGCATTTGTTTAGCTTTAATAATCAGCATAAAGGATTTTTGCAGCAGTTGGAACAATTGTTACTTTTCTGTTTTAAATAAAATAAGATCATGTTATACAATTTTGTTTTAAACTGTGATATAGATATGAAACTGTTGAATTATTACCCAAGTTCACCATGCCATGAGTATGTCATACTGTACCTACCCATACCCATAGACATTATATATGTAGATCATTACGTGCTGGAGCACAGCCAACGGGAATAAACGCAGAGGGAGCAACTTTGCCCGTATTTTCTGCAGTTTACTGTTGCAATAACCGCCGATAACTACTGAAAGTAGATGACACGATGCAGATCACCATTTTGGGCTGACATTGGTTCTGAAGATTCGTTTTTACTTGGTGAGAACAATGCAGAAACCCAACAGAACGACCATCATTTTATGTTTATTAATTTGTTATCGCAGTATTTCACAAACTAAGGCTGAATCATGTTGCCAGGGTACTTACCCTGGAGTTACAGAGTACATAGACATCCAAGAAGCTGCGCAAACCAGTTGTTTTAAAACTAAATATTTCCATATGAAACCACATATTTATACATTAATATGTCATATGTCTGTTAAAGAGCATACATTTCTGAAATACGTTTAAACAACATATTTCAACATTAAAACATGTTTTTTATGTGTGACAGCATCCTGTATCATAACCACATCTCTGCCGTTTGTAACAAACCAAATCATGTGAAAATCGGGTAAAAATTCAGGGATTTATTTTAACTGGGCAAACAGCTTCCTCAGTACAAATAAATGCACCGGGGTCACGTGAGAGACCCATCCAAGATGGCGGCCGTGCTGAAACGTCTGCTCCAGCAGGCAGCGCCAGTCCATGGGGCGTCTACCTATATAATGTCTATGCCCGTACCTACCTGGTTCCTACCTCGTGCTTTAAAAGCATCAGAAAGCTGTGCTAAGTTCTGCTCTTGCTTAATTAACTGGTAATAATGTATTCCTTCACACTGACTAAGATGATGCAGACATGAAATTAGGCATCTGTGATCCACCACACATTGTAATATTAAAACATTATGACGAGAGTGACCAGAATTAGATGAGTGTAATAATCTTAACTAAAAAGATTGGCTGCGTCATGTCGGCAAATAGATAAAAGTGAAATTGACCGGTTTAGGGAATGAAGCACCTACATGATCTGAACTCCGTATGACTGTATTTTTGCTCTCTACTCCTTTTTTTATTTTCTTCATAGCACCTGAACCTGCTGTACCCTGCAACGGCCCACCGGATTCCCAAAAATGGCAGTCGTCTCGGCCCTTCAGGCGAACCAGCCTGTCGCTCGGCTCGGGTTTTTGGCACGCCACCGGCCGCCACTCCAGCCGCCGCCTGCTGCGCGCCATCCCCCGCCACGTTGCTCAGATCCTGCAGGCAGATGTTTTGTGGCAGATGGGACACACTGGTAAGAAGGTGATCATTTTATGCAAGATAAAATAATCTGAGCCTGTCTTCCTAACCACATCTTTTTTTCTGGGGTGCAGGTTCTGGCGTGAAGGTAGCAGTTTTTGATACAGGTCTGAGCGAGAAGCACCCGCATTTTAAGAACGTGAAGGAAAGGACAAACTGGACCAATGAAAAGACTCTGGATGATGGTGAGGATATCAATGGCACTGTTTAGTCAAATGTTTAGACTCATTATATCGACTGAGAACAGAAAGATCTGAAGATAAGAGAAGCTTTATTGTTCATTTTGGTATTAAGATATTAAATAACAGGGTGTGTACAGGAAATAATAATATTTGGGGGGTTTTAGGGTCTTTTGTCTGTATCATCTGTTGCTGGTTTGGTGGGTGTCTTTGTTGTAAAGTTCTGATTGGGCCTTTGTTCTGAGTTTGTTTAGACAGCGCTGCTCCTGACGTTTCTGGCTCATCTTGCTTCCTCCCACACAACAGGCAGCTCTGTCTCATTTATGACTTTATTTAGTCAGTTTTTATTCATTTGAGATAAATCTTTGTTAATTCAATTGGCTGTGGAAATCCGTTATTTCCCATCGTTTGGTATCACCTTAGTTGGGCTTCGTGGTGCGAGCCAAAATAAACATCAAATGAAGTCCAGAACCACCAAACTGCCTGCGGGGTTTGATGGAGCGAGATCGGCCATGTTTTGATAAACTGGGAATATTGGACCTGGTCTGCCCCTGAGATCTAACCTCTCCTACCACACCTGAAACAGAAAATTACAGTAATTCCCAAATTAGAAAAACCCTAATGGAATCACTCCTGAGGTTGGAAATCCGTCTTGCTGCCAGCTCAAAAGTTCAGGCTATATAGGCTGCTCCACAACCAGTTGTGTTTGAAATAAAAGCAGTCCCACATCACAGACCAAATGAGTTTTGGTGGAAAGAAATTAACCTTCTCCGTGGCACAAATCTACTAATAAGTATATTAGTTTTATAGAAAACCTGTTTTATTGAACACATGCTGCTGATTCTGTATATTGAATTATTAATTGAATGATACGTTTTTAAAATAAGGTGGAGTGTAGGTATGTAGAGTTCAATCGGTGATGTTATTGATAAAAGCCAGCTGTCAAACAGAGGTGGTCTTCATTCAAAGAAGATAGCAACAAGGGTTCTGCATGCTGATTATTGTGCAGTCATTTCTGTAAATCTGAGTATAGAAGAAAGAAATGTGCACTTTGATTGAAATAAGTTGTTTAGAGCGATGAAAACATGTAAATACCTGCAGAAAAGGAAATGCTGCGCCGGTAAAATCATCTCAAATGCAAAACCTGAAAGAAGGCAGACGGCATGACTTAACAAAACTGCTTTGACCGACTCAAAAGAAATGGTGCAACATCTTCTTGAACTATGAAAGTACAATTGTTCTTTTTGGGTCTGGGTGCTGCAGAGAGTTTGTCCCACACACTGCAATCAAGGCCAATGTACACTGTGAAGCATTGTAAGCACAGGCATGTGGATGCTTCTCATACTATGGTGTCAGGCCTATTTATCACATACCAGCGTTAAATGGATCAGTTTACATGCATCCAGATATTAGAAGAGGTCCTGTAGTCTCATCCTGAAGGGGAAATACCCCTGACACTTCTGCTTCAACTACACAAAAACCTCAGTAGCCCAGCGGACCTTTATCCGACAAAAAACGTGTGCGGTGACATCAAAAGTGCCGTTTCTGAAGCAAAACCAGGAAATCCAGAGAAATTGTGGAATGTAATCCATCCGTCCTCTGCTAGGATACCTGCTTACAGGTTGGCCGACTCCATGCAACAAAGAGGTTAAATATAAAAATAAATATATAAAGAGCTAAATATTAGTTCAGCATCTCCCAGTAAAGCTAGACCTTTAAACATTTCTCCATTTCAAAAATACATGTTTGAGATTGCACACGTTTTTTATTTTTTTCCACAATCCTAATATTGTTGTAGAAAGGGTTGTGTTCCCACTGCGTTTGCATGCGTAGAAATAAAAGCTGTTATGAGAGTTTTGAGCCTTATTCACTTTTATTAACCAAACTAATACTGGTTTTAACACAACAGTGTAAAAAATCTTAAAAATGTACAATAGTAAACCGTTTTTGTTATCCTATGTTTATCACAATGGAGGAACTTTTAGAATTGAGCACAGGGAGTAGAAGGAGATGAAGTAATAAAAAACAAATACACGGCACTGAACTAGATCATTACTGGGTTGTAAACCCATGAACTGGTTCCTTTTAGTCTGCCTGAGCTGAACTTTGACCTAGTTCTGGTTAGGTGCAACTTTGTACAACACTGAACATTGGTCTTTCTCAGCACTTAACAGCTGATTATCAGTAATCTGATTACCTCTGTTATCATGGATTTCTGAGCTGAGGCCAAGTTGGGCTTTGCTCCAACCTCCCAGCTGATAAAATCCAAGACTTCCCACTTTATCACTTGTCCTCATTTCCCAAAAGCTCTACATTACCAATCAGAGGTCCGCCCACACGTGTTTTGACTCGGCACATGTAATAAACAGGTACGAAGCCAGAGACCGCAGTGGTGAAATTACGTCTCTAGTGGGCAGAATGATATTAAAAAGTACTTTAATTTAGAGAATATTTTCCTTTTATTAATTCCTGAAGAACTTTTTTTCTCTTTCTTAGGACGGGACTGTATTTCTCTTAGCAGTTATTAGGGATTCCTTTCGAACCTGGACATTTCTGGAAATGATTTTAGCATTTTTACACATCTGTATAAGTGTGAAAAAGGAAATGAGAGGATGGAAACATACACTGTATTGCCAAAAATACTCGTTCACCTTCCTTGACTCGCATATAAACTTCAGTGACATCCCATTCTTAATCCATTGGGTTCAATATGACGGTTCACCCCTTGCAGCTGTAACAGCTTCAAATCTTCTAGAGTGTTTATGGGAATTTTTAACCAATCTTCCAGAAGCGCTTTCCTGAGGTCAGACACTGATGTTGGACGAGAAGGCCTGGCTCTCAGCCTTCGCTCTAATTCATCCCAGAGGTGTTTTATTGGTTTGAGGTCAGGGCTCTGTGCATCCACACCAAACTGTCACCCCTGTCTTTATGGACCTTGCTTTGTGCTCTGGTGCACAGTCATGTTTTCATCATTCATCACAAAGAACGCACCTCAACTACTCTAGAGCTGTGGTTCCCAACCCCGGTCCTCAAGTACCCCTGCCCTGCATGTTTTATATGCGTCTCTGTTGCCGCACAGTTGATTCAAATGATTGCCTGACCTCCTCAGCAGCCATCAAGGGCTGCAGAAGCCTCCTAATCACTCATTCATATAAGTCAGCAAGGAGACACCTAGAACATGTAGGACAGGGGTACTTAAGGCCCACGGTTGGGGACCACTGCTCTAGAGTCCAGTGGAGGCGAGGAGATCTGTGGCGGTCGACTCTGCAGAAAATTACCGACTTCTTAGCACTATGCGCCTCAGCATCCGCTGCCCCCGCTCCATCAGTTTATGTGGCCTACCACTTCATGGCTGAGTTGCTGTCGTCCCCAATTTCTTCCATTTTGTTATAACAATTTACTGCAAAACATTTCAGAGCGAGGAAACCTCACGGCTGGACTTGTTGCACAGGTGGCATCCTTTCACAGAACCACGCTGGGAGTCACTGAGCTCCTGAGAGCGACCCGTTCTTTCACAGATGTTGGGAGAAACCGTCTGCATGCCGAGGTGCTTGATTTTATACACCCACGGCGGTGGAAGTGATTGGATGGATGAGTGAATACTTTTGGCAATATGTTGTGTTTGTGTTTCCAGACTTCATTTTTTATCCCATTGTTTAAATGTTTTTCCTTCCAGCATTTTTTATTTCCTTCCTTTGCTTTTTTTGTATCCTTTCCACTTCACCTATCCTTATAACCTGTGTTCATCCCTTCCTTTTGCCCTTTTTTGTTCCCCCCTCTGTCCTTCCTTCCTTCCTTCCTTCCTTCCTTCCTTCCTTCCTTCCTTCCTTCCTTCCTTCCTTCCTTCCTTCCTTCCTTCCTTCCTTCCCTCCTTCCTTCCTTCCTTCCTTCCTTCCTTCCTTCCTTCCTTCCTTCCTTCCTTCCTTCCTTCCTTCCTTCCTTCCTTCCTTCCTTCCTTCCTTCCCTCCCTCCCATCTGTTCTTCGTTTTTCTCCTTCCAGTTATTTCACTGCAGGCAATACATTCATTGTGTTTCCTTAATTCAATTAAATTTTATTTATATAGACCAGTTCACGCGTGACGTCACGCGTGACGTCAGCGCTACATCCGGATCTCGGTGGTTGGCAAAAACAGCGCTGTTCTCGTCTACTACTGTGACAAAACGGGTGATTTAGAGCGTATTTTTAGTTAGTTTATTTTTGGAATCTAAACAATGCCTACGACTTGTTGTGCTCCCGGTTGCACACAGAGGCATTCCAAATCGTCGGATGTACGTTTCTGTCGTTTACCGAAGGAGGAAAGACGAATAAAGAAATTGATATTTTCAATGAAAAGAGCGCAGGCAGACACTCACAATGGACTGGGGGATCCATCATACTGCGACAGAATATGCTGTCTACATTTCATCTCCGGTAAATACAACTTAATTCTGCTCTAGTCATTGTTGTACTTAAATAGCGGCGGAGGGGAGGTGGCGATCGCTACACGGGCCGGAGAAGCGGTAGCAGCAGCCGCTGACTATTCCGGCCCGTGTAGCGATCGCCACCTCCCCTCCCCTCCGCCCGTTCATGGGCGCTAGTACTTCTGTGTTTACGCTGCAATGTCGCCGATACCCCCACCAATTTTAACAAGACAAAAACACCAAAATAATCCGTAGTGAACTATGTTTTTTTTTTAACCTACCGGGCGGGTCTTCCTGTCCGACTCCGCGTTCGTATGTTACACATGTCTGAACATCCATCCATCCATGTTCTGACCCGCTTAATCCCTCATGGCGTCGCGGGCGTTGCTGGAGCCTATGTCCAGATATAATATAATTGCAGCCGTCCAGTGGTTTCATGCTTCCATGCTCTCTCGTGTGTACTGGCCTGCGTGTTTATAAGGTAGCTGTATATGTCGCGGTACTGAACGCTTGGCAGCATTTCACAGACTCGCTCCGTCCCTTCAGGCTTTTGCTGTGTGGATCTGGCAATCTGATACCATCAACCATCAACTTAGTCTTAAAACGATCTTGTGATACGTTATCTAAAGAAGAAAAATACGTGGAGAACTCGTCAGTTTCTCTGTTTGCGTCCGCCATTGTGTTCGTCTTTTGCCAACCAGTCCGGCGCGCATGCGCGAAAAACCCGAATCAAAACAATAACAATGAACTGGTCTATAGTGCCAATTCATGGTACATGTCATCTCAAGGCAATTTCCAAAGTCAAATTAAATCAGATTATACAGATTGGTCAAAAAGTTTCCTCTCTAAGGAAATCCAGCAGATTGCATCAAGTCTTGACAAGCAGCATTCATTCCTTCTGAAAGAGTGCAGAGCCACAGGGAGAGTCGTCTGCATTGTTGATGGCTTTGCAGCAATCCCTCATACTGGGCAAGCATGAAGCGACAGTGGAGTGGAAAACTCCCCCTTAACAGGAAGGAAAAACCTCCAGCAGAACCAGAACCAGGCTCTGTGTGAACGGTCATCTGCCTCGACCGACTGGGGGTTAGAGAAGACAGAGCAGAGATACAACAAGAGAGACAAAAAAGCCCAGAAGCACTATTTTAGATTTAATAATGAGCTCTTGAAACAGAAGTCTGGAACAGTTTGGGGTTCTTTCATTAAACTATGTAGGAACCCTGATTATTATCAGTTATCCGTATGTTTTTGTATGTAATAGTGTGTAATGATGCATTATCTGCGTTGTGAACTCAAGAACATGTTAAGGTGTGACAGGTTGCAGTTTTCGCCGATGATCTTGTTCATGATTTACTGCTCGTCCTGTTTTTCAGGCCTGGGCCACGGTACGTTTGTTGCAGGAGTTATAGCCAGTATGAGGGAGTGTCAGGGCTTTGCCCCCGACTCTGAGCTCCACATCTTTAGAGTGTTCACCAACAACCAGGTAACCACAGCACATGCCCATCATATGTGCTTAGTGTCGAATTTTATCTGCATACAAGAAAACACTGAATTACGTCTCAAATGAAACCAAAATATGTGCTGTTTCCACATTTTAGGTTTCCTACACCTCGTGGTTTCTGGATGCTTTCAACTACGCCATTTTGAAGAAAATCGATGTTTTGAACCTCAGCATCGGGGGACCTGACTTTATGGACCACCCTTTCGTCGATAAGGTACAGCAGACAGCGGGGTGTAGTCTGAAGGTTTTTTTAACGTAAAACTTTGGTGTGGCTGCTGATGAAGTGCTGTGAAGCGTTCTTCAATGCAGCAGCTTAATAAGGCAAAGCAGGTCAAATGTCAGTTGGAACAGGTCAAGCCAGGTGCATGAAAACATGTACAACAACAACAATTTAAGGTGTTCTTCCCTCCCTGAGGAGTTCAAAAACAAGTTGGCTTTCTGAGAGTGATCAGAGTTTAATTGGTCTTTTAAAAGTACATTAATTGAATAAGAAAAATCTCCTTTCATGGCACATGCAAAGTTTCCATCTTGGTTTGCTTTCACTGGCAAGGACTTTTTCAGTTTTGCTACACATTGGAGGACCTTACTCCTCCATATTGCATATCTGAATTATTTTTCAAGCATAAATATTATTTGAAAATCAGTTGCCACAATTACTTATTTTTAAGATTCCTCCCTCCACGAACAAATGCTATCAATTTACATGCATATAAAACACGACTTTTCAATTTTATGTTTCTGGTTTAAAGTGTGAGCGTAAACTTTGAAAAAAATACTGCTCTGTTTTAATTAAAATGGTATGTCATATTATTTATACTCTTCTCACTTATTGCAGGAAAAAAATCTGTGTTTGCACTACAGCAATCCAAGCATTCTTGCATTGGATGATCAGCTTTTTGTCTGTTTTCGCTTCTGTTTTTACAATTTCTCTTGTAAATCTTGGAAGGCCTCTGTCCCATCACCCTAATCTTTAGCTGCCACCACAGATTATCTGTCGGACAGATTTCTTGTGATCCTAACATGATATATAAATAAAGTTATCTTGACATAGAAACCTAAATCTGCCAGGGATGTGAATTATTTTGGGCTCAATTTTATTGATTGATTAATTTATTGTCATGATCTGTAAAATAAAATAAAATTAAACAGGTGTGAGTGATGGACTTTAAAAAGTTGAAACTCACTCAAACATTACAGAATCAGACTAAAAACAGAATGAATAAATATCTGCAATTCAAATGAAAAGTCCTTGTGCATCAAGTACCTGCTTGCAGTGAGCCAGGCAGCAAGCACACAACCTCTTTGGTTGAAGGGAACATTATTGGAAATGCAATAAACGTGTCAAGTTGTGGAAAGAGGAGTATATTGGTCCTCTGGCGTACGACTCTCATGGCGTCGCTAATTACATCGTTTTTTTTATCACTACAATGGAGCGTAGTGGAGAGTTAGTTGTTCAGACCGTTGTGTAGCTCCCCTTTGACTGTGATTTCCACATTTTTCTCCCACAGCTAGATTATCAGAAATAGACTTTTAGTCTAGTAGTTTTTGTGTTGAAATTTGTTGAGTAAACGCATTGTTTATGTTTTTCTGCCCCTTTTACTATGGTTTTCTTTTTAGGGACCATGGCATATACAAACTAAAAAAATTTTTTCAAGTGGTTTTAATTATTAATAAATGTAATTAATTGATAAACAATGACTACAGTGGGGAAGAACGTGCTGCAGGATTCTTAATGGATGGAAATAATATTTTCTCAACTCAAAACCAAATCCATTAAAGATCATAGTGTTGGTTGATGTGTTTAACATTTGCTTAAAATATAAGGGGAAGAAATATGTGAAATATGACTGAGGAAAGCACCTTAAACTGTGAAAATGTAAGGATGGAAAACCTTGGAAATAGAAACTCTTCAGATTTTTACTACATTTCCTTTGTATGCTTGACTGACAGGTGTGGGAGCTGACTGCCAACAAAGTGATCATGGTTTCTGCCATCGGAAACGACGGACCTCTGTATGGGTACGTTCGTCTTTTCAGCTTCCACACAGCAGAAATTATGCGTACAAGGATCGAAGGAATCTCATTTTGGTCTGATTAACCCTGATTCAGTGGGTCTTAGAAAGATGCTGTGCCACCAGATAACTTAAAGATTGACCACTTAGCTTAGGCACCAGCTCTGAACTAGCTGTAGAACCAGTTTGGTAAATTATAGGGCGATAATTCCCTGTTTAATTTCTGACTTCAGGGCCTTAGCTGGAAACCATTTTGTTTTGATAAGATGAATGTAAATTGTACCTTTAGCCTTGTAAAGTAAATTTTGAATAACTTTCAGAACCCTGAACAATCCAGCCGACCAGATGGATGTAATTGGAGTTGGAGGGATCGACTTTGAGGACAACATAGCAAGGTTTTCCTCCAGAGGCATGACAACCTGGGTAAGTTGGGACCGGGATACACACATTCATATTTCCAAATGATCTGTCCTGCTGTTTTGGACTTAGTCCACCACCCTATTGTACTAGTTTCACTTAATTTTGTTGTAAAGTTGCTACTATTCAGAATAAAGTGTATAGAAAAATAAATAGACTTTTGTTTGCATTCGGTCTGCACAGCATGCATCAAATTTGTTTTCAGTCTGATGTGCAGCCCTCATCTCAGCCTCTGCTCCCTTTTCTACCATTGTGCAGGAGCTGCCGGGGGGTTACGGCAGAGTAAAGCCTGATATCGTAACCTATGGTTCCGGGGTTCGAGGTTCTGGGTTGAAGGAAGGATGTCGCTCGTTGTCTGGGACCAGCGTGGCCTCTCCTGTGGTCGCAGGTGCTGTCACACTTTTGGCCAGGTGAGATTCCTAAACTAGACCGATCTGCCATCAGATAGCTTAGCTACATTTTCTTCATGTTGTTTCAGTTTTACACTCGTAGACAAACTCTTGAAGGGTAGCTCGCTCCCAAATTTAATTTTCTTTTCTTAAAAAAAACTGCTAACATGGTTGTCTTATGGCGCTGTTTACATATCCTGGTCATTATTTTGACAAATTGCTGCATATACAGTTTCCCCTACCATTGTACAAGGGGGCCGCCTCGCCCTGCCAACAAAATCACCCATCCTCCCAAGAATGTCACGAGATGTAGTAGTAATTAAACGTCTGTAGGTGTTCTGGGTTCATTTTATTAAAATTATTAGACTTTCTAAATAGCAGCAGATCTGGGATTTTGACAGGAGGTTGTTTGAGAGCTACTGTATATTCCCAGCATTGAGTTCTCCTCTCAGTGGATTCAAGCCTGGAAAAGCATCTGAAGTACAGAGCCCTGATTGATCTATCAATCAATCGATCACCTTCTACCTGAATGAAGAATTCTAAGTTTCTAAATGGGTGGAAAACCTTTTTTTTGAAAAGGTCTACTACAGCATATTTTTTAATGTTAACTGCTTTTGGTTTTTTTCTGCAAAAGAAATGTTTTGAACTTGTGTCCCAGAAACCAAGGCGCCATTTGCTTCTGATTGGAAATTGAACCCTTTGAAATTTCCATACAAAACTCAAAATGCCAGATTCTGCCAGAGCATATAAACGTTTAGTATCATTGAATGTGGTTAAGCCCAGCAAAGGGGACATTTGTCTTCGCAGAGAGCATACAGACTTTCTTTTCAATCATTCAGCCTCTGTTAGACGTTGAAAAGTAAGCTGCCAGAACTGATTCCCTCTGCTAACTCAATAACATGTTTTTTTATATCTGCAAGTAATCCCTGTGTCGTGGGCTTTTAGATTAAGTGTGAATCATCAGCTTTTTCAACGACCCGAAGCTCAGTGTAACAATGCAGGATGTATTGTAAAATGCTGAAGCTTAGCCTTGTAGTTATCTCTGATTTTGTAATCCTCCATGAGCACGAAGGCATGCTGCTGATTAATTTTTGGTGTCAATCCCAGTCTATCAGTGTCGCATCCCAACACAGGGGAAAGCTCTCTTGTTGCTGAGCCAATTTGTCAGCTCACATTACCGTGTTAAACATCACAGCAGCCACACGTATTCTCTGCTCTCAGCTCCATCCTGGTGAATCTGACACCAGCAGATATGTGAACTCAGTCTGTCCTGATTCCTCCTGCAGCACCGTCCTCAACCGGGAGCTGGTGAACCCCGCCTCCATGAAGCAGGCGCTGATCGCCTCGGCCCGCCGGCTGCCCGGGGTCAACATGTTTGAGCAGGGCCACGGGAAATTGGACCTGATCCGAGCCTACCAGATCCTTAACAGCTATAGACCCCAGGCCAGGTGAGCACATTGGCGTGAAATAACAAAAGGGGGGGAAAAAAAACAAGCAGGAGACAGAAAGTTGTGCACAAAAAGAGGGCAGGAGTTTGCAAAAGTCATGTTGCTTTATACACACACCCAAAGATGATGTAACGCTGAAATAGACCAACCCAGTGATTTTAGAGTCCTGCCTGAGCAGTTTTATGCTCCCTGTAGGTTTACATTAAACTCATCTGATGTTTGTAGGGAAAGTGTGTTTAAGACGGCAGTTACATTTTTATTTCGTTTCCATTTATAGAAAGCAGCAGCAGAAACATTGATCATGGTCTGAAAGTGGAGTAATCTTTTAATCCACATTTATATAAATCAGAAATAAACAACAAATTGCTCTGATTGGACCAATATCTCCAATATAAATACCTGAATGTCTAATTGGTGTATTTACTAAACATTTTAACCGTGCTCTAACAAAAAAACTCACGTAATCTTCACTCCCATCACGTTGAATATTAGTTTACGGCATGATCTCAGCCTTCTGTCTGCTCCAAGTTGTAGTCTTTGATATTTAAGTCCAAAAATAGTGTGATAATGTGGAAGCAGGGTTGGATTTTGTTTCTAAGCTCTGCTCATTTTATTCCCAGTCTGTCTCCCAGCTACATCGACCTGACAGAGTGCCCATACATGTGGCCTTACTGCTCTCAGCCAATCTACTACGGAGGAATGCCCACCATCGTTAACGTGACCATCCTCAACGGGATGGGCGTCACTGGCAGGATCGTCGACAAGGTTAGCCAAGAAGACTGTAAATGAAGGGAAATCGTGTTCCTTACATTAGCATAGCCTTAGCTGAGCTCATCTTATATTTGAATTTAATTTATACCATGGTCTGGGTGAATACTCGATTCTGATTGGCTGCAGCATGTCCGTTAGAAAGTGTTATAGGACACCTGTAAACAAGTTCCGGTCAAATATCCTGATTGTTCTAAATTATCGCGCTGGCTCAAACGTTAGCAGGTAACGGCAAGGCAGCTGACAAAACAGAGAGCTGGTTACCTTGGCAGGGCGTCACAACGAGAGATATTAAATAGTACTCTCAGCCGCTTCTTGTGCACAAACTTACCATTTTAACAGTGAAAAAAAAACATTAAAGTATTAATGATTAAATTAATATTTATTTTTTAGTTAGTGACCATGTCATAAGCGGGATAATGCCCTTCGAGGTGTCCATCATCAGAAATGAATGGACTTCTCCGGAAGCAGCCTCGCCTCTGCGGCATCCATTAATTTCTGATAATGGACACCTTGAAGGGCATTATCCCTTACATAACTTACTTTATATCTTAATTTAGCTTATGTTAAACGAGTTTTTATCTTGGATGTACTTCAAGCGCCTGGGGATGCAGAGCGCTTCTGCAAACATTTGTGGAAAAACAGGGACTGTGATACAATGTCACCTGTGTAATAAATCCAGTTGGGAAGTTTCTTAGCTATCAAATCTGCATCAATCAACTGCTAGTTGCATTATTCAATTAAATTTTATTTATATAGCGCCAATTCATGATACATGTCATCTCAAGGCACTTTACAAAGTCCGATTCAATCAATTCGTACAGATTATAACAAAGTAAGGGCCATGTTGTATGACAGCAACCCCCTAACAAACTAGGGCTGAACAATTAATCGCATTTTCAATATAATCGCGATTTAAAAAAACGCAATTTCCAAATCGCAGAGTCTGCAATTTTTGGCTATGTAACAATTAGGGAATTAGACACGTCCATTAGGTGTCAGTAAAATGTTTGAAGTGGGTTTGCCTCCACATGGAAGGGAAGACGGTTGCAGCAGTAAGATAATCAAATTTTATTACGTGTTTTAGAGTTTATATAATCATACATAGCATTAAGTACAGGTCAATCAGTTTAATACATAGACTTGCTTGTTGGTTGCACTTTATGTTCAACAAGGATTGATGTCCAAATCAACTAAAAGCTGTTCTCTTGAATAATATTCTGATTAATAGAAACATTAAAAGTTCTTGTTTTGAATAGTCCTTGTTTACAAACGTCTTTATTTAGACGCCATTTTTGTTGCTTGTGGTTAACGCAGAGAAAAGTCAAAATTGCAATTTTGGTTGAAATATATTGTAGGCAGAACGCAATCATTTCTGCTCTGAGTTTAGATGCTGTGGGTCTTCTAGCACCTAATCCGCACAGCGAGGGAACAAAATGATTTGTTGTTTGTATATGTTTAAAAAGACATGATAAATTAAACTGGGGGGAAAAAATCGCATTAAATCGCAATATTAAGAAAAAAAATCGCAATTAGATTATTTGCCAAAATCGTTCAGCCCTATAACAAACTGGGGTCGGTGGATGCTGAGACATGGTGTGCAGAGGTTGTCAACTTCCAGAGAGTCCATCGCTACAGACTCCAAACTTCACTGCAAGAAAGGAACTAAAACTAAGTAAAATTTTCTGTAAATGAGAGTGTTTGTCCTTGATTTGAGCAGGCAAGTTTAAATGATCTGCCGATGGAATAAGTGTTTTACACTTAATATAGCAACAACTCATCTCTATCATCTAATTTCAAGTGCAGTATATCTGATTATCTTATTTTAGGGGTCAAAAGACTCATTCCATTGGCGGATAATCTTATTTATCTGCTCAAATCAAGGACAAATGCAGTCATTTAAAGAACATTCTACTTGCTTTTAGCTCCCTTTTTGCAGTGTTAATGTGGCCTTTAGAATAACTCAAGAACATTGCATAGTGACCTTCAGGGAATGGGTTTCCACGACTGAGCAGCTGCGTCTGAGCCTTACAATAACAAGTGCAACACAAGTGTTGGATGCAGTGGTGTAAAGGACGTCATCCCTGCTGGACTCCAGAGCAGAGGAGCGTTCTCTGCCTCGATGAATCATGGCTTTATGCAGAGCAATCCAGTGCACAAGCCTGGCTTCAGCGAACAGTGTGCCGCTGTTTTTATTTTTTTTATGAGTTTTGTTGGGTCTCTTGGTTCCAATGAAAAGGACTTCTAAAGTTTCTGCATACCAAAACAGTTTTGAGAATTGGGCTCATTTATGGGATGGATGCCCCCTTCCTGTTTCAACATGACTGTGCACCAGTGCACAAATTAATGTCTGCAACGACACAGATAAGCAAGTTTGTTCTGGAGAAACCTGAGGGACCCACGTAGGGTCCTGACACTAACCCGAAAAATAAGATTGGGATCAATGAGAGCGGAGACTACAAGCCAGGCTCCTCCTCTACTATTGGTGTCTGATACCATGAATCTTACCTCTGTCATAAAGTCACAGCTTCTCATAAAAAAAAAACTAAATCTTCTGGAGTTGAAGCTGTTTTAGGTGCAAAGGCAGGACCATCATCACATTTAACCATTTGGATTTAGGATATATATATATATATATATATATATATATACACTCACCGGCCACTTTATTAGGTACCCCATGCTAGTAACGGGTTGGACCCCCTTTTGCCTTCAGAACTGCCTCAATTCTTCGTGGCATAGATTCAACAAGGTGCTGGAAGCATTCCTCAGGGAGTTTGGTCCATATTGACATGATGGCATCACACAGTTGCCGCAGATTTGTCGGCTGCACATCCATGTTCCACCACATCCCAAAGATGCTCTATTGGATTGAGATCTGGTGACTGTGGAGGCCATTTGAGTACAGCGAACTCATTGTCATGTTCAAGAAACCAGTCTGAGATGATTCCAGCTTTATGACATGGCGCATTATCCTGCTGAAAGTAGCCATCATGGGTTGGGTACATTGTGGTCATAAAGGGATGGACATGGTCAGCAACAATACTCAGGTAGGCTGTGGCGTTGCAACGATGCTCAATTGGTACCAAGGGGCCCGAAGAGTGCCAAGAAAATATTCCCCACACCATGACACCACCACCACCAGCCTGAACCGTTGATACAAGGCAGGATGGATCCATGCTTTCATGTTGTAGACGCCAAATTTTGACCCTACCATCCGACTGTCGCAGCAAAAATCGAGACTCATCAGACCAGGCAACGTTTTTCCAATCTTCTATTGTCCAATTTCGATGAGCTTGTGCAAATTGTAGCCTCAGTTTCCTGTTCTTAGCTGAAAGGAGTGGCACCCGATGTGGTCTTCTGCTGCTGTAGCCCATCTGCCTCAAAGTTCGACGTACTGTGCGTTCAGAGATGCTCTTCTGCCCACCTTGGTTGTAACGGGTGGTTATTTGAGTCACTGTTGCCCTTCTATCAGCTCGAATCAGTCTGGCCATTCTCCTCTGACCTCTGGCATCAACAAGGCATTTCCGCCCACAGAACTGCCGCTCACTGGATGTTTTTTCTGTTTCGGACCATTCTCTGTAAACCCTAGAGATGGTTGTGCGTGAAAATCCCAGTAGATTAGCAGTTTCTGAAATACTCAGACCAGCCCTTCTGGCACCAACAATCATGCCACGTTCAAAGTCACTCAAATCACCTTTCTTCCCCATAATGATGCTCGGTTTGAACTGCAGGAGATTCTCTTGACCATGTCTACATGCCTAAATGCACTGAGTTGCCGCCATGTGATTGGCTGCTTAGAAATTAAGTGTTAACGAGCAGTTGGACAGGTGTACCTAATAAAGTGGCCGGTGAGTGTATATATATATATATATATATATATATATATATATATATATATATATATATATATATATATATATATATATATATATATATATATATTAAAAATACAATACATCGGCAATATTTTTGGTGATAGATTGTATCCTATCCTAGTTTAGCTTATACCACAGTCTAGCATTGAACTTTATTTAATTTATCTTGTATTTTTTCCTAAATTACAGATATATTATCTTACAATAGCCTTAGTTTATACCTCACATAAAACTTATTTTTCTATAGCATAATAAACATTTAGTGACATTGCTAACAGTCGAAGTGCACATTCAGACAATAAACTGCACAGGATTCACACTGTTTTGATCAACTGCCTTCTGTTTCATATTAGGCCGGTGTTACACTAGTACACGTGTCCATGCTTATTTTTCCCCCGTATATCAGTTATGTTTACTTAAATTTGAGTAGTATTAGACCCCTGCCAGTAAATTGTAAAGGTTTTGCACTGTGATGAACTCCTAGTTTAAAATAACATCTTCCCTGTAAGCCCACCCAGTAAATGCTGCCTTATTCCGTTCAGCCCATCTGGCAGCCGTACCTGCCTCAAAACGGCGACAACATCGACGTGGCCGTGTCATACTCACCTGTGCTGTGGCCGTGGGCCGGTTACCTGGCCGTGTCCATCTCTGTGGCCAAGAAAGCTGCGTCGTGGGAGGGAATCGCTCAGGGTCACGTGATGGTCACAGTCGCATCACCTGCAGAGAACGACGTGAGTTGGAACTACTGTCAACGTCTCTCAGATGAGCTCAGCTGCAGCTTTGAAAGATTGCTTAGTTAAAATACTGAATACAGTATCACTTGAGAATAGTTTTGTCAGTTTTGGTAGACATTTCTGTTTTACAGTCACATCAAAAGCTCTTTCATTAGCCACTAATGGTTTTACTTGTTTGTTTTTTTAGATGTGTCCTGTTTAGTCATGCCCTTTATATAATATTTTAGATATTATATAAATAGTTTTATTTAACTCTTTATGGGTCCAGTGTGGATCATTTACAGGCATCTATCAGGAGCCTCTGTGTTTAATCCCATGTGTTTGTTTTTTTGTGTGTTTTTTTGCAGTCAGAAGTTGGAGGGGAGCTTACGTCTACTGTCAAACTGTCCATCAAGGTAAAGATAGTTCCCACTCCACCTCGCAGTAAGAGGGTGCTGTGGGACCAGTACCACAATCTGCGCTACCCACCCGGCTACTTTCCCCGAGACAACCTGAGAATGAAGAACGACCCACTGGACTGGTGCGCATCCATACGAGCCGCTTCATGTTGACATTTTGGATGGAAGACCTTCATTCGTTTGTCCCTGTGAATCAAATTGGTCATGGGTTTGTGGATATTGTTCTTGCTCCAGGAATGGAGACCACATCCACACCAACTTCAGGGACATGTACCAGCACCTGAGGAGTATGGGCTACTTTGTGGAAGTGCTGGGAGCACCGCTCACCTGCTTCGACGCCAGCCAGTATGGTACGGACACAGAAACTGAACACGTGTACGAACATATGGATCAAACACTTCTGGATGGTGTTTATTAGGGTTTATAGTCCCGAGTTTTCTAAAAATATAAAAACTGGGACATAAAATGATTTTCTCTTGTCAGATTGACTCCTATCATTCCAAAAACTATAGTCTGACTCCTTGCTCCTCTAAATGTTAGCATGTTTGTGAAAATAAAACCAGATTTTCAGCAATTGAAATAATATAATGTCACTTTAAACTGTACCAAACTAAAGATATATGTTAAAAAAGAGGCAGGAAGGATGAATTATGAATAAATAACTTCTTGACAGAGAGAAATATACACTTACTGGCCACTTAACTAGTCAGAGTGAGTGGTTAAACCATATGTCAGAAACATTGCTGATGGATTCTGGCCCATTTTGACATGATTGCGACATTGCAGCGTCACAGTGTTGCTGCAAATTTGTAATCTTAATATTAGTAACTCTAATCTCCTGTCATAACACCTCTTAAATGTGCTCTATTGGGTTTAGATCTGGTAACTATTGAGGATATTTGAGCAAATTGAAGCAATGGAGATGAATTGAGCCCTGTGGCGTGTTGCATTATCCTCCTAAAATTAGCCATTAGTAGATGGGTACATTGTAGCCACAAAGGAACGGACATGGTGAGCAACAAAACTCGTGTAGGTTGACATTTTTATCAATACTTAAACAAAAAGCGGCCCCCACGTCATTACACCATTAGCCCGTACTACTGGAAAAAGCCCGGATGAATCCATGCGTTCATGTTTACACCAAATTCTGACCCATCTGAAAGTCACAGCTGAAGTCTAGACTGATGGCCAACCTTTTTTCCTTCTTAGTTGTTGTGCAGTTTGTTGACCCTGTGTGAATCGAAGCCTCGGTCTTCAGTTTTTAGCTGACAAACGTAGCACCTGGTAAGATGCTCTGCTGCTTTAGCCCGCCTGCTTCTCTGCAAACCCCAGAGACGTTTCTGTGTGGGAAAAAACAGTTTCTTAGATTCTCTTTATAGCCTGTTGGGCAGCTACAACAATGTTAGTTTCAGAGTTACTTAAATCAATTTTCTTCCCCATTTTGATGTCGGGTTTCAACTTCAATAAGTCCTCTTCACCACGGTTAGATGTGTTGAGTCGCTGCCACGTGATTGGTTGCTTTGTTGTTTGTATTAAAAAAACAAGTGAAATATGCTAATGAAGTGGGCCATGAGTGTATGAGCTGTTGCTTCATGTTAGTTCGCATTGATGTTTAAAATGAAGTTTAAACATGTTCCATCGCAGTAATACAGCGTGTCTGCCTATTACAGTAAAAGTAACAAATAAATTCCAAACAGTATGGTATAAAGCCAAGAATATGAAACCAGCTTCAGCGTAACACCAGAAGTATGAAATCCCCACCAGGCCCGGTTCCTTGGGGTAATTTGTACAAAACCTGGTGAAGAACTGGTCCAGACGACGCTCCTGAAGTGGAAACACAGTTTAGGCCATCTAAGGTCATTCTTTTGTCAGGCAATTCTTTTAGATCTTTGTTACTTTATACTTAAATAAAATACAAAATTATGATCTACATTGACATTTATGATTTTGTCGCTTTTGGTGACACGTTTTTCGTCAATTTCTTCAGTTAAATCTTTGACGACTGAAAAAGAGCAGTGACATTTTTGCCAGTAGTGTTTTTTTTTTCTTTAAGATGCTTATTTTTTGTAATGATCCTTCAGGTTTAATTGATGGTGTTGCTTTGTTTTCCTGCAGGCACGCTGTTAATGGTGGACAGTGAGGAGGAGTATTTCCCTGAAGAGATCACCAAGCTGAGGAGAGACATCGACAACGGCCTGTCGCTCATCATCTTCAGTGACTGGTACAACACCTCAGTGATGAGGAAGGTCAAGTTCTACGACGAAAACACCAGGTAACGACTTCAGAACCGTTCAACTTTGTTGTATATTGTCATAACAGAAGTAGTCCACGAGTCTCTGGCTCTGATGTGATGAAGAAACCGATTGAGAAAAGTTTAACTTTGCCTCAGCTTGTTTAGGAGCCGTAACACACCGTACAGCATTTAGATCCCAGCTATCACAACCCCAACTACACACTTAGTGACTGATTGGGAGTAATCTGATTGGCCCTTTTGGCGTTCTGCTACAGCCGTTATCACTCTCTCACAATCAGGATGAGCATAAAGCCGCCCCCTTAAAAAGGCGTCGCTCATACAATAACCACACATTTCTATAGAGCATGTAGGCGTTTAAATATGTTTACATGAGTTTGTTTTAGTTAAGTGTTTGGTTCAAGCCTATATGTGTTGCATAGTTATGTCAGAAAATCAATAAAATTGTGATAAATTCGTTGCATTTCAGATGTCACCATTTGATATATTTCATTGCTCTTCTTGGCGTGGAAATGATTTACTGTATGTAAAATGAAATAATCTAGTATTTGACCATTAATAAAAAAAAAGCGTTATTGCATCAGCAAATAGACCATATAGAAAGAAAATCTGTGGGAAAAAATAAAATGGGATAAACTTTTATTTTACCATCAATAGGTAAATACAATAGGATAAAAATTAGGTTGAATAAGGATTTATAAGAATTGGGGTTATTAAGTAATCAACACGTGAATGAATGTATAAAATCCGTTATTAGAAAGATGGATAAATCAATAAAATATATGAAAGAGGAGTGGTCAGTAAAATCCTCACCTTATTGTAGGGTTTTACTTGTTTCTTATTCACACTCGCTGTCTGCTGTTTGTACACTTAAGTTTATATTTAAATAACTTTCCAAACTTGATGAAAACCAGACTATTTATTTATTTGTTGAAGACTTTATTTTTAACACGGCTGCTAACAGATTACACAGTTTTACCACACTGTAAAGAGAGATTGCAGTTTAGCTGCTGCAGTAACGGTTCAACTCCTACTGCATGGATTGATTGAAGTACTGGGAGGGTAGTTTTTGTGTGTGTTTATATCCCCAGTGCGCTGTTTTTATGTGGGCCATTTGTAATTAACATATTGCAGATTGGGATTTAGATAAAGCTGCAGTGCATGCTTGTTTAAGTGGATACAGAACAATCTAAAAGGTTTGACGAAGCATTTCATTTTTTCAGTGTCATGGAAACAAGTTGTTGTAATTACACCCTGTAGTCCAACACTTTAGATTATGCCTGTGGACTCTGCAGGTGTTTATTTACATGACACATAAATGTGAATATTTTCAACCGTGCTGAAATAGTTTAACAACAACCAACAGCAGAATACCTTTATCTCTGTTCAGTCAACAGCTCTGTGAAGTGAACAATGCGTCCTGTCGCTCCATTATTCAGCACTTCAGTGATTAACGTCATATTATCTCACAAATACATTCACCTGGAGCTTTATTGTGTAATAATGCTCCCAAGATGAACCGTGTGGTGCAGCTTGCTGTGTCACGGGTTCTCTCCCTGCTGCCTTATTTATGTGCGCCCTCTCTGTAATAGATGTCGTACATCTCGGCTTCTCCCATTCAGAGCTCCTCGCCCAGATAACCATTACTCAGCTGCTCCATTTAGATCCTGCCAGAGATTTAAAGTGATATATGCACTTAAATACAAACTTCATAGCTTTAAAATACTATGATTGGTAGTTCTGTTTTAATTTAACGCCATTGGCTTTTTTTTTATTTATTTTTTATTTAATGTTATTCAAAGACAAGTTCAGGGGCAGTGAGACTAAAGCAGAGCTTTATTTCTATTATTTAAATCCTACTTCAGGATTATATGATTTGTTTGTTTGCTATTAGGCTGGCTCTATCCGGCCTAGATTTGAAAACGTGAAATATCTTCTTATTACAACCTGCAGGCAGTGGTGGATGCCGGACACAGGGGGCGCTAATGTGCCAGCTCTGAATGACCTGATCTCGGTGTGGGGGATGGCTTTCAGCGACGGGCTGTATGAGGGGGACTTCACCATGGCCGATCATGACAGTAAGATGTGATCGTCTGCTGTTGTTGTGCTGTGGGGCCTTATTGACATATGGACTAAATAAAGCTTTTGTCTCCGGCTGTCTTGCAGTGTACTACGCCTCAGGCTGTAGCATTGCCCGTTTCCCAGAAGATGGAATTGTAATTGCCAAGAACCTGAAAGATCAAGGTACCAGGATTCCCTTTAAAGTTTTAAACCCAGCTCAGCGTAGCAGGAAGCTGGCTGGCTGCCATACAATGTCTGACAGGCAATGTTTTAATCTGCGTGCCAGATAATAAAACTGCAGTGTGTGTGTGTGTGTGTGTGTGTGTGTGCAGGACTGGAAGTGTTAAAGCAGGAGACCGCTGTGGTGGAGGGAGTTCCCATCCTGGGACTGTACCAAACCCCTTCAGAGGGGGGAGGTCGGATCGCTCTGTACGGAGACTCGAACTGTATCGACGACAGCCACAGACAAAAAGGTGAAATCTCTCACATGCATTCTCTTTTCACACATTTGAAGCTTTTTGTTCATGTTTTTGTGTCTGTTTGTATTCCTCAGACTGTTTCTGGCTCCTGGATGCTCTGCTGCAGTACACTTCTTACAGTATGACCCCTCCCAGCCTCAGTCACTCCCACAGCAGAGTGGCACCTCCTGCAGGGGCAGAACGGCCACTGCCGCAGAGACTGGAAGGTGAGAGGCAAATGCAATCAATAGTTTTTTTTCTTTAGACCTTAGTACAGAATTCAAGTTTATCCTTGATGCATCTTTAAAGAAACCCAATTTCTTAGGAAGGTATCTGTTGAACTTAGAGATCGAGCGATACAGGTTTTTTAAGGCCGATGCCGATTATTTTGACATCAGCCAAACCGATACCCGATACGTGGGGATGATTTTTTTTTTTTTTTTGGGCCAATTTTTGAAGCTAACATGGCTTTTTCTTCTTCCATTTGCATGAGAAAAATGACACAATAACAAATGTTACACAAGCCTCGATGTTGAAATGACACCAGTGTTGTGCATGGGAGAAGAGGAAAAGCGTCTGCTGCTGCGACTGCACAGCTCTTTTGTGCAGAGGTGTCATGTCTTGTGAGATAAAACAGCTCTAAATATTGAAGTTAGGTTGTGTTCTCTCACTAACGCATCAGTGACGACGGAGACTGAACAAAGCAGCCAGGTGAGCGAGAGCGCACCGTGTCACAGAGAACACGACCCTGGTCACTTTCTCATGAACTGACTAATGGAGCCTGTAGACGCAACAGCAATAAATGGAGGAAAACTCATTTTACATGTCAGGCATGTATGAAAAAAAAATAAAAATTCTAACTTGCACAAAACTCCTTTAAAAGAACACAAAACATTAACAATGGATAGCAAACAATGTAGAACTTTAAATATAACAATAAAAAATAAACACCTAACTGTTTGTGCGCTCCATGTGGCAGCACAAGGCCTATCTAGTGCAATTTACCTTCCTTATAGCAAAAAAAATTAAAGAAATCTGAACAAGCTGAATCTTGATGTTTTTTACACCATGTCATCAATGCAAATTACTGTCCTGAGAAGATCTTCTGTTTGATTTATATATTAAACTTTTTTTATGTACTTAAAATTACCATGTTTTATCCTTTTAAATATTTAAGATTAAATATAGCATTTTTATTTGTTACATTTTATATTAATAATGGATGATGAATACTAATGGCACAATTTTTTTCCCTCTGTTCTCTCCTTTGAGTAAAATGCTAACTGTCCAACTCCTCTTAAAATATTTTGCTGCAAAATGAAATCCTCAGTCAAGAAGTCTGTTTGAATGCGCCTCCATACATGGGTCGTACGGAGGCCTTAGTCCTCGACGCGGTCGACCCGGGTTCGACTCCGACCCGCGGTCCTTTGCCGCATGTCTCTCCCCCTCTTCCACACCCTTCCTGTCAGCGAGCCACAAGAGCTGCGAAAAATCTCAAAAAAAAAAAAAAAAGAAACAAATGGAGAAAATGTTTTAGCGACCTTAAAACTGTAACTTCAAAAACCGACCATCCTTAAAAACAGGAACCTGACCACAGCTAATTTATGCTCTTTTTGCAACTCATAATGGCTTTCTGTATAAATATTCTTGATTCATATATTTGTTTTTTTTTTCGTGCAAACCAACTTATAGTAGCAGTAAACAACAACTCTTTGCTATGTTAATGATAAAGAACAAACTAAGAATGGGATATACAAATGTTTTCTTAATTTCTTTTTTGGTAACCTTTTTAATAACTTTAATGTGCTTATTGTGTGGTTTTACAATGATTCCCCTGAAGCAGCCTGTTTGACAGGAATCTCAGATGTGACTGTCTCTGGCAGGAACTGCACCTCTTTAGTCTCTGTTTTTGTCTGATTTTATAGTTATAATTACACATTACTTGACTTCTCCAGGGAACCACTTGTACCGCTACTCCAAGGTTCTGGAGGCTCACCTGGGAGACCCTAAGCCACGCCCCCTCCCAGCATGCCCCCACCTGTCCTGGGCAAAGCCACAGCCACTCAATGAAACAGCCCCCAGGTGACACTGAGCCTAATTTAATTTACACTTCATGGATCTGTAATGTTATTTTAACAAGTTATGGATGGATTATTATTATTTTTCCTCCTTCATGTGAACATTATTTATCAGAGCTGATATCTACAGTAGGATAGATTTTTTTTTTTATTTGAATGACAGTGGATTTACAAATTCAATTTAAAAATACTTTATTTATCCCAAAGGGAAATTAAATGTTGATTTAACTCATTTTGTCAAGAAGTTATTATAGATAGTGATGGCTGTGGGCAGGAAAGATCTCCTTTAGCGGTCCGTTGTACAACCAATCTGAAGAAGCCTACATAAAGTCTAGTAAAATTGATTAAAATGTCTTCCTCCTCTAAACTTTTAACAGAGCTCATGAACCAAAAATTGATCTTTCGCACTCAGTTTTGCTCTGTCTTGATGGTTAGTTTTCTCTCCGCCAGTAACCTGTGGAAGCAGCAGAAGCTTCTCTCTGTGGATCTGGACAAAGTGGCTCTCCCCAACATGAAGTCGTACCGCCCCCAGGTCCGGCCGCTGTCCCCCGGGGAGAGCGGGGCCTGGGACATCCCCGGAGGTAACGGAGCTCCACAAGTTTTTAGTCTCAGCTCTCTGACTTCAAAGTTTTGGTCAAAGAATTTGTGTGTATTGAGTTATAAATCACAGTCTTTGTTTAAGATTTTAGAGTTCAGTCTCTAGCCTGAAAAATGTTTTAAATATTATATGGCGCTATTTATATTAGCTTTTTATACTGTTTCAACCATTTCATATGGGAGTTGTTTGCAAAGACTTTGATAACATTCACAGCTAATAAAATAAAGAAAAATCTAGTATAAAGTCTAGTAAGTAGATGTTGATACTTCAGTTTGCTACAGCAGCACCACTTCCAAAATAATCTTTTGGAATATACGTCCAAAAGTATATTTTATTTTAGTATTTAGTTGAATTGTACAGAATAAATGTCAAATCTTGGCCATAAAGGAGCATAATTTGGCTGAAAAGGGTGCTGTAATATGTTTAATACAAAATGTTAAACAGCATCTCAACAGCAATAAATATAAATTAGTTTATTTCTATAATTAAAAAATTCAAGTTAGCCATCGATTATATATCTTCATTACACACAGATCGGCACATTTCAAGTGTTTATTTGTTACTTTTGATGATTATTGCTTACAATGAACGAAGACCTAATGTGCAGCTTCTCAGGATAGTTGGACAATTACAATGAGACCAGAATCCAAATTGCTTGAGCTTCAGTGGCACGTTTCCACGGTTGGTGATGATTTTGGGAGAAAAATCATCCGTTGAAAGTCCACCGTGTCGCATCTCGTCCAGAGCCAGCAGGGCCATTCTACAAGGAACGTCTCTCTGCTGACGAGCTTTATGGAGATGCTGATTTCAGTGTCCGCCAGGATTTGGCAGCTGCCTACACTTGCAAAAATACTAATACCTGCTTTAATGACAGTGGTATCACTGAGCGTGAATAGCCTTAACCCCATAGAAGACCCGTGGAGTATTGTCAAGAAAAATGCGGGACACCGGGGCCAGAAATGCAGATGAGCTGAAGGCCATTATTAAAGCAACCTGGGCATCTTTAACAGAAGCACACGTTGATCGCCTCCAAGCCACAATGCACTAATGTATGCAGTATTGAATACATACACGGTGTATAGTACATTGATATATAGTTTTCAGTTGCCTAACATTCCTGTAACAACTCTTTTTTTTTTTTTTTTTTATTGATCCACTAAAAAGTGATGGTTCCCTAAGTTTTCCAAATTTAGCATTTTCACTAGAAAATAAGCTGAAATACAGAAATAACGGCTAGAAACATATAACTCTGTGTATAATAAGTGTATATTTCCATTTTTCAAAGGAATGACTGAAGTAAATGAACTTTGATATGTTCATTTGAGTTGCACCTGTAATTGACAACGCCGTTCGTGACATTTGCCCTTTCTCTCCTTTAGGGATAATGCCAGGTCGCTACAACCAAGAAGTGGGTCAGACCATCCCCGTGTTCGCCTTCCTGGGAGCGATGGTGGTCCTGTCCTTTTTCGTGGTTCAGCTCACTAAAGCCAAAAGCAAACCCAAGCGCAGGAAACCCCGGATCAAACGGCCCACATACCTCCAGCAGCAGACGGCGACAGCTGGGAAAAACCCCACTGTGTGACTGCATATTTGTTCTGCTGCCGGACCGCCAGGCTCAGCTCCAGAACCGAGACGCTGAAGGGATAAGTCGTTGGAGGTGAACCGTCTGGGCAGACTGATGGACCACATTTTTAAGCCCGCCGGACAATAATCGACGCCTGACGTCTCTTGAAAACGTTTCTCGTGCCTCTCGTCCGTTTAAGGCTGCCGTTGGTGTTTGTGTGTATTTGTGGACCAATGAACATATTAGCCCAAGTCTGGGCCCCGGAAGTCCAGTCACAGTCCAAGTACACATTGTGTCAGCATTTCCCCCTCTTCTTCTTTGACCAAATGGGTTCTTTATAGGTAAAATATCTTTCTTTTATATTTATTGAATTTGTTCTTACCCAAACACAGATGTGTGACAGTTGTCAGTAACAGTTGCCAAACAAACAGCAAAAGGATGATGATGGTTTTTTTAAGTCCTACCCATATCTGTTGAACATCGCTGTTGCTTTTATATTTTATACAGTCAATGCATCTGGTCCTCGCTGTTGGTCTCCAGTAGCTTCGGGAGATCTATTCATATATTTCATCAATAAAAAAGCATTATCAAAGGGTTTGTGTTTTTGTTTTACTGTCAGACTTATTTATTAGGAAAGGATCTGTTGGAGAGGTGGCCAACTCCAATCCTCAAGTGCCTGTTTGCTGCATTTTTTAGATGTCCCCCTGTTTCAGCACACCTGGATGAAATGAATGGTTCATTACCAGCCCTCTGCAGCACCAACCATTAATTCAGCTATGTTTAAGTAGAGACGCATCTAAAACACGAAGGGCACATGTTCTTGAGGACTGGAGTTGGACACCCTGGTCGATGGCATGTAGAATGGCGAATCACAGTCAGGTTCTGCCGTTTGGATACATTTTAATGGTCATCAGAGTGAGCATCTTTATAAATCTTTATAAAAATGTATCCCGTTTCTGGAAGAACAAAATTAAATTTGTTATATCTATCTCATCAAGATGTTATTGAAAAGTTGCTTATGAGCAATGTCTGCTTAGTTGAATTTTCTTAATTAGACATCTTTCTGAGAGTTGGACTCCGCCAAGGTTGCCCTTTGTCACCGATTCTGTTCATAACTTTAATGGACAGAATTTCTAGGCGCAGCCGAGGTGTTGAGGGGATCCGTTTTGGTGGCCTTAGGATTGCGTCTCTGCTATTCGCAAAGAACGTGGTCCTATTGGCTTCATCAGGGCGTGATCTACAGCTCTCACTGGAGCGGTTCGCAGCCGAGTGCGAAGCGGCCGGGATGAAAATCAGTGCCTCCAAATCCGAGACCATGGTCTTGAACCGGAAAAGGGTAGAGTGCCTTCTCCGGGTTGTGGAGGATGTGCTGCCCCTAGTGGAGGAGTTCAAGTATCTTGGGGTCTTGTTCACGAATGAGGGGAAGATGGAGCGGGAGATCGACAGGCGGATTGGTGCGGCGTCTGCTGTGAAGCGGGCGCTGTACCGATCCGTTGTGGTGAAGAGAGAGCTGAGCCAAAAGGCCAAGCTCTCGATTTACCGGTCGATCTACGTTCCTACCCTCATCTATGGTCGCGAGCTTTGGGTCGTGACCGAAAGAACGAGATCCCGGATACAAGCGGCTGAAATGAGTTTTCTCCGTAGTGTGTCTGGGCTCTCCCTTAGAGATAGGGTGAGGAGGTCAGTCATCCGGGGAGGTCTCAGAGTAGAGCCACTGCTCCTCCACGTCGAGAGGAGCCAGTTGAGGTGGCTCGGGCATCTGGTCAGGATGCCTCCTGGACGCCTCCCTGGAGAGGTGTTCCGGGAGGAGGCCCAGGGGAAGACCCAGGACACGCTGGAGGGACTATGTCTCCCGGCTGGCCTGGGAACGCCTTGGGATTCCTCCGGAGGAGCTGGCCCAAGTGGCCGGGGAGAGGGACGTCTGGGCCTCCCTACTGAAGCTGCTGCCCCCGCGACCCGACCCCGGATAAGTGGAAGAAGACGGACGGACGGACGGACATCTTTCTGCCTCTTTCTTTTGTAAAACATTTTAATGCTACATCAAACAAATGTTACCAAATATGTTACAGGCATACAAAGCCTGATTTCATGGTATTTGAATAATTAACTAACATTGTTTTTTGCAGTCCAGGCAGCTCTGCGATTTGCATATTGCATTTCAACAACATAAAACAATTTAGATATATTGTGCAGCCCTACTCTTTGCCCTACGCCAGCAATGACCTTAAAGAATCAACTGTTGCTGCCCATGAATTTAGGAAGGGTTATCAGCTATTTCAAAACAAATTGGAGTTGGCTGTTTAAAATGGCTGGCAATATTCCCAGGAGTGGAATTCCCTTTAAATTCACCCAAGTTAAGACCCTGCAGTGCTCAGAGAAACTGCTAAAAACCTAAGACTAGCACTCTTCGTGCTTGGGTTAGCATATTAAATGTTAAAGTTTATGACAGGAGAATTTAAAGAAGACTGAACAAGTTTGGCTTGTTTGGAAGAAAGTCTTTTCTATAAAACACGTATCAAACTCAAGGCCCGCGGGCCGAATCCAGCCCGTCAAGTCAATTTATCCGGCCCTCAAGAGCCAAAAAAGGCATATCATGTCATAAAGTAGAGGAATATATCCTTTTATAGCGTATAAAGTAGATAAAACTGAGCCTCTTGTAGCAAATGTTGATTTTTAAAAAGAAACTGTAGTAACAGCATCCTGCAACTAGATGTCAGTTTTTCCACAACACATTAAAATAACCCAGAAATGTCCAAGATGAGAAGTAGTGATACAGAATGATGAGTTTAAAGTGTAACTCACCGTAATATGAACTTTTTTTGCAGATAAAATGGGCCTAAGGGTGCTACTTTTATGTGACTGTCAAATTCTTTACATTTTTATGTCAACTGAAATGAAATTATGAAATCAAAAGTGTCATTTATACAGGTGCAACCAGCCCTTATGACCTAATTATGCCAAAGTGGCCCAATATAGAAATAAGTTTGACACCCCTGCTCTAAAAGAATGCAGCAGTGCTATTTAACAAGACTGCATCTGGCTGAACCTGAAGAGAATTTTTGAAATATGAGCTGAAAATCAAGATTTGCCATAATGCACTGCACAAAACCCAAGCATGGCATACTGGCACAAGCACCTTCTTTATGAGGTAGGACGATTTCTACCAAAGTATTCCAGAGTCAAATATGAGGCCATCTGTCTGATAGCTGAAGTTTGACTCAAACTGGATCATGAGCAGGACAGCGACCCCAAATCTACAACAGAATGTCTGAAAATGATGTGCTTTAATGATCCAGGACTGAAGTCCAGATCTTGGACAGTTGTGAAGAAAAAAAACACTTAGCTTTCAAATGTTAGCTTTGTTTTTGTTTTGTTAAATAATAATAGGGAATCTGTTTCTTTTGTTCTTTTTTCCTTTTACTCAAGGTTAAATATTTTTAATCACTTTATTATTTAACGAAGACTGTGTTCTTTTTTTATTTTGTCCTTATACAGGAAACCCTAAAGTTCAAGGAGGTGTTTTATTTTTACAACAATTGTAGATTCGGTTAATTACAGTTTTTAGATCCACTGTCTTTGATTGACTTATATAACTTTAATGTGTGTCCAAACCTAAAAGAATTAAAAAAAAGCAGTTTATCATTGAAAGAGACCAAAAGGGAAAAAAGCTAGATGACGTTTAGCTTTAACCAAAGTCTGAGGATGCACTGATGACAGAAATTAAAGTGATTTGCTGAGACCGTGCATTAATAAATAAAAAATATATATATTTCCTAGACATTTAGACATTACTTCACAGTTATAAAGAATTAGAGAAAAATTATTTTACCATTTCTTTAGGATGACGGATTGAATAAAAAGCCCAGGTTTACCATGTGAAATTCCTTTGCACTTTGCTGCTTAATGAAACACATTTTTGAACTCTGCTGAGAAGAAATAATTGCATTCCTTTCCAAAGATTAATTTCAAATTGAGCGGACAAATCCATCCCAGTCTTGAGGTTGGGATTGATTTTGGGCTGGATTCAGTGATGCAGGCTGATTTCATCAGAGGTGATGTGTGTCGGTGTGCTCCAGGCTCTCAGCTTTGGCTCTTTATCTGAGTCTAATCGGCCAGATCAGCCTGTGAATCTGTCACCTGTCTTCTTGGATGATGGCCCCCGCTCCGGAGCTAATCTCCCTCGGAACCTTGGGAAACTGGGATGTGACCTCAGAGACGGCCAGCTGCATTAACAAGCTTTGGGAAAGCTGGTGGTGAGAGGAGGTCACATGTACTCTTTCCCTGCAACGTTCCCAGATTTAGGGGACTTCCTGTTTGGCCAGCCAGGTCACCTGGAAGAAAGTCGACAAAGTGTTTTACGTGCTTTACGTGGTGCCCTGTACCACTCTGCATCTTACACCCCTGCTTCCCCTCCCATCCCACCTCCTCACATGTCCTTGGATCAGCCTACCTCCATCCTTGAGCTGAATGTGTTTCTGGTTGATTGAGTTCAAAAAAGCTTTGTTAAATTAGCAAAACAATTTCAGATTTCCTTTTAGTCTATTCACACCCAAGTCCAGTTTCAAAAGGTGGATATGAAAAGTATAGCAAGTATGTTCTTTAATGTGAGATTTTTCTTTTTATTATTGAACTGTCACATTTGTTAAAAGGTAAAAAAGACAAAAGGTAAAAAAAAAAAAGCTTTAATAATCCGGTTACATAAGTGTGGATACCTTTAAACTAATACTTGGTTAAAGCACTGTTTGCTTTCAGTTCAGCATTTGCCTTTGGTGTGCACCTGCCACCGGTTATCATGAATCTGATTAAATTGAAATAAAGTTCAGCTCACTTTTCAGGATTGCCTTGATATTGGCTCGTTTGCATTCTTATTTAAAACCATAGCTTGCAGAGAGGTTAAAAAGGGGTAACAGGAGAAGAGTACAAAAATGGTTTTAGAGAGCAGATCTGTCCCTAAAATATGTTACAATGAAACCAACCTGGAGCTTTTTGGCCATAATTCCAAGTGGTAAGCTAAGCATGAAAAGCAAAACACAGAGGTAACATCATCATGTTCTGAGTAAACGTGTCGTCAGATTGAACCACTTGGGGGAAGAGTTGTGCCTGAAAGCTGGAGATGAAGAAGCATTCTATTCTATCACATACATCAAAATCAACAAAACTAAAAAAAATTGAAGGAAAGATATTGGAGTACTTATACTGTAACCTACAAGTACACAAAAAAAAATCCAAATATTAAATAAAAGTGCAAATTGTCAAGATTTGTCTACGTGAACCCGGACAGAGCACGCACAGAGTTTGTTCTATTGCAGTTTATTGAAAGTAATGAGTTGGATGATGATGACCAGAGTTAGTAACCGGACTGGAGATGATGGGCTGCAGGATCAGGCTGACTGGAAGAGACTGGAGAGAGTTCTAGGAGATGCTGGGCAGCTGTCAGACCAGAGGTGCAGAGCGAGACAGTTCTTGGAATGCAGGACTGCTGGAGCACAGGGTAGCAGGCAATCCAACAGTTAGCAGAGGCCTTACTTGAAGCACAGAGGTAGCAGGAAATCCAGCAACTAGCAGAGGCTTTACTTGAAGCACAGAGGTAGCAGGAAATCCAGCAACTAGCAGAGGCTTTACTTGGAGCTCAGTGGTAGCAGGAGATCCAGCAACTAAACAGGGAGCAAACTAGGCTGACAGACATGGAGAGTGATGAGAACAGGACTAGACAGGCGTGGTGTTGGTAGAGACTGAAGATGATCCGGCAGGGAAGAGAAGACTGAGGGAGGCTTATGTAGGGAGGCTGGCAGGTGGAGTGAATTCTGACTAATTAGTGCCTAACGGGTGTGACTGATTGCTGAGGGAGTGGAGGGTGAGCTGAGTGAGAGGAGGAGGAGGAACTGAAAAACAACAGGGAAAAAAGCCAGACCAAAACTAAACCATGACACAAATTTTGCCAATCATTTCAGGAAGTGAAATGATTATTTTATAGATTCATTACACACAGAGTAAAATATTTCAAACTCTTCTTTCTTGTAATTTTGATGATTATGGCTTACAGATAAAGAAAACATTGAAATTCAGTGGTTCAGAAAATTTGAATATCACATTATATCAATTAAAAAAATAATGTTTTAAGCACAAATGTCAGGCTTCTGAAAAGTATGTCCATTTCTATTCACTCAATTCTTGGTTGGGACTACTCTTGCCTGGGCTAAGGAAAAATAGCAACTGGACCGTATCTCAATGGACCAAAGTTTAAAGTGGTTTCAGATGAATGTATATTCTGCATTTTATCTAGAAATGAAGAGGCACAGAATCCACGTTGCTTGAAGTCCAGTGTAAAGTTTCCCCTGACCTGAACCCCACAGATGATCTATGGCTTGTTGTCAAGGGGAAGGTGAGAGACATCGGACCCAACAAGGCAGATGACCTGATGGCAGCTATCAAAGCAACATGGGCTTCAGTGCCACAGGCTGATCTCCTCTATGCCACAGCACATTGATTCACGTAAGACGCTTCAGACATTGACTGTGGTTCACGAGTGGCTTGACACGAAGAATACGTCATTTGTAGCCCATGTCTAGTATTGGTCTGGGTGTGGTGGCTCTTGATGCACCTACTGCAGCCTCATTCCACTCCTTGTGGAGCTCCCTCCGATTCTAGAATGGGTTGCACTTGATAATAAGGCTGCGGTCCTCAGTTGCTGGTGCACCTTTTCCTACCACACTTCTTCCTTCCACTGAGTTTTCTGTTAATATGCCTATACAACATACAACCAACTTCATCGGCAATGACCTTTTGTGGCTTTTCTTCCTTTTTCTTTTAACGAAAATAGAAGATTTGCAACCTCTTAAACTGCTGAACATTAAATGTTCGTGGGGCCAAAAAATGTAAAGCTGATTTTTTTTTTTTTGGATATAGTAGTAGGTCTACTTGAAAACACAAATTTATAATACATGGCTGTTTAAATAAGTACTAAGAAGAATAACGTTGTTTTTTTTTAGTGGCACATAAATTTCAGGTTAATAAGTCATAGGAACTTACTGAAATACAATTCCTAAAACTCTGCAATTGCTTTTAGTTTTGGTGTGTCACTGCCATCTGGCCACCCCTTGCCAACCTGTATAGATTTCAGTTTTATACGCAAGTATTTGATGTGATTTTAAGTTTCCGAGCAGTCCCTGAAGGCAGCATCTGGCCGCTCGTCAGACCGACCCTCCCCTCCCCTCCCCTCCATCCCGGCTCACCTGGCTCAGTGGCCCCGCTGGCCCCGGTCTTCGGAGTGCTGCCCTGACAGACATCCAATCGCGCTGAGGGTCTTCTGCCGCGCCGAGCATGGAAGAGTTGGCCAGGGAGAGCATCAGTCTGCTGGCTTCAGCCTCGGCCAAGCCGCAGCTGGACGCGGGCCCCCGGCTGGGCTCCATGGGGGCCGTCTTTATCATGCTGAAATCCGCTCTGGGCGCCGGGTTACTGAACTTCCCCTGGGCGTTTGAGAGAGCAGGGGGCGTCCGCAGCGCGGTCACCGTGGAGCTGGTGAGTGTGCTCTCATCTTAAGATGCATGGGTTAAGATGGTTAGAAATGTCACGTTTACGTTAAAAACTATGTTTATCTCTATGTTGGGTAACCTTTAACACATATTTGGAGTTTAACTTTAGGATCTATAGAGTCTGCAGGTTAATTAAGCTGATTTTTTTCACCTGACATGTCTTTGCCTCTATTTCATTCTCTTGATGCCTCTTCTTTATTTTTGAATTTTGTCACACAGCACTAAGGGATTTATGTGGGGTTTGGGCAGGAATACCTCAAATATACTTAAACAATCTTTATCTCTATTGTGGACTGAATTAATTCTCTGTTCATATGTCTTAACTTTTTTTTTAATGTCTGTTTCTATAAAAATGACAGCTGCTCAGCTCTTTTATAAATAACTAGCCAGCCTTTAAGAGGCAGCAGGTCTGAATTATTTTTATTTAAAGCTCTTGAACTGCTACTTCACTCTGCTTGCAAAATGTCACCTTATAGGCTATACTAATAATAAATTTTGGTTGTTTTTGCAAATGCATGGATGGTGGCTTGCAGATTATTTGTAGTCAGTATTTAAAATCCCACATAAACAACATGTTAAACTGTTAGCGTTTAGTGCTTATGTGAAAAAGATTGCAGTCATTTATTCAAGGTATTAGGAAGTCCAAAAAATCAACCAAGGTTGTTGGTTTAATTGTCTTTTTTTCTTTGTATCAAGAAGACAAAGTACATGCTAATCTCCCAAATGAAGTGTTTTTTACATGTTACAACAGGTTTAAATTATCATGTGTAAAACATTGAATATTTAAGCGATTTCATCATATACAACACATTTTAACCCTAACAGATTGAATGAAACAAGGCACAACAAAAGAAATCAATCTTAAATATTGGCCTTTTACTAAAGCCTCTTTCAAAACACATGTGACTCCTTTTGAAATCAATAAAATTGATCAGGAACACTGCAACTAGTTTTCTTACAATGGAAAAGACACAAACAAGATACAGAGGTGTTGCCACGGTGTCCCTGTCCTGACCTCTTTGAGACGGATGGAGGTGATTTTAGACAAATTTGTCTTCTGTTTAAAACAACTTTCGTCGCTGATGGTATACTGGTGTATTGCTGTAAAGGAAACATAAACGGCAATCATGCAGCAAGATATATTCTCAAGGCAAAAGCCTAATTTGCCTCAGCAAGGCAAACATTATCTTTTCAAACCCTATCCTATGGCTCTATAATTAAGTAGTCCGGCTGCTAACCAGGATGACCTGTGGAACACATATGAAACAATTTGCAGTATTGTGATATACTGCAAGTACCCAGAGGCGGATGTATATATTTGACATCAGCACTTCAGGGCACCGCCCTCACCTGCACCCAACCTCAACATCCCACACCATAGTTACTCAATTCACATGGAGCTGGCTTTTGCCCAAGCTCCATAAGTAAAGGGTTGACCACCAAGTGCTTGACAGCAATATTCCCTTTTATTTAATTTGGTCTTGCCCTGTTTTTGGCCACATGTAGTATATCCTAACTACTTAGCAAATTAGTTTAAGTATTTGTTTTGCTATCTGGGTAATTGGTATAAAATTTGGATAAGTTTGCACAATGGGATCATGTGCAAAATAGTTAACTGATGTGGTAGTGCTCGCCGATATGTCTAGCTTTTAAAAATATTCATGTACAGCAGTTTGTTAGACATTTGCAATAAAGCTTAGATTCAACGATGCCTTTATATAATTACTTTATGAAAAGAAAAACATATCGAGATGAATATAGTATATCGGCATTTAGCTGAAAATATCGAGATAGTATTTTTGGTCCGTGTCGCCCAGCCTTATGGTATGGTAATTAGTTTAATTTGTGATTAAATGTTATTTAGCCTAATGCCATGGAGTCCATATTGGCGTCATATTGATCACTTGATCCTAAATGGCATATATATTTATGTTTATAATTACAATTGTTTTCGCTAATCAGGTTGCAGCTTACCATGATTGTATCAAATGTCAACTAACTAATTAACTAACATATTGTTTTGCCATGCCTATACAAAAAAACAGAACAAAAAAAAAACGATCTAGCATAACTGCCTCATTAAAGCCAACAAGTAGTTCGCCAAACTGGAAGCTAACTAGCACAGTGGTTCTCAAACTTTTTCTGTTGCATAGTGGTTTTATATTTGTAATTTTAATTTAATTTTAATGTATTGTTAGGGTAATTAGCTAACTCAATGTACAGCAATTATTTTTATTATTAGAATGATTTATGCCAGCCAGGTCTTTCTGGTCATAGTGACCGCTAACAATTATGATGGTTGTCCTGTGCTTAGGTTGTTAATTAGTATAGAAGTTTTTATAATTTTTTTTAATAATCAAGCATTAACTAGTTATTATTAATGCTTAATAATAATTTTAGTGGTGGCTTTTCTATTCTGTGTGCGGATAAAAACAAATGCGTCAAAAGTCGTGTGTTTTACTCTCCTATGTTTTTGCATTCCCTCAGATCTCTCTTGTGTTCCTGATCAGTGGCCTGATCATTCTGGGCTATTCCTCGTCCATCAGTGGCCAGCACACCTACCAGGCGGTGGTGAAGGAGCTGTGTGGCACGGCCATTGGTGAACTGTGTGAAATCTGCTTCGTCTTCAGCCTTTTCATGATCTCTGTGGCCTTTCTGGTCATCGTGAATGACCAGCTGGAAAAGTGTGAGTAAAAGTAGAATATATTTTCTTCATACTAATGATTTCATTATTTAAGATTACTAAGCACAATAAAAATATCCACATAGCTTCTAAGTATTTATGACAGATGCCATCTTATAAGTATTGTGTAGCTATTTGCTTTGACTCCATTCAAAGCAAATTGGGGGGATTTTGATTTATCACTACTTTACAGGTTTTGCTTAAATATTATTTGTTTAAAAAAACAACAACTTAATCTCAAACTTGTAGTTGACTTTCCAATAAGTACAGCAACTCCATTCAGGGTCTCTCCCAGACTTAATACAAGTCAGCTTTTATAATTTTGTAAAGCAGTTTTTAACACACCATTGTACCTTACAGATAATTTTCTAATTTGCACAATTCATGGTCAAATAGACACTTGGAAGTTTTAGTCAGGACCAGCCGTACTATAAAGGTGAGGGGTCCAATAAAACCCTTTGCACCCGAGTAAAGCCTTCACAGCTCTCCTCTTTGTTTTCCCCTTGTGGATGTCAGCAAGATGTAAAAAGCGTGATGTAATCTACAGGCATTTCCTCATTGCACTCTTTTGGGCCAATCTTATCTGCAATTTTGACAGAAATGCACTGAACTCATTAGGCTTCTACAGTCACACAACATGCATCTCCCTTCAGATTGCTTTTGTTTGTTTGTTTCTTAGCTACTATCTTCTGTTGATAATTGGTGAGTAACACTATATCGTGATCAATAGAATGCTTCCTAAACATTTTTAAAAAAAATTGAATATTGTGGAGAACTGCTGTATATTTTGTTTGTTTCAGAAGGTAAAAATCATATTACGTAAAATCATTACACAGTGAAATATCTGAAGTCTTTATTTCTTGTAATTGAGATGATTATGGCTTACAGACAACAAAAACCCCAAATGACCACTGATCATAGAAACTTCACACTGGACCTCCAGCAGTGTAGATTTCTGTGCCTCTTCCCTCTTCCTCCAGATTCTGGAACCTCCATTTTTCAAATAAAATGCAAACATTTATTTCATCTGAAAAGAGGACGTTGGACCACCGAGCAACAGTCTGGTTCTTTATTTCCTTAGCCCAGGTAAGATGCTGCTGCCGCTGTCCCTGATTCAGGAAAGGGTTCTTTAGGGCATAGCAGTTTTTATGTGCTGCCTCCAGTCTCAGTCCACTAGGTGTGAGGCTCCTCCAAATTATTGAATAGATTTTACTTGACAATCCTCTCAAGGCTGCAGTTATCCCTGTTGCTGGTTCACCTTTTCCTACCACGCCTTTTCCATCCAATTAACTTTTGATGAATATGATTGATAAAGCCCTCTGTGAACAACCAGTCTTCTTTAGGAATTAACTCTTGTGGCTTACCCCTCCTTGTGGGGGGGGGGGGTGGCATTGGCACAATACCAAGTCAGCAGTCTTCCCTATGATTGTGTGGTTTACTGACCCAGATTGAGAGACCATTTAAGGCTCAGAAACCTTTGCAGGTGTATTAAATCAATTGGCTGATTAGGGTGTGACACAATAAGTTTCCAGTAATCTAATTTTCAGAGACACAGAATTTTGGGTTGTCCTTATCTGGAAGCCATAATCATCAAATCTAAAAGACACACGGGCTTGAAACATTTCACTCTGTAATAAATCTAAGTATTATTGGAATTTCACTTTCTGAAATAAGATACAATATTTTTTCACGATATCATTTTTTTTTTTAAAGATGCACCTGTGTGTTTCTGTTCCAAGCAGGATAAATCCTTTTGATCTTGGAATATGACAACATCACCAGTGATTGAGAGGAAGATTTCAGATTTGTAACCCGGAGGGACAAAGTAGTTAGAATGGTGACAAGGGCAGAAAGTTTGCAAAACTCAGCGTCCAAGAGTGGCCAGGAGTAGATAGCCTTGACTCCTGAAGGCTGCAGCAGCCCCAGGCAGGCAGATACCGGGCACCCTCACACTTGATAATTGTGAACCAGGGCAGATGTTCACTAAATGTTAACAGTTTGTTTCCAGTAATACTATAAAAAAGGCATTTAAAAAACATAAACAAAAAAAAAAAAACACATGACAATTATTTGTTTTTAACCCGACAAACACCTGTTTCTGTACTACCTGGAAATGAAACGCTAGCATAAAGTGAACAGCTGCCCTCGTTCACTTTTTTTGAGTGTAGAGAATAGCCTGACACACAGGTAGGTCATTGAAGTGCAGGAGCAGCAGACCCCAGGTCAAAGAGGCACATGGAGAGACACGGCACTGAACCGCCCAGCCCAGGACGGCTGCCGGATCCCCCAGTGCCAGCTAAGCCTGGATCCTGCTCACTTGTTTTTATTTTATTCTTATAACTCCCACTGCACATTTCTAAAGCCGATGGTGTACCTTTCTCCTTGCTTGTTTCTGTTCATTAGTGTGTGACACTCTGTACGAACTGGTGACTGCTATGCCAAAATCAGAGATGCCCTATCACTTCTACACCGACCATCGATTTGCCCTGGTTCTGCTCTGTGTCTTCCTCATCATGCCAATGTCCATCTCCAAAGCTATCAGCATCCAGAAATACACCAGGTTGTGGAATTTACTAAACTTATTTTTTTGTATTTTGTTTCTATAGGACAAAGAAAATGGCTTTCTCTTTTTTTACAACAGCAATGAAAAGCTAAAGCTTTCCACTGATTGATCTACATAAGTTATTGAACTAACGAATTTCCAGGCATATTAGCGTCTATGTACATAATATTTCTGGTGCTCTCCTTAGCTACAGTGCATTGCAGACGTATTCACACCCTCTGCACATTTTTTCACAACAGCAAGCTTCTTTGTGTATCATTAGGATCTTATGCTATAGACCAGGGAGCTGCCACTAGGGGTACGCTAGCTGAAATCTCTAATGGCGGTTTGACAGTGTTTTTTCCCCACACCATAAAGATGTGTAAATAAACATTTCCTTTGTGAAGATTAAAATCAAAACTGCAAACTTAATAAATAAATAAAATGTATTGACATGAAAATCTATTTATTTTAAAAAGTCTTGTTCTACGCTTCATTTTGAGATGAACTTATCTTCTTCTACGCATTGTGCTTCATATGTGGACCCAGCTTCTGCTTCTACTTAATTCATTCTCGCAAATATGCTCAATTGGCTGAAACCAGGGAATGGGAGGCAAAAGGAGAGAGAATTGCAACGGATCTGGGAGAAGACAAATGTCTCTCCATCTCCATTGCTTTATTGGGGAGTGTTGGCATTGGGGAGTGTTGGCCTAGTGGTTAGAGCAGTGCACTCAGAGAAGGATGCAGGTACCCGGTTCGATCCCCAGCGCCGGCACTCTGGGTCTCTGAGCAAGACCCTTAACCCCAGATTGCTTCCCGGGCTCCGCACATTCAGCCCACTGCTCCCCTCTGGTGATGGGTTAAAAGCAGAGAACAAATTTCGTTGTAATATATGTTTCAATGACAATAAAGATGATATTACTATTACTATATTATTACTCTTTCCTCGCTTCACGTCGTGTACGTCAGTAGAGGGAAAATTGAATTCGGGCCGAAAGTTTTATTTACAAGATTAAATTGAGTGACAGTCGAGAGACTGTGATCGCGCAGCGCCTACAAGCAGCGCTGCTCATGGTGCCTTGACTCTGAAGCTCTACCAGCAGTGACGTGCATGACTCTCCCACACCGCTGCAGCCTCCGCTGCTGCTGGGGGGGAGATTTTAGTGGTAGACGCGATATCTTGACTATGCTCACGCACAGAGCTGCAATACGTTTCATTGTGGTTCAGACAGGCGCAGTTTATTTTAAACATCCAGTTGTAGCGCGTATTCAGACAGGGACTAACCGGCGGTGGGGCTGAGGGGAGCTGAGGTGTGTTGCCATGGGCATGTTTACCTGCTGAATGTAACCGCTGTAAAAGTTTTTATTTCTCTGATTAAAAACATCTTTATGGAGCGCTGTGTTATTGTTACTCTGGTCTGCTCTATCAAAGTCTCTCTCTCTCTCTCTCTCTCTCTCTCTCTCTCTCTCTCTCTCTCTCTCTCTCTCTCTCTCTCTCTCTCTCTCTCTCTCTCTCTCTCTCTCTCTCTCTCTCTCTCTCGTGTGTGTGTCATCGGACACAAGTCAAACTTCTTCGTGTTTGTATTTTGCGACGTAAATTGTGAGTCAGATTAAGAAGCTGGTGCACGATATAAACAAAGCGAGAACACACACAGGTAGAGTTTAGTCCTCTGCTTCAGAGACGTTTCAGGTTGTGGAGTTGTGGCCGATCTGAGCGTCTCTTTCTTTCTCTGGATTCACGCTGGGCCACTGATGCACCTGAAAATACTTAGGATTCTGTTGTGGATGTTGCAACTTTATTGCAGTTTAATTCAAATTATGTTCTAATTTTATTCCCACAACTTTTGTTATGATGGTTGTATTGATGTAACTGCAGCACGGGGTGCGCCAAACCGGTTGGGACACTGATAGACCAACAGAAAGTGGTGCATAATTGTGGAAGGAAAATAATGTACAGTTTTAAAACCATTTCACAAATTTGAAGAGCATGCGTTTGTATTCAGCCACTTTTAATCAGATACCTCTAAATAAAATCAAGTGTAAACAACTGTCAGCAGTCATGTACCATTTTACATCTGCGTGCTACTTTGTGCTGGTCTATTGCATAAACTCCCAATGAAATGCAATGGAGTTTATGAATGTAAAATAAAAATGGGGGGGTTGGGATCAAGCTTATGAATATTTTTGCAAGGTACTCTAAAAGAGAAGCTCAAGGTTATATTTAAAACAATCACTAGGCTATAGGACATTCCTCAAATGACGTCAAAATACAAAATTTAGATAGGTCTTGTAGTCGTACAAGCCGAGCGGTTACGCTTGACTAGTTGACTTGTTTGAGTCAAATGGTGAACAGACCTGTGCTGAATATTGCCTCAACAGACAATAATATGGCAACAACAAAACACCGCTGCTGGAGTGACTCTCATTATGATGATCGTGACCATATGAAGGGAGTTTTTTTCCCATTAATTTTCCAAAACCCTGAAGGATTGCAGAGAAATGTTAGTTTGATACAAGCTTGAAACCGAGAGGACTTTACTGTGGAATCTGACCAAAGACGCCTAAATGTGCTCTCTACATTTCCTCGGTCGTAAGTAGCTAACACTTGAACGTCCAGACCTGAAACCACCGACTGCCGTGTCTGGGCAGGTAGGCTCCGTTTATTTGGCTTTTTTCAGTGGCTTTAAAACATCATAAAATCCATGAGGGCCGATCATGTGAGCTTCAGTGTTGCATTTAGTCTGCTTATTAGCAACGACTTTGGGCTTGTTTTTTCTCTAAAGTCACTCGGCGGTTACGGTTTCTTGGGGTTGTTTTTGAACGTGAAGTTGCTTTTTTGGGCTTCGCGTTTTTCCCAACAGAACGCCTTTTTCTGGTTATTGTGCTGCGCAGCAAGAGAGTGGGGCTCAACCCCACTCTGGTCTGCTGGTTCTTTTGATGGATCAAGTCGATGTTTCTCTCGCTGTGATCTTGTTTGTGTGTGTGTGTGTGTGTGTGAAGGTGAAGGTGAAGGTGAGACAGGATCTGAGTGTCTTATTGCATCGGGACGATCGACTGTTTTTAAGTCTTATTTTATTTTCTGCAATGAGCTCTATAATAGATTAAAACATAGGCCTGTAATAAAACCATATATTTTCTTTCTTAGTATCATTCTACGTGAATTCAGCGGGCTTCTTCCTCACGTTTGACCCATTGTGTGAGAGGAGAGGAAAACCTCTCCTCTTCTTTCCGCTCATTTTGAGGCCTCTACATTTCAACCAAGGTTTCAGCTGTTCTATGCTGGTTTTCTCGACTGTAGCAGTTTGAAATGAAGCTCCTGGGATGTTGTCATCTTCCAAAACGGTTAATATTGTTGTTCTTGCCATTGTAATTTGCAGTCTTCCTGTCTGACCAGCCGGGAAACCGCGCTGTCTCAGGAAAAATGTGACGTCATTTGAGAAATGCCCCATTGAAGGATGCTTTAAACAACAAATAACAGAAATGAACAGCTGAACGTTTTCATATTCTGAAAGATACCTCATAAACGATGACCCACCCTTTTTTCAGATGAAGCAAGGAAGAAATGAGGTCTCGTTCTAATTTGCGTTTCAAAAACAAGTACTTAGGTCTAATTCTGCAAATGAATCTGCAGTTAGGTATGCCTGCAGACCTTAACGGGCTGTAGCAGCTGACAAAAGTGGAACCAGCAACAGAGCTACCAGCTGAAACATTGGAAAGAATTAGCCAATGAAACAAAGTTTGTATATAGTACAGCTAGTCTAAAACTGTTTGTCTTTGTCTTCTCTTAGTGTTCTGGGTACTTTGGCTGCAACCTACCTTACCGTAGCCATAATCATCAAGTACTTCACCATGCCTGCAGCTCCAGATCACAAAACCCCTCTCTACTCCAGTGGGTATGTGAAACAAATCTATTCTTTGAGCTAGCCTTAACTTGTTTTCCTTATAAATCTCTTCTGCATCTAAATCAAACGTCACTGGTTCTGTAAACTCTCTCTGGATCACCGATTTACCCGTTGTCTAGAGTAATTTCATCGGTGAGATATCACTAAATGCGATGAGGATCAAACGGAGAATGCAGCTTGTCACCGATCCTGTTTGTGTTTAAGAAAAGGATCTCAAGGCAGGGCTTAGTTTAGATAAGTGTCTTGTTTTGGGAAACTCAGTCTCATCTTTGCTTTTTGGACTTAGTTTCCACTGTAGTTCTGTAGCTTTTTTTCTGCTTCTGCTTTCTCCATGAAGGAACCATTGTCATTGCGCTTGATAAGAAACATGCACCACTTTTCATGGATTTGTCTAAAGCCTATGATAGTTGAAACTCTGAGATTTTGAATCTTAGACTTCCGCATTCAGGACTTTCAGAAAACGCAATTGCTTGGTTTACGAATTACCTCAGTAGCGAAACTCAGTGCATTAAATGTGATGGTCGGTTCTCTAAATCTGTTACTGTCCCCAAGTCGGTGCAAAAAAGTTTAGTACTTGGTCCCCTCTCATTCATTATCTAACTAAATGATCCGGGTCTGAATGTGTCGGACACAGTTATTTACTGTTGGGCATCAGCTCTCATTCAAAGTGATCCAGAAAACCCACGATAAATGTTTCTTTTTTTGTGCGCAGAATTAATTCCTGGGCATCCATGTTCAGCGTGATCCCTACAATCTGCTTTGGTTTCCAGGTAAGTGCGACAATTTTAGTGTTTGAGAGACAATTTTAGATGGGTCTTATCACGGCCATCACGGTGTTGCAAAACTGTGGATTACTCAGAGTGGATCTGTTTGTTCTGTAATTCAGTAAGCCTAAATGTGTGCGAATAACTGACTGACCCTAAAGCGCAGCTTTTGCATCCTGGTGTCCCAGATTTTCACTATAGTCATTCATGGAAGAGCTTTCTCATGTCTCTATAGCCCTACAATTATTAAAGGTAATCAATGGAGGCAATCAAGGTGAGCAGTTTTAACAGCAAATGCCAATCAGGACAAACCTTTTCTAATATGTAAAAATCTAGAAAATATTAATACATTGTTAACATTGAAAAGAGTTTGGGTCATCTTTTAGAAATGAAAGTTCACATAATTTGTAGTATACAATATTTAAAACACAAGATCAAGCAAAGCAGTCGTTTCTCAAACTAAACTCCTCAGCATCCATGTTAGTAGAAATTATTCTGTGATTAATGAGTTGTTAGTTTGAATTTTAAAGTCAGACTGAAGGCATCACTGTAATAGCTGTAGATACTTCTAATCTTTAATAGAAGTCTGGCTGATGTTTTTAACTTCCAGTTTGCTCCTCTCTGCTCCTCCTCTCAGCAGCTTTTATTGCTGAAGTTCTAGTTCCATTTCATATCTAAGGCCTCCACAATCTTTAGGAGACGAGAGTTTTTGATTTTTGTGCTAGACGGCTGTGTGGAATATGGGCTTGATCAAACAAAACAACATGGACCAACATCAGCAAATGGCATGGCTCCTCCAATCATCAATGACTATGGAAACTTCCTCAAGCAACTTGGATTCTGTACGTTTCTGGTCTTCCTTTAGACTCCAGCTAGTTGAAATGAAATGCAAACATTTTACTTTTGTTGGAAACAAGGACTTTGGACCACTGAGCAGCAGGCAGACTATTTTCTCCTTAGCTTCTGGTGCGGACATTCTTGTTGCTTGTGCCTGTTAACTAGATGTTTCCTTTCCACTCAACTTTCCATTAATATGCTTGGATACAACTCTCTGTGAACAGCCTGCTTCTGTACAATTACCTTTTGTGGCTCACTGAGGTTGCAAGAGATTGTCTGTCGGACAGCTTTCAAGTGTGCAGTCTTCCCCATGATTTTGTAAACCATAAGAAAGCAGATCTTTTATTGAGATTTTTTTTTGTCTTGTAATATTAAAATTTTCTGAAAAACTGAATGGTAGATTTTCATTAGCTGTAAGCCAGAATTGACAAATAAAAGAAATAAGTGCAAATGTTTTAATTTGATTAAAGAAATAAAATGACTTTTTGACATTGTAATTGAAAAATTAAAGTTGGTTTCAATCTGTGACATTTTTAAACCATAATAGACTTTGAAGTTTTGTGTGTCGGGGTATATTTATCTGGAAGTTGGTGCTTTCCATACAGCGTAAGGTTAGCAGGTTGACCTACTCTGCCAACGTTTTAATTTTTTAATATCACAGCCTGTGAGCTCGGAGCTTATTCTGTCAGTCTGAACACGGTGCACTGATTTATGTGCAACTGCCCAACATGGCCTTGTAACCCCTGAAGGCTGCTGTCAATGGGATCTAATAAAGGCAAACGAAAGTGCAGCTGGATTGATGTTTCTTCTCACACAAACACTTCCTCAGGGTGAGTGATTGCAGTGCAGAGGGTTGAAAAGGGACCTGATGAGGTCCTGATCGAAGGGGAAGGCACGAAAGGAGAAGGGAGATTTAAAGCTGCTGATGGCAGGTTGCACAAGAGTGGGAATCTGGAAATCTGATGGTTTAACTCGGGGACATTGTTGAACTCTGAGCTTTCATTTAACTCTCCACTTCATGCTGAAATCACATCAGGAACACAGTTTCATATGATGCTTTACAAGTGCTGTTCCTGCAGGATAGAAAGCAGTGCTCCATTTTGTTGACTTCAAACAGTGTCCTATTATAATGTATTTAATAGCTTGGAAAGTAATATATTACAATCTTTTATCCTCTTGTATAATTGCACAATGTGTGATAGTTAAGGTTGAAGAGCCAAATGTTGTATCTTAGGACACACTGCAGGTATCATTTTATCATTGAGTGGGATTTAATTGGAATGTTTTGTATAATATGACACATACTTTAAATTAACTGTATTCTGTTATAGGTTGGAGATTATAGTGTTTCATCATGAGCTTAAGGTGCAGTGTGGGCAAAAGCTAATTAAACTTTATTTCTTCCTTGAAAAATGTCTCTTGAGTTAAAAACATGAGCTGGCAGTTTCTCTCTGCCACAAAAGGGACAACAGCTGCTACCGCAGATTGAATTTCATTTCATTTTAAAATGCTGGAGAGTTTTGCCATTTTGTTCAACTCTTGCAGATGGATAAATGAATGAAACCACATGTGGATGCTCATCCTAGTTTTGTGAATGAGTCTCCAGTTCAGCATAACCTAGTTCTTTCTTTTGATATTTTTGTGGCAGTGCCATGAGGCGTCCATCGCCATCTACAGCAGCATGGAGAACCAGCGGCTCTCTCATTGGACCTTCATCTCTGTAGTCTCAATGATCATCTGCCTCATCATTTACTCCCTCACAGGTCAGACCATCTTCTGATTCGCCAATTTTTGATTTTGACACAGCAGTGAAGTTTGAAGCATCTTCCTTGGGTTTCTGTTGTAGGGGTTTACGGATACCTGACATTTGGAAAGGCTGTGGATCCGGATATTTTAATGTCATACTCCAGTCATGACAAACTCATGCTCATTGCCAGGATGCTCTTTGGGGTCTCCATCATCACCATCTATCCCATCATCGTGCTGCTGGGCAGGTCAGCCATGCTGCTTAAAAATCAAGTCAAATGTTTTTCAGCTGTGATGATATACCATCCTCTTGTACAATACACCAGATAGGAAATGAAAAAAAGATACTCAGACAACAGAGTAACAAGATACTTTATTCATCTCATAGGACAGTTTGTTGACCCAGGTGATTTTGCCTTTTAGCGAGCAAATGCAAGAGTTTATTCAAACTATCTCCATTGATTATTGTTCTGATCTCTGTTGGCCCTTGGCTTATATTATTTCTCACATAAGTCACATAACCACGTTTCTATGCAGGACACCAAGTAGATTATTGATGATTCCGTGAAATTATAGTACAAAATGTCCCAAAAGTGTACATGAAAATGTGTGGGCTGTCTGAGATGCCTTTAAAAAGTGGTGTATAAAAAGACCAAACTGCAATGGAATAAAAGAGGAAGGCTCTTGTGCCAGGTTTGCATAAAAGGATGAATCACAATAATTTTCTATGAAGCAGATACGCAAGGCAAGGCAAATTTATTTGTATAGCACATTTCAGTACAAGGACAGCACAAAGTGCTTTACATCATTAAAACATAGGAAAATAAAAACAATAAAAGCAAGTTGGAATAAAATGTAGAAATATTGAAACAAAATAAAACATGGGAAAATGGAAGCTAAAAGCAAATGGTAATGATTTTAAAAACAATTGGACTACAAGCTTAAACCAATGTTTCAGTCAACAGTTTAACTAGAACAGTCAAAGGCAATCCTAAACAAATGTGTTTTAGTCTTGATTTAAGAGAACTTTCACACTTTTCTGGAAGTTTGTTCAGGAGAAGTGGAGCATAAAAACTAAATGCTGTTTCTCCATGTTTGGTTCTGGTTCTAGGTATACAGAGTAGGCTGGAGCCAGAAGACCTGAGTGGTCTGGTGGGTTGATGCACTTATAAAAAGTCTGTGATGTATTTAGGTGCTAAACCATTCAGGGATTTATAGACTAGCAGAAGTATTTTAAAGTCTATTCTCTGAGATACAGGGAGCCAGTGTAAGGACTTTAGAACTGGGGTGATGTGCTCTACTTTCTTAGTCTTAGTGAGGATACAGGCAGCAGCGTTCTGGATCAGCTGCGGCTGTTTGATTGACTTTTTTGGCAGACCTGTGAAAACACTGTTACAGTATTCGACTCGACTAAAGATAAACAAATGGATTCGTTTTTCCAGATCCTGCTGAGTCATTAGTCTTTTAATCCTGGAAATGTTCTTTAGGTGATAGAAAACTAACTTTGTGTTTAAATGCTTTTCGAGGTTCAGGTCTGAGTCCATCACTACACAGTGCATCAATCTTGTGATGGCTAATACACATCGCCTGCAATAATGCTCAGATAGGCATGGTGTTTACAGAATCCATTTTGGGGCTCCCTAGATTGCGGTAAGGCATATCGTGTCACTTCTTGTTTCCTGTTGCTGAGTTGTGGATTGTGGTTTGGTGTTCCAGACTCTCAGTTTGTCTTAAATCTATTTACTGTAACATTTCTATGTTTCGATCACATAAACGCATTAAATACACATTCTTGGTTGCTGCACTTCATGTTTGGGAAGTCCTTATGTTTCACATGGTTAGCTTTTCTCTGCGTGGTAAGAGGTCCCTAGCCTAGCTTTAGCCTTACAATGGCTTCCTCCCCTATCCTTCCGTCAGCTACTCCATCTCTGTCTAAGTCTCCCTCTATCTCCTGCTCTCTGTGTCTGATGTTTAGTTATTCCTCTGCCTCCTTTAGTGATAATGGTACATGTATTAATGTAGTATTTTTGTAGCTGTGGAGGCGAGGGTGTTAGAATTGGAGACCCGGCTCTGTGCTTTCGAAAAACCAGCAGATAGCCGCCCCTTAGCTAGCGCGGTGCCACAGAGATTAGCTTCATGTAGCGGTACCCGAGCTGTCGGGTAACCAGGCCGGCTGGGTGACAATATGCAGGAAGCATAGCTCTAGATTCCAGCCGCAAGGTCACCACCAACCTGTCTTTGTTTCTAACACTCAGCGACACACCCGCTGAGAAGCTGACTCTGGTAATTGTCAGCTCCATAGTCAGAAATGTGGCATTAGAGACACCAGGGACCATAGTCAAATGCCTGTCAGGGGCGACATCAAATCCTACCTGAAACTGCTGGCTAAAGATGAGCGTAAATACAGTAATTGCAGTAGTTGCTAATCAAGTGCTGCTTGTCAAGACTTGAAGCAATCTACTGGGTTTCCTTAGATAGGAAACTTTTTGACCAATCTGTATGATTTGATTGAATTTGACTTTGTAAAGTGACTTGATGTAACATGTATTGTGAATTAGCGCTATATAAATAAAATTGAATTGAATTTAAACAATACTCGATGGGTACTAAGGGATCCAGAGTGTGAGAAGAGAATATTCCCTATGCCATTACACTGCCACCACCTACACAGCATATACTGTTGATACAATTCATGATGTCATCCATTTCTTCTTGTTACAACTATAATCGAGAATCATTGAACCAGGCTATTTTTCCCCCAATGTGTTGCTTTCCAATGTTTGGGAACCAAAATGCAATTGTAGCCTCAATTTCACCTTCTTAGGTGACAAGAATGTGACCTAGTCTGGTCTTCTGCTGTTGTAGCCCAGCTGCTTCAAGGTTTTAAATGCATGTAGGGATGGTAGTTTGCATACTTTGGTTTTAACGAGAAGTTTGAGCTGCTGTTGGCCATCATCTCAACCAGTCTGCTTATTCTTTTCATCCACCCATTTATACCTTATCCATCCATATATACCTGCTTTTCCATGCAGGAGGGCATGGAGATGGGAGGGTACCTATCTCCAGCCTTCACTGGGAGAGGGACAGGTCGCCAGTCCATCACAGGAATTATTTTTTGTCCATTCAGCTGCTGCTCACTGGATATTTTCTATTTTTTGTGACCATTCTCTAAACCAGAGATGGTACCCCAGTAGACAAGCAGCTTCTGTTGACTCAACCTTCTATGAGAAATTTCTCCCTAATTCTCCAGACTCAGACTTCTCTCCGCTGTACTCCTTCCTTTGTCTTTCAGTTCTCGTTATGACTTGTAATGTTGTGTTTGGCTGCATCCCATTTCAAACACATCAGATCGGTGATTCAGGACCCTCTCCTGAGCTGGAGGTGCAGACGTGGAGGGGTTTTGATGTCGAAGTTTGAAAGTCGCAGCCGGTACCTTCTGACGGTCCTGTGGATAACAACAACGCTGATCATCGCAGTGTTTGTACCAGATATCAGTAAGGTTATCAGCGTCATTGGAGGGATCAGTGCCTTTTTCATCTTTATATTCCCAGGTAGAGAGCTTGTTATTAAGGCACATTCACTAAAACATGTTGCTGTTCTGTTAAAGCATGCGTTTGTCTCCACAGGGCTCTGTTTAATGTTTGCTATGCAATCGGAGCCAGTATCTCACAAGACCAGGTGAGGAGAAGCTCCATCTAAATGTTAATGAATTTAACTAATATGAATTGATCTGAATTGCTATTCTCTGTAAGCAGCTGTTTTTTCCTATCCACAGTAAGTCCACATAATTTTCATTAGATCTGTCCAAACCCAAACACTGGAATGAATAAACTAAGCAGAGTTAAAACTAGTAAATAAAAGAAATTGCCAGCATTTGGTGTCGAGAGACAGCCAGTGACTACATTAATATGTGCTGGTCAGGGGTAAAAAAATTATGGATTCCAATCTAGCCTGTTATCTTTGGCCTTTTTATTTTTGTGTTTTTTTTATTATTATTATTATTCATTTATACAAACATTAATTAATTAGTTGAGCTTGTTTGTGATAGAAAATAAAAGACCTACGAAAGGAAATGGTTTTTCTTTAAACCAAGCTACGTTTAGTTGGAATAGATTGCATACATGAAGATAAATGTGCAAATACTAAAGCAAAAAAAAAGTTTTTGCATAATTTTGTCATCTTGTCACTCTTTTTGCACAAAATGTATTTTTTTGTAGTTTTCTACAAGACTAAAATCAAACATTGCCATTTGTTGCAGTTTAAGTTGCAGTTTAAGCCTCAGGTGACTTTGACGTTTCCTTTTGACCAAACCCTGCATCACAGCGTGTCCAGTGTCTTGTTAGGTTATTGATAAATATTAAACGTAATTTATTTTCAGAGAGTTTTGGGTTAGGGCCGGGGACTCATTCCAGTGTGATGTCAGGAAATGTTATGTCTGAGGGTCGGGAAAATAGACGGATAAATCAAGAGCTTTGCTTTTTACTCCAGGTGTGTATTTAGAACAGACAGAAGTAGCACCTGCATAATTGAACTTGAGGTCCCTATCCATCTCTATAGATGCATCTAAAAAAAGTGAATATTATGAAAAAGTTAAACATTTATTGTCCCTCATTTCAAAAAGTGTAACTCGTGTATTACAGCGATTAATCACACACAGTGAAATATCTAAACCTTTTTTTCTTTGTAATTTTGATGAGTGTGGCATGGACATAATGACACCAAATATTAACTGTCTCAGACATTTGGATTATTGTAAAAAAAAAAAAAAAAATATATATATATATATATATATATATTAAAAAAAAAAAAAAAAAAAAAAATATATATATATATATATATATATATATATATATATATATATATATATATATATATATATATATATATATAATTTATTTATTTATTTATTTATTGTAAACTCGTGGTGTCTCTTATCAGCTAAAACAGCTTAAAGCTCCTGCAAAGGTTTCCTGAGGCTCTAAATGGTTTCTGCCAGTAGTAGCCATAGAGCTCATTGCTAAAGAAACTAGTTGTTCAGTGTTGTATTCAAGCACATTCAGTGGAAGTTGACTAGAAAGAAAATGTATAATAGGAAAAGGTGCACAAAGTGATGATTTTGGGGTGCCATGTCTTCTGGTTTTGTCGGTTGCTGCTTTCTGAAGTCCACAGTCAACACAGCCAATTACCAGGACATTTTAGAGCACTCCATGCTTCCTTCTGCTGACCAGCTTTAGTGTTAGGGTTTAGCCTACTCTGCCAAAGGTACCAAAAGCTGGTTCAATTACCACGGTGTTACGTTGTGCTTAATTGGCCAGAAAACTTGCCTGACCTGAACCCTGTAGAAGGTCTATGGGCTGTTATGAAGAGGAAGTTGAGATACCAGATACAGCAATGCAGATGACATGAAGGCCATCATTGAAGCAACCTGTGTTTCCATTCCACCCGAGCAGAGCCAAAGGCTGATCACCTCCATGCCATATTGATGCAGTATTTATTTAAAGGAGGACCAATGGAGAATGGAGTGTAGAAAAATGAACATACAGAAGCCTGAAATTTCTGTTTTAAAATATGTTTTAATTGATCTTTTGTAATTTTTTGAGACACTAAAATTTGGGGTTTCATTATCTGTAAGCGATTAATCATCATAAAGGAAATAAAATCTTTTAATGATTCACTTTCTGAAATGAGTGACCAAAATATTAAACTTTTTCACAATAATCACATTTTTTTGAGATGTACCTGTAATCATCTCCTGCTTCATCCTATCAGTTTGAATATTATTTTCATGTCCTCTGTATCAGTTTATTAAAGATTGAAAGTCCTAGCCTAATCTTTAAAATCTGAACCTTGAAAGGCTATATATCAAAGCCAGCTCTTTGGCGCATGCAAAGGGGGGAAAAAAATGTTTACATGATGAAAAAGTTCAAGTTATGGTCTTAAGTATGTAAAATTGTTTATTTTTCTCACCCTCTCTCCCTGCAGTACTATTCTCTGTCTTCAAATGTAAAATATTCATATTCTGAGGGTTTCTTTTTCTCCCCCACCGCTCTTCAGAGTTGCCCTCACGATTTGGGGAGTTGTGACCCTCATCTGTGGAGCCTTCATCTTTGGTCAGAGCATCAGCATCGCTGTCATGGAGCTCCTTGGAAAGATCTGACCTCCCTCTGATGCCTCAGGGTACCTTCTATGAATAAGTTTGAACTGTTTTGCTGCTCTTCAGGTCAGTTAACAACAAAAACTGAACACTGAGCGAAGAAACACACATTTACAGCTTGAGGCTGTCATTGCAATTGGGATGCAGTCTTTAACACGGCATCACTGTTGATTTGATGCTTTGATTTCTTTTTTTATTTTCAATTTATGTGGATTTACTCATTGTAGCTACACTGTGATAAAAACTTTCTTCTATTTCCATGATTGGGTGAAATGGTAAAGCATTGGCTTGTCGATGGTGTCGTTGGGCACGGTTTTTATTCATTATATCAAGAAGAGGTCCAAACTTCAGTTGCACCAATTAAGCTTTTCTTAGCCAATAGTGATTCCCGATTGAAGTCTGTCATGCCAATTTTCATTTCATTCTTTTAAGAATTAAGAGAAAATGTGCAGCAGCTGTTTTTAAAGCAGCAGTCTAATTGAATCCTTTGGAAAATAAAGGTATTTCAGTCATCCCTGTCCGTGCATCAGAGCATGTTATTAACCTTCATCTGATTATTATTATCAAACCCAGAAGTGCATTAAAGTGTGTGCTTAAGTTTATAGACCGCAGTCCTTAGGTTGGATGCATTTAGCAAATACCAAAACCCCTTTTTCAGCATTTGACATTTTGATCACCAGCAGATCAAGGCAAAACTGGTCTATTCCACTCTCTGGTAAATTGACTGGCACATCTGTGGTCCAAACTATTAGGAAGATTAGAGAGTTTTTGGACATTTTGAGTGATATTGGCTACGTTTACATGGACAAAAGTAATCGCAATAAAGGGACAATCGGAATAAAAATGTGTCATGTAAACAAGCCAATCGGACTGAAATTGTAATCCAAATGAGAGGGATGGTTTATGGCGATTGATAATCCGATCAGCATGCATGTAAACACTGGTAAGGATCAAGTTATTCCAAATGTGGCAAACTAACCAGAGTCTGCTCCCGATGTAAACGTGACGTCTTTCTGCATTTTTGAGTAGCGGAAATTCGTTGAGAAGCAAAACTGCCGGGGCTTCCGATACAATCTTTCTATTTGAAACATTAAAAGTTCTCAAAAGTATTATTTATTCAGTAACGTTTCAACCGTAATTAGAACCTGGTGCAAGTCCAGCCTGGGTGCTCGGAAGACAAACAAACAAACTCATATAATAATGCTTTGTGTGGTATTTTTTTTGTTTAGCAAAGACAGAAGAAACTCTTCTTCTATGTTTTTTTTAGAGAAATTTGATAACTGCACATATCAGAGTTGTTCTAATCTGGATAAAGCCAGGTGCATATACATGAACATTATGATCAGATTACTTGATTATGTGCCCATATAAACAGTACAATCCAATTATTTTTTGTTTTTTAAATTTAATACATTTCAATACGATTGTAAAATGTTGTGCATGTAAACATAGCTACAGATGGGAAGTGTCGTTCTGGTTGTGAAACCAAAGGCAGTTCCTGATTTTTTTTGTTTTTATTTTCATGGCCTCAGACTTGTGTCTGTACTTGTCCTTTTAGATCTCAGATTTGACACAATTGATTACAATTTTCTCCTAGAAAGACTTGAACATGCTGTAGGGATTAAACGAAAAGCATTTAGGCTGTTTTAAATCTAATCTGTTTGACCGATTCCAGTTTGTTCATGTTAATAATAAATCTTCTTCAAACTCTATGGTCACTTGTGGATACCACAGGGTTCAGTCCTTGGGCCAATTCTTTGTACTATATATATGCTTCCAAATAGTAAAATTATCAGACAGCATGGGATTAATTTCCACCGTTATGCTGATGACACTCAGCTATATTTATCTGTAAATTCTGGTAATTACTTAGACTATAGATATGTCTTAATGACATCAAAACCTGGATGACTTAGAATTTTCTGCTTTTAAATTCTGACAGATCTGGGAAGCAATAAATTGCCCTCTGGTAATAAAGTAAAAAAACAACACCCTTGGTGTTATTTTTGACCAGGACATGTTATTTAAATCCCATATTAAACAGGTTTCTAGGGTTTCCTCTTTTTACCTCCGGAATATTGCCAAAATTAGAAATATTTTGTTCGGGAGTGATGTTGAAAAACTAGTCCATGCATTCGTTACTTTAAGGCTGGACTGTGGTAATTTTTTACTATCAGGAAGTCCACAAAATACAGTTCAAAACCTTCAAGCTGATCCAAAACGCTGCAGAACGAGTTGAACAAGAGATCACATTTCTCCTATTTTAGCTTCCCTTCATTAGCTCTCTGTTAAATAAGTAATATAATTTAAAATTCTCCTTTTCACATATAAAGCCCTTAAAGGTATATAGCCCCGTTATGCTTATAAAAAGACCAAAAAACGCTTGTTCATGATGCAATAAAGCTATATACACCAAGCCTCCATCTTGATAGTGTTTTGTTTTGAGGCTAGATAGAGTCCAGCGCCGGGTGCGATGAACATATATAAACAGACATGGTGACATCTACCGACAGTATCGCAGAATTATGGTGCCAGTATGCTTAAATAATAAATTACTTGTAAATAATGCAGTATTAAATAATGCCGGACCGAGCCTGACTCTCTGCAATGCCTCGCAGTAAAGCGGCAGCTCGGCATGATTGAAGACCAATCATTATTAATTAAATACACCAACCTTCAGCAACTTTAAGAGCTTTATATCGCAATCGGCAGGTTTAGGGTCCGCTTCAGTGAACACCAATAATCATACTATATTCCCAGCGACATTCCAGTCTTTTCCCTCTTGGAATAATATATTTGTTTGTTTTTTCACTGCATCTTGGACCATTCTTCATCTTTCGCTGGGAGATGCTAACAGGTGTTAGCTGCTTCCTTGTTTTATTCCCTGCTGCTCATGTGCAGTATTGTACTTCCTCTATTAAAAATAAATACATAAGGCTTTATTTACTAACAAATTGAGCAAAAACAAAGCGTAAAACGCCAAAATAACTAATATGCCAGCAGGACATCCATCCATCCATCCATCCATTTTCCAAACCGCTTTATCCCTCATGGGGTCGCGGGGGTTGCTGGTGCCTATATCCAGCGTTCACTGGGCGGGAGGCGGGGTACACCCTGGACAGGTCGCCAGTCTGTCGCAGGGCAACACAGAGAGACAAACAGGACAAACAACCATTCACACACAGACTCACACCCTAAGGACAATTTGGAGAAGCCAATTAACCTAACAGTCATGTTTTTGGACTGTGGGAGGAAGCCGGAGTACCCGGAGAGAACCCACGCATGCACAGGGAGAACATGCAAACTCCATGCAGAAAGACCCAGGGGTGTACTTGAACCCAGGACCTTCTTGCTGCAAGGCAACAGCGCTACCCACTGTGCCACTGTACAGCCCCAAAAAGTCAGCTAACGTGGCTATGCACCTTTAATAATCAAGCTCCATCATACATCAGAGATCTGATTACCCCATATGTTCCTAAAAGAGCACTTCACTCAGACCGATTGTTGTCCATTACCCTCTTTAACATAGAGCAGAGACACAAAAAAAGCACAGAAGCACTGATCCAGGAATACTTTGTCTTCTCAAACCCCCCTGGTTGTGTTAGAGGTTTCTTCCTGTTAAAGGGAAGTTTTTCTCTCCATTGTCAGTACATGCATGCTCAGTATGAGGGATTGGTGCTAAGTCAATGACGATGCAGACTGTCCACCGTGGCTACATGCTCTTTCAGGAGGAGTGAATGCTGCATGTGAATGACTCAATGCAATCCGCTTGGTTTCCTGAGATAGAGAAGTTTTTGATCAATCTCTGTATACTTTGATTTAATTGACTTTGTAAAGTGCCTTGAGATGACCTGTGTTGTGAATTGGTGTTATATAAATAAAATTACACTGAATTTTATTACAACCAGAAAAGAACCAGTCAAATTACCAGCTGTGGTGAATACTGAAAAAAACACATTCTCATTCAAAAAGACTCCCAACAGTACAATTTTCAGCTTTATAGTTTTATTGAATCATATCACTCTACATCATCTAGAATTTCAACAAGATATTCTTTAAGGACCAAACATCATACTTGCATCCCTGCAATAAGTCTCTACACTTGAAGAGAAAGCAGTTTTACTGAAACATACATTAAGAATTAATATTTCATCAAACATTGCCATAAAAGTGATAATTCATTCTGGTATGTCATCTTTCATATCATATATGTATTTATGTAATACATTTTTAGTCTGTTTTTTTTTATAGGAATACTAGAAAATAAATAAGGTAAGAAATGCACAAAACCTATTGAAGAGTAGCATGGCCTAATACTACATTACTGGACATTCAGTTGACATGCACTCAATAGGATAGAAAAGAACACAGCCATAGAAAGGAAGAGTTATGGCCTTGATGTCGGACAGTTTGGCAGAACTGATTGGCTTTTTGTTTCACTCGACAATCAGAGACCCTGATGTTACCAACATGGACATCAGATCCGTTTTCTTTTTTTCCTACAGCAAATGTTCAATCCATACTGGGGTGAAAACACTTCCACGGCATAACTCTTTCATTGTATGACAAAGCACTGAGGAGGGATAGTAAAAAAAAAAAAAGAAAAAAGAAAGTTTGAGGGACGTTCAGGAATGTATCAACAGGAACCAGTACTGGTATTTTTTTTTTTAACAGTTCAATCACCACATATCCAACCCCAAGAAAGCAGAACCCTCGATTAGAGCGCCTGGGCTGCGCTGAACACTGTTAAGCTTATGGCTTTCAGTAAGCAGTAGGTAAACACCAACTCGTGCTGTATGGCTTTGTCCGACTGTTATGCTGCTGAGCTCTACAGTAACCTGTTGTGCTGGAAAGCAATCAAGATTTATATTTTGACCAATTTCTTTCTTAAAATGTTGGATCATAAAGGTGCCCTGTGGAGATTTCTTCAAAGCAAAGCATTTTTACAGTTTTGTTATGGGTTCAAAATGGCTCAATGTACAGCAAAGTCCTGCTAAATTAGGAAGGCATTCATTGGAGATGCATCATAGCAATGACTCGGTGTTGGGCATCTACAAACTGAATAATGTTTTTTTAGAAAGAAAAGACCTGAAAGATTCATCAAAATTCTTTGAGATTTCACTGAACTCTCTGCAGTCTGTATGGATGGACGATTTGCATCAGCAACTTTAATTCAGAAAATCTCAGTCCATTAAAATGAGTGTTGTTATGCTGTTGAGCTCTATGGTTAGCTGTTAATAGTTAAACTGCATTCCCAAATGGAAGGCTTTAAATTATTCAAGGATAAGGAGGAGATTTATGGTAAAGCCAGGCTCAGACCAGCTGAGGAGCCACAAGGTTTATGTGGGATCAGCACTTAAATGTTAGCAGTGTATTATTCACTACAGCTACTTTTTAAGAAAATACAAAAAGTAACGATTGAAAGGCTGAAAAAATAAAAGTTGCATCTAAATAAAGAGGAGGCAAGGTAGCATTTGTGTAATCATTTCAGATTACTCTTCAACATGAAATCACCTAGGGGTAAAAATGAGTTTATCAAAGATTTTGTAGATCTGTGTGGGAAATTCGATAATTCACTTGGGGGAAAAAATAATAAAGCCACACCTGATCAGAAGAAGAATTTTCAATAAACAAATTGGCGGCAGTTTTCAAAATTTTAGATTCTTAACTGCAGTAAATGAGACTTCAGCATCAAGTCTTAGACTTGATGCTGATGATTACTATCACAGATTATCTGATTTATTGTAATATTTTATATCCTGTTTGGGCAGTTAAATGTTGGTTCCTGGAAAGTATCTTTTTCTTTCATGTTTATTTGCTTCCGCAGTCACTTTTAAAAACTTTTTTTTTCATTTGCATGTGCAGTCAAACAGCTGTATGTATATTTTCATTTGTTGGAGTGATGCTGAGCTCTCTGTCACTATACATTTGTTTGTTTTTGGGAAGGTTCCTTGTCCTGTGATTTGTTTAGTCTTTCAAACCTTTTTAACATAGATGTGAATACAAATAGTCAAGTACTATTGTAATTTGGAAAGTAGGATGTGCTATTGATTAATTTGGGCTAAGCAATGTGTTAATATCAGCTCTTAACAAGGGAAAACTCCCTACTTTTAAAGATGACTTCTTAATCTCTAACTGCACTCTAAAAAGGCCCAGTTCTTCTGTAAAAGCATAATTTTATCGGTCAAGAGATAAAAACCTCCACAGCGTCCATTTAGAAGAGGTGACTAAAGACCTGTGGTAAAAAAAATTATTTTTGCAGCCATACATTGTTATTCTGCATGCCCCAGAGTCCTGACTGCTCAGGGCAGCCCAGCGCCCTAAAAGAAGGAAACGGTGCTGGATTACTGACTTCCTACTAATGGGCGTCTCTCTTAGACAGGAAGCAGAAGCAAATGGTAATACTACAGATTTCTATGTACTTTCATGTTAAAGTCACTATATTAGCTTTTTTTCTATTTTATTTTTTACATTGTGCTTTTTGAGTCGGATTGTTTTACAGTGGTGGGCTAATGGTGGCGGTTTCCTTCTTTTCGGCCCAAGTGAAATTGGGTGAGTGGTCTGATCAGACTCCCAAAAAACCCTACTCATCTTTTTCACATAATTACAGTTTTCATTTAATTTACAGCTGATTGTTCTGGAGTATGGTGTATTCTGTGGGAAAAACATCCATGCAGGTATGTAAACTCTTCAGACTTTTGTGACAATGCCATGGCAACTGTACTCATTGGTTTTAATGCTTTTTCATAGTAAATGTGATCTAATGTCAGGGAAAATTGTTTCTGCAATGTTCATGGACAAACGTTTCTAAGTCTCAATTCATGCAAATGTATTCCTTTTGTTTGTAGAGACATGCTCACACAAAAGGAGAATTTACTTGAAATTAGACAAAGCTCTTGTAAATTTCAAATCTTACTCAACCATGTTTAAGGCTTTAAATTCAGAGTTTCTTGTTAGAGATTTTACACAAACTGAAGAGAAACCGCCGCACCTCTAAAACCACTTTCACTGAGGAAGATTTTACACCATATCACTGAGACATGTCAAATGCAAATATAATCAGAATAGACACTGCATTCTTTTATGTACAACCTCTGCTAGACAGTCAGGGCTAATATGAGCTACCCATCACCAATTTTAGAACAAGGCAAAAAGTAAACCAAGTTAGTTGCATGAAAAGCAGCAAGGTGCTTTACTTTTTTATTCTGCTAAATCTTTCTTCAAAGAAAATAAAACAATCTGCTCATACTTTGAGTGAATAAAATGAAGCTATATGAAAAGTGATGAATGAAAATATGTCACTGAATCTTTGTGAAAATCGAAATCTCCTGGCTTACACCCTTCAGGTTCTTCCTCACCACAAGATGCTTGGTGTCCGTCGTGTTGTACAGGTTTGTAAAACTTTATTTACACATTACACCCTCAGCAGCCATTATTTATCAAGAAGCTCCTTAAAATAATGATGTCTTAATTTTGCCAAATAGACCAACGTGGAGCAGTTTATTATTCATGAATACAAATGGTCAGTTAAAGCAGCACCATGTAACTTTTAACCACAAGGGGCGCTAGACCTGTAACTTCCAGGTTTAGCGCCCCTGAAGGACACATCAGAAAACCAAGATATGTGTCATATGTTTTGTTTAGTTATGGCAGTCTGAGCTCAGACTGGGTAACTCTGGAGAAGCTGGGTCATGTGACAGAGCGCCGCTGTAGGTCACATGACCCATTCAGCGACGGATCTGACCCTCTCAAGTTACATCTATTTTTTTTTTTTTTTTTTAGAAGGACAATCCGCACGTAGCATGTGCCAAGTGCTGTATATTGACCTAAAAAATGATTTAAAATATCTCAAGTTAAGCTAATACTTGGGTCAAAACTAGCACAATGCTGCCTTAAAGCCAAGGAAAATATGTAGCAACAGTTTGGAGGGTCAAGAAAATATGACATGCTGCATGCATGAAAGTAAATTCTGTCCCGGTTAGTTTGCTGCTTTATTTAGTTAAAGATCGACATGGGTCGAAGGTTTTTATGTGTGGTATTTGGAGCTCAAGACACAACTGGTCACGACTTTCCATTATCAGTACTTAACATAAACTGAACACAAATTTCATATCGGAAAAATATATAAAAAGATTAATAAAAATCTACTCTACCTGAATGACAAGTGCGCCTGTTGGGAGCTGCTAAAGTCAGATTTTCTTCTGTCCTAATTTCATTTTTATAGTATGAGAAAACTAAATTATTTCCAGCTCTGTTGCATAAGCTAGTGAAGCAGCTGTCAGAGGTTTGCATTTTTCCTGAGATTGCAAACTAAATTGACATTTATAGCTGCTGATGGTCCTAATCTGTTCACTGTGAACTTAAAATGGCCGAGGTGAGGGTAATGTCTTCAGAAACGTAGAAATAGCAGCAACTTGTTAATGAAATTTACAGGGATAAGCAGTTTATGGTGAAACCAACGTAAAGTGTAAAAAATAAAATTTCTAGATGGAAAACTGAAATGCGGAATTTGCTACATGACTAACAACCTCATATCCCTTGCTACATAAACTCCACCTCAAAGTGGCTCAGAGCTACTTTAAACATCAAAATCATCCCAATGCAAACAGTTTTTTTTTTGTTTACTCATGTTGTTAAATGCACCGTTTATTCAATTTTCACTACGGATGATGCCCGTCCTTTGTACTATGTAAACATGTACTTACAAAAGGAGTTGAGGAATAAAGAGGGGGTGGGGGGGTAAACGGGTGGGAGGAGGGAGTAAAAGAAGAAGTGGAAGGTGTCCAGGAGAAGTCTTGGCGTGTAGTCGACCATCTTCATGCTCAATCCCTGTTCACGCTGCACCAGGCGGCTGCAGAAAGGAACAAGTTTAGTAGAAACGGCTTTAAAGGTGAAGAATTTTGTAGATCAGTTTTATGTAAACTAGTCAGAGGCCATGTGGTTGAACGACATCACCAGCCTTCAGGCAAACATAAACTAAAAGCTCAGGATTCTGGTTAAAATGTTCTGATTAAAGGGGCCATGACAACAAATTTCAGGTTTTGTTTTTTTTAATATGATCTGTTGTGCACTGATGAGACCGTGTTAATGTCAGTGAATACCAAAGGACCTGCTCAGGCTTAAAAACGTCAGATCAGAAAACAGGTTATCTTTCTACATGGGTTGTCTTTCTACGTAATTGATAATCTGCAATCAGAGAACACCATCAAGCAAACAGCCTTGTCCCCTCCCCTTCCCTTCAGCTGATGCACCGGCCATGAGTTGCGCTCAAACTGTACGACGAAACCGCAGCGTTTAAAAGTTCCCAGCTCACAATATCTGTTACACTGTACGGCCCAATGCAATGATGCAATCTGGCTGCTCACACTGTACCTCCAAAAACCACACGTCAGACCCAGCCCGTAGAGAGATGGCACTTGTTGGACTTGTCTATCCAGAAGCCAAGCGTAAACAGCAGAAGAAGAAAAAGACCAAAGTGTCGATGCTCACTGTTAAATATGAGGCTCACTAGAACAAAACGCGCTGCCTTGGCAATTCTACGAGTTGCTCCTCCGTAGTTTGACTCCATGTCACACGTACCGCCGCCATGCTTCTCTCCACGCCTATGTTTTCGTTTGATGAGAAGAAGAAGAATTCCCATGTTTGCACATGCGCAGTGCGCGAGGTTGGGGGAAATCGGCTCGTAGACGTTCGTAGCTCTGCTTCAACAGCAGGATGCTCTCACGATCACCTCACATGTTTGATATCCATGCGACTGTACGATTCCTGATCGGGAGGTGGTCACTAAGCTGCCCTCGTTACCCCCCTGTATACTACACGACGCAGGAAGCACGATGCAGCTGAAACTCGGCCCGATCCAAAAAATATTTGTACAGTGTATGCCCAGCTTTAGAGGAGGAAGGCGGAGGAGCAAGCAGACGGCAGCCCCAGATCCGCCCGCCTGTATCGACTCGAACAGGAGGTAGTCACAGCAGAAGCCACGGAGCGTGAATATCCCATATTCAACCAAAAACTAACTTTGTATTTCATTCCCACTGTGTTGAATTGCGCCGCGAGCTTCGCCTGTCCGACATCCTTTTAATACAAAGACTTCTACCAGCCATAACATCATACTACTGATTTGTGACGGAGTGTTGCAGGGAGAGGAGAGAGGTGTGGATGGAGGGGGAAGGTTCGCGTTTGACCGGTTTTGGAAATATGGTTGTAGCCAATCAGAGTGAAGTCATCTTGGTAGAGCTGCAAATCACCACATCCAATCATTTTACTGATGAGGGACATTTGGCCTGACGAAATAAGAACATGACGTTATTTTTTTTTAAATGAAATTCTTTGAGTAATTAGGATATGCAGCAACTACAACTACATGAAATGGCTTATACAGTGATGTCATCTTTAAGGATTGAATCAATTCACAGGTACGTCTCAAAATACAATATTGATATGAAAATGTGTCCTATTCAAATTAAAAAAGTTAGAAATCCTAAATTCTTTCATTTTGAGTGAAAGAAAATGTAGTTTCTCACTAAATTAGAATATTACACAGAATAAAAACTAATTGTTTGAACATTTTTCTATGTCCTCCACAATCATGGGCAAAACAAACCCTTAGGGAATAACCTTGTTAGTGCTAAAATCTATTTTCTCTCTGTCAAACTGGCTCAGCTAATATAACGGGAACAAAAGGCTGTTTGTACCTAAGAGCTTAAACATTCCCATGTTTTCTGTTCCAAAACAACACTGGTTAATCTCTTGAGTTCAGCTTGGAGCTAAGCATCCTAGCGCCGTCCTTTGGCAATGTCCGGATACAGTACCTGTGCAAAAAAAGTATTTGCCCCCTTACAGATGTTTTGATTTTGCTTGTTGTCACATTTAAATGTTTTAGATCACCAAACTTAGACTATGTAAACCTGACCCTATATGTAAAAGTAATAACCTCACCCTTTGACTACCATCAAGCATTTACAATAACCGATAATCGTTTGTTTTACATGACTGTGGGTAAATTCTGACTCACACTTCTCGGCATAATGGACTTACTTTGCCATATTAGAGAGTTTTGTAGCATGATCGGCCTGTTTCTATTAATTTCCCAGAATCTCAATTGGATTTAGGTCTGGCCGTTGACTAAGCCACACTAAACCCTTCAGAGTTAGACTTGTCTTTGATCATTGTCCTGCTGGATAACCCACATGCATTTGAATTAAGGTCCCAATCTGATAGCCAGAACTGTCCAATAGAAAGCAGAGATTAAACCTCATGGTTCCATCAATTAAAGCAGCAAACCAAACCCATACCATCACACTTCACCACATTGTTTGACTGTTATGTTTGTTTTCACAAATTATTATGAAGTATATCAAATAATCCAAATTCAGGTTGGTGTGGATGGCATTTTCATCTTAAACAAAAACAGATTTTTGTATTTACTCTGCTTATCTTTGTGGGTAGGAAAACTTTTGGTATGGACAAAAATCAAAGCAAAAACAGCAGAAATTGTTCAGAGAACAAATACTTTTCATGGTATTGGACTGAAAATGAAGGATTACAACTAAATCAATGAAAAACTCAGAAAGCCTGCAGAACTATAAAAAAGACCAGTTTAAACAAAGTCTGGCTGCTTGGATGAAAAATGTAAAGAACAATTTTATCTGATACTTTAGCTTAGTATGTACCGTATTTTTCGGACCATGAGGCGCACTGTGAATTAACGTGTCTTTGTCCACATATAAAGCGCACTAAATATTCTTCCCAAGTGTGTAATATCACTCCGCCCCTCCAGTTACACCGCTCTCTCCTAAGAGAGGGAGAGCTATCCGTCTCTGTCGGGAGGACAGAGTAGTTGGACTACACTGCCCTGTTTCTAACATAAGGCCAAAATAAACGTGACTTTTTATATTGAATTAACTCACTAGGTTTATTGTTGCTAGCGCGTACTCCAGGCAAGGGCTGCCTAAAGGCTCCCACATACTTTTGTGTACTGTGAGCTGTGCGGACATTTTACCCTTCATTGTCGAGTGAACTGTTGCCTACATTTCTTGTGGCAAATTCCTACAATTCCCACACTTTCTGTCAGTGGGACGATGTGGCGGAAAGGATGGTAAAATGTGTGATTAGCTAGCTGAGCACCCGGTGAGTGAAGTACACCAGAGTATGTGGGGGCCTTTACATGAATGCACTTCTAGTTTCGACATTCCAGTCAGGCAGTCTTGTAGACAGCTCAGGGGTCCGATCAGGTAGTGAAACAGAGTACCGTAATGCTCCGAATATCCATTGAGCGGAGCGGCTTTGTTGCTAACCAAAGTCGTACTTACTTACACATTTTAACAGATTTTTGAGCGCATTGTACCACATAAAATCCGTCAGTAAGCACAACTTTAATCATATATAAGGCACACCAGAGTTTAAGGTGCACCACCAATTTTTGAAAAGATTTAAGGATTTTAAGTACGCCTTATAGTCCGAAAAATATGGTAACCATAGAATATAACAAATAACTCATCCTGTGCATAGGCAGCAGCCATGCTTGCAGTAATTTATTATCAAATGACATCCTGATTTGGTCAACTGCTGGCAAAGTTGGTTAAAAGTCAGTTTCCAGCCAGTATTGCTTTAAGACCATTATGCCTCATGTTTGGTCGGGGTTGTGCAGCTTTGCATCAAGTAAAGCACTTTCAGTTCCTTCATCATTAAATTGATTGATGTTTTACCCTTAAATAGAAAAGAATCTGGCATTTTGCTTATGACAGAGTGAGCTAAAATTGAAGACCTATTCTTCCGAGTAAAAGCCAAGATCATAAAGTTAACTTTTAACTGTTTAATTGTCATTTTACCAACCTGGCACCGCTACAGAGGAGATGGCCTCAGGCTGGCACAGTGTGTCCACCTTCACATGCTGAAAGGCTTTGTTGGGAGCCGATTGAAGGTGCCTGAAGTCAGAAGAAAAGGTGAGAGTGTATATACACACATACACACCATACAACCACTCAAAAGGATGCATGGCTTCAAATCCCTTAGCACGCCTCCTAGCCTTTACTGTAAGACCTGAAATATTAATGGCAGCAAGATGCTGTGAGCAGTGGAGCAGATATTCAGATCAGCTGCATCAGCAGCTTCTCCTCGTGCCCACCACCACTAAATCACAATGATCTGGTGCAGCTGAGGAATGCTAATTAAATGTGGGAGGGGGAATTTGTCCAACAGGCTGGGGACATTAATGGATGAAAATTGAGTGCTTTCTTTATTTGCTGTTTACCAAGCAATAAAGAAAAATATAGTGCTGCAGGAAGGAATGACTTGCTTAGCTCAAACGGAGAAAGAAGATCCCTTCAGATGAGCCAGAATGCTGACTCAAAAGTACTCTGGCCAACAATATAAATGTCTTCACTCACTGATGACTTTCAATACTAAATATGGGCTCTCCTCATTTACAGATGTTTTGTTATGCCTGGGCACACGGTGCCTCACCAAGGTAGTCATACCTTTTGATCATCTTCACATTTTGTTATAATAAAACTACAAACTTCTGTGTATTTTATGGGATTTTATGTGATACACCAACACAAAGTAGACCTCAATTGGGGCATAGGAGGAAAGGGAAATTTTGAAACTTTTTCCTACAACTTACATTTTGAACAGTATTGTACCTGCTCTTGTATTAAGCCCGCAGGGTCAAAACTGTGTGGATTCAAATTTTGCTGTAGTTATAGCTGCAAGTCTTCTGGGGTATTACTACAAGCTTTGCAGATCTTGAGACTGATATTTCTGCCCATCAATTGTTTAGTCTCATCGCAGATTATCAAATAGATTTAGTCCGGAAATTTGACGTAGTGTTTTACCGGTAGACTAAAAAGTTCAGTTCTTGCCTCATCTGAGCAGAACACTCTTTCCCGTTTGCTGTGTTCCAGATGGTTTGTGGCAAACTGCAAACAGGACTTCTTGGTGCTTTCTTCCAACAATAGTCCTGTCAACTAAGGCTGGGCAATATATTGAGATTTTAAAAATATCTTATAAAATAAGATTTTTTAAAAAGAGATATGATGAGACTCGTTTATATTGAGATGGTCTATGTTGCATTATAATTATACTTACCCTGCCTGTAAGGAATTTGTGATAAAGCTTAGGCAGGGATACAAAGGCATGGACGCCTGTTTAGAATTACTTTCTGAAAAGACAAAATATTATGATAAATATTGTGTATATATGTAAAAAAAAATTTTGGTCCACATTGCCCAGCCCTAACAGATTCTTCCACCTGAGGTGTGGCTCTCCTTAGCTTCTCCAGAGTTACCATTGGCCTATTGGTTGTTTCTCTGATTAATATTCTTCCTGCCTTGACCGTCACGTTTTGGTTGGTTTGCAGTTGCCATATCATTTTCAGATTCTGAATTGAAATGTGCTCTTGTAGAATGTTTTTCAACCCTGGTTCTCAAGACACTGTCCTGTATGTTTAAGATGTTTGTTTGATTTAACACAACTAATTCAGATGATTGCAGTTCAGCAAAAGATTGTTAATCAGCCATTAACTGAATTCAGGGATGTCCAAACCTTTTTTCATGAGTCAAAATTGTCAAGTCAAAAGCACTCCAGGGCTTTAATGTGATGTAATGTAATAAAAATACCAAAAATTATGATTTATTTTACCTTTTCCTCAAAATATGAGCATGTAATATTAAAATTATACAAATAATTCAGATTTTCTGTAGGAAAGGCATCTGTAAATAATTGATCCATAACTTAAGTCTTGCGCATTTGCCTTATTAAATGATAGTCATCCAGTCTGCAAATTGTTTTAGGCTCTATTTGAAAAAAACAAACAAACAAAAAAACACGTATATTCTCAGCATTAAGAACAGAATTTTTTTCATTCTTTGAAAACACTTGCTGTATTTAATTAAAAGTTAATTTTGATGCACCATAGTCTGCATTTGAGTAAAAAAATAATAATTGGATAGATAAGGTCCAAATGACTGTAAAATTAATGAGAATGTAAAATGTGTTTTGCCTTAATTAAAAATAAAACGTCTCAATCTGCATCAACCACCCGTGCTGTTGGGGGCCTCAAATGGCTCCCGGGCCGCTCTTTGGACACCCCTGATCTAAAACATACAAGGCAGAGTGCCTCCAGGACCCGGGTTCAAAACCACTGCTCTAACACACCCTAAGCTTTAGACACTTTTTAATATCCCAACTCTGCTTTAAACTTCTCCAGAACTCTCCAGAAAATCCCTGAGCTGTCTCTATTCCTCTGTTGTCCTTCACTAACAAACACAGATGGACATATTTACATGTTTCCTCTCTACCACCCCTACTTAGAAACACAGACTCACTTCTTCAATTCAAATCACAACTCAAAACTCATCTGTTTAAGATTGCCTATTCTCTTTAATGTCAATTTCCCTGTCCCAGCCTTTGTATCTTTTAAAACGGTTTTTATTCTGTGTTTCGATTTTGTTTTTCACATTGTTTTTTATCTTTAATGTGTTTTTATCTATTTCTTGTACAGTGACCTTGAGTGTCCAGAAAGGCGCCTTTTAAATAAAATGTATTATTATTATTACTTATTGGGTGACTTCTGAAGACAGTTTGCTGCCCTTGGTTTTATTTAGGCTATCTTTAGATTTTAATTTGTTAAAACATGCTACTTTCTAATGGTTTATCACATAAAACCCAGATATGTTTGCACCTCACACGATGCACCTCACACAACCCTGTTTTTAAAATCAAACTGGCCATTTAATATGGAGTGAAAGATTTTAGCCTAAGTTTTCCTCCATACTCACCTCTTCCACTCTTCTTCTCCATCCCAGAACTCATAGACGACGAAGGACAAACCATCTGGCAGACGAACCGCAGTCACACTGGAGGAGAGGGAAACAAGTTGAGAGATAGATATGAACATTTGATTATACAGGAAGGCCGTAAATAATGGAAAAGAGGGTAGTAAATAGAGGAAAGTGGAGCAGAAAAGATGTTAGAAAATAAAGAAAACATCTGTGTGAAGAAAAAGTGGACAAACTACAGTGAAAGAAGACAGCCGATAAATAATAGCAGCATCTGAAGAAGTTTCAGATCAGGATGTGGAGATCTGTAGCCGTAAAGAGCAAGAATAAACCTAAACAGAATGAGCAAATGGCAGATATTGGTATTGGATTTCAATGAACCGTTTCATGGTGTTTATTTCATAGTAATAAACAAGCCGCATTATCGCTTCCAGAGGAGTGCAAATGTGTTGATGCAGGAATACAACAAGATGCTCAAAGTAATCAACATGGGATCCATTTCCAGCTCGTTGTGTCAGTTTAACCATCGAGTGACGAATTTAGGTGCTGGAGGTAGAAATAAAACCCTGGGATCATGATAATAATTAGAATCTGTCTTTTTATGCCAGAAAAACACATTTGAATAAAAAAGAAGACCGTAATGAGGATGACAACAGCAGTGGACATGGCTGCAGCGCGTCTTGTCGTGCTTGAAGACCATAACAACTCCAACTACACAAGAATCTTGTGGACTAAATGTAACATGAAGTTTTATCTTAAAATGGATGGCATGGCTTTAAAGGGAAACCTTAATGATTCTATGTTTCAAATTTCTCTGTTGTGTGCTCAACTGGGCTTGTATATATTCAGATTCTGACAAAATGAAACAGCAATTAAAGCTGTATGGAATTGGATTTGAATCTTAATTTTATCATTAAAGACTGAGTAGGAATTGCATTGCTGAATTTCATTGAGGGCTACGTGGAATTTGGTTTAAATCAGAAGTTTTTGTGTATTAGATCGATCTGGACAGACAATGGAACAATGGTTTGGTAAATGATGAAAAGGGGAAGAAAAGATGGATGGATGGACAGGGGGAAGGAAACCTGTCTATTGTTGGTTTTAAAAGTCATTCAATAAATTAGAATTTGTGTTCTGATGAGGCTTGTTTGTCAGATTAATAGTGCCTTTTGAAAATAACCCTTAAGTATTAAACATACTTAAGTATATTAAAAAGGTACTGTAATTGGGATGATGTAATATTCTAATCTTAAATGTCATGTTTTAATTAGCTGTAAGCTGAAAACCATAATTAACAGAAATAAAGCTTTGGAAACATCAGTATGTGTGTAATTATTCTGTATTATGGGTTTCACTTAGTGAATTTTTAAATCAATTTATTGAGTGATGAAGAACAATGAGCGGCTGACAGAACAGAAAGTTTACTAGACAGGATGTATGTAAGGCTAGATAGTAATTTGGATAATGGTTGGATAGATAGAAGGAAGGAACAAATAAAGAAAGGAAGGAACAATTGTGACATAATGAAAGGGTTGGTAGAAAGGAACACAGGATATTGTATAGATTAATTAATGATCAAGAAGTTTACTAGACAGATAGATGTATGACTAGATGGGTGGATAGGAATTTACATAATTGATGGATGGATAAATGGAATAGACGGGCAGATGTTTTGATAAATAATGGCTGGTTATAACTATAAATGGATGGACAGGGTTTATAAGTAATGAATGAACAGATGGTTGCAACAATTTTAAGAAAATGTCTTTCTCAAGTTGTGTAAAAATCACAGTTCACTGTTGTGATCATCTGCTTTATCAGCTGGATGACATCTATCTAGGGAACATTTAAAGAAGCTTGAGTATGCACCCATCTGCGGTTTCTCAGCATGTAACATTTACACAAGACAGCTATGCCTTAGAATGATAGAACTCAAAAACTTTAATTGCATGTAAGGAAAACGTGCGTCTTTCTCTTGAAACCAGCATAGGAAGCCATCTGATTGGAGCAGTTTCCTTTTTAGGAATCTATAAGCTGTGTTGAAATGAGTTTGATCGGATGGTAATATAAAGTGAAATTAATTAAATTTTAGTTTTAATTGTACTGAATTGTGACTGAATCTAATGGATTCAATGAAATTTTATGAAATTCTGAATCGGTATTAGATACTAATGGATGATGTATTAAATAAATTTGTGTTTACGTTTTTTGTGTCCTGATCTTGAAATTACTTGTCAATTTAACTTGACAAAATTTGATTGACGGGTAAATTAAATAACTGAGGAAGCATCAAGATAATCAGACTAGGAGTTGAAGCAGCCATACAAAACACTGATTTAAGTAGCTAATTTACACTATTACTAACCATATGAACAACGATAGTTAAGGAAATTCCAGCTTGAATAGATCCAACAAACTAAACTATATTGTGTCATTATAAACAGCTGATTTAGAAAAATTCAGCTAAACTAAAATCAGAAATTTTCCACAGTAATAAAACTATTTTATATTCATTTATTTCACTAGTACCAATTCAAATCAGCGCTCTAAAAAACTAATAGGAACCTATTTAGTGTGTGGATGCAGTTCTTCTCTGAAACTGTAGAGGGCAGTGGGGGAACTGCAACAAGGACTCAGAAGAAATTAGCTGTGCATCATAAGCTCTACTAGAGGGTTTAATAAAGTGTTATGGATGTAATCACACATGCACATTAAAAGATGAGTTGGGAAAGCCGAAAGAAAAGAAAAAACCCTTTATAAAACACTTTATGGAAAATAAACAAAGCTGGATTGAAAAACATATTTACAAGTAATAACCATCATCCGTTAACAAACCCTTTAAGCAAATCTTCAGCCGAAACAAAAACTAAAAATGAAAAACAGCATCAGATTGACTGCTGTTGTTTTGTAACTGTCAGTGCTATTTATTGGCACCTGACAAGCATTCAATCAAGGTGTTCCACAGGAGTGAGCGGTGACTTGTGTGCAACTCAAAGGACAATATTATCTGTTGTAGCAGAGCCCAAACCTGAAAGCCACAAGAAACAAAACAAATCCTCATATACTGAGTAACATTTGTGCAATGATTTTCTCTTTTAAACTTTAATGTATTTCTAATTTCAAACGTCACAGAGCTGTGTTTTATATACAAGTGATACGGCATAATGGCTTTTAAACCTAAGGTTTAAATTTTAAATTTACAAATTAGTTTCTAGAGTAGAAATATGCAATGTATTGTAATTTAGTTTTTTATTAAATTATACAATAAAACTGAATTGTTTTTTGTTCCTCTCGTCCAGAAGATATCTATAAAACAAAAGTCTATTCATACTGTGTGTTAAGTGATCAAACTGAACCTGGGGGATGAGCAGCTCTTGATACCCAAGTAACATTAAAACTTGCCAAGAAAATCAGTGTGGCTCCTTGGCTAGCAACGTCCATGTGTATTTTGGCTCCTATTTAATCAGATAACCCTAAATGAAATCCAGCGCAACCAAGCAATCTATAACCATCCAAATGAACTGTCAGGCCAGGAAAACACTGTGCGAGGTGGAAAGGTATCACGACACATTACCGTTAAATACAACATATGCCTTCACATCATGGTGTGGAAATGATTCTCCTAAGCAGGGACAAGGAAACTGGTCAGAGTTGATGATTGATAGAGTTAAATACAGGACAACTTTGAAAGGAAACATGTTAGAGGCTTCAAAAACCTTAAGATGGGCGTGGGGATTCACCTTAAGGCAGTACAATGATTCCAAACATGCAGCCAGAGCTACAGAAGGATGGTTTAGATTAAATTATCTTCATGTGTGCAATTGAACCTCAGACCTAAGCACAATAAACAACCTTTAGGAATATTTAAAATGCTGCTGTGAGTTAGTATAGTGTATGTTTTATATATACTGTATGAGGCTTTGATATTCATGTTTGTTGCTGATCTTATGGAGCCAACTGTGGAATAAAATAGTAAAAATAACACTCTTGAAGAATAATTTTTGTTTTTGGAATTTGTAAAAAATCATGTACAGTTTATCACTATTGCAATAAATTAATATTCTTATATTTCACCATAGCGGTAATCGGTACAATATTTGTCCATCCCTACCAGAAAGTAGTAGGAGTTTATTCCATTAAAGTCAAATTTTCAAATTTAAAGCTTTTTGCTGCTCTTTTATTCTACTTATGCAACCTCTTCAAATTTCATTTTTATCAATGTTGAGGCAGGATCAAAATGACCCCCTGGTGGTTCTAATGTTAAATGCGCAACTTCAGGGTAAACTGCTGCTTCTTCTTTTGATTTTTGCTGTTTGAGAAATTTTCTGGATTTTCCTCCTCTCTTGTTGTTTTACCTGTAAAAATGATGTTGGTTGTAAACATGGCACCATTTTTTCCTTGGCCTCCTTTAAACATATTTTTTGAGACCTTACTCATTAAATAAGTGCCAAAGAAAAACTGAAATACAGTTTTGTGCTCTCTTGAACCAGTTAGGGACTTATTCGGTTTAATTCAAATGTTTGTTCGCCTTGTAAGGAAAACCCTTTCTTCAGATCTCAGCTCAAAGTCATAAATAAATTTGTCACTTTTAACAAGTTTTCTTATTCTGTACAACAAGGTGACATGAAATTGTGTTTAAAAAAGGATGGTGGGAGCATATTAAATGTCCTAGAACATATGAGGGTTTTCCTTATTCATTTAACCTTTCTATGTAGCTGTCGAGATTTATACCTTTGTTCCTGTTCCTCTCGCAGACCCTTTGCCTTCTAGTGTAGGCGACGTTAAATGGTGGCCGAATATGTAATATAAAACGTTGTGCGGGAGAGCCAGAACCTTTACGTTTTGCCAAGGGCAAGAACTGAATAAGGCTCTGGACAATACATGGAGTATATTAAGTCTGGGATTTGGGGAGATCTCTCTGGATATTAGTGTTTCACAGCATGCTGTAGCTGAACCTGAGTGAGAGATGCAGGACGTTTCTAATAGTTACAGCATTTCTATTTCAGACCATATAAAAGCTGTTTTATTATATGCATTGGATATTATTTTTTCTGATCTGAACCACTAGGGTGTTGCAGCTGATTTTCAGATTTCTGCTGCAAATGATTGAAATGCAAACCCTAACATGAAACCATTTTTGGTGCATGTGCAGGAATACAAACTGCCACTAATAATGAAATGACCAGACACCAGTGAAGGAAATGTGTGCAGTAGGGCTAAATAAAGTGGGGAATACTGTGATGTTTTGACTCTTAAAATGGAGTATATTAATTATTTAAAAGGGGTTACGGTTCCACTCTGCGAGCACAGCAGTTGTACAAATATGGAGCATTAATGAGACTTACTGAAAACAGTCTCTCTGAGCAGAGACATTCTTCAGGTACTGCTTCAGAGCCTCGCAAAACTCGCCAAGCTTCTTCTGGGATACCACCATCTCCTGGCGAATCAGCAGCAAGGACTGCAAAACAGGAGAAAAAAGGAGGTCAGTTCATGCTGTTATCACTGTTATTACAATGCAGTTAACCTTCCTCTCTTAGCTCTATAGTTGCTACTATTTATTGCCCCATCCAATTCATTATGGTATTTACAAATCTTCCTGCTGGTTATATGCATTTAGTTTATGGTGTGTGGAGCCTTGGTGTCTCAGTGCAGGACCTTGCAAAACGATTTATATCCCACATTTTATTGTATTTTGGGAGAATTGATGTAATAAACCAACACACAGTGTATAATTGTAAGATGGAAGGAAATTAGTAAAATTTAACAAGCGGAGCCTGAGCCTATCTCAAGTATAAAATGAGGGTCCAGATTTATTCATTTTTGATTGTGCAAAACAGCTCTCAATCTCTGGTGTTTGCCTACTGTCTAAGATTTTGTGTGATCTGAATTCAGATGGTGTAAAACGTCGCGATGGAGCGTGAACACACGTCAGCATCTAAACATTTAAAACATGAAAAAAAATGTCACTTGTGACATTTTCGAGTCTGGTATTTCTCAAATCAGAGCAACATCCAACACCACAGATTAATGTAGACATTTTAAACTTATGCACTGATCAGAAATTTGAATGATTGGGAGATCAAGGTATCAAGGAAGTTATTTTCAATGCAATCAGTGTTTTCTCTTTTTTATTGTCTTGCTGGACTTTGTATTGTTTTTTGTACTGTAGTTACAGCACATTGGCCAACATTGCAGTTGTTTTTAAATGTGCAATTAAATAAACTTAAAATGCATGAATCAGTAACAGTCTTAGTGTTGGCAAAATGTTTATTTGAGTGACTTGGATCAATATGTGGGAAAATCTTTTTTACATTTTCAGCAGAGATCCATTGTTAGGTGGCTCACACATTACCCATTCTCCTCAGCATCAACAGCATTAAAGCGCTTCAATCAAACTAATGCTAGATCCTGGAAGCTGGCTTAGAATTTGTGTGCATTAGATCTCCAGCCGAAAACTGAGATTTCTGCCTAGGCAGTTGATTGCAATTTTAACTTCCTCTCTTTATGGATAATTGTTCCAGTGCATCTCTCCAGATAAATTAAAAATTAATCCTATCTGACCCAGATAACTCCAGCAGTGTCTTACTGAAACGCCAAAACATTGCTGCGCACGCACGCACGCACGCACGCACGCACGCACGCACGCACGCACGCACGCACGCACGCACGCACGCACACACACACACACACACACACACACACACACACACACACACACACACACACACACACACACACAGAGCCCCATGTGCACAATATATATGGTCACACTCACAGACAGAGAGGTGGGTCATTATTTCATCATGTATTATTTATAACTAACAGACAACCTTTCAGTGCCAGCTGTCGTCCCAGAGTTGACAACTTGGAGACATATTTCATTTGATAGCTGTGGTGAAAAACTAATGCAAGTAAGATACAGTTCGATAAAGCAGTAGTCCACAGTTAAATTTCAGCCACTTCTCGTCAACGGTTGATCAGAACCCCAATGAATAGCTTGTGACCTGATCTGCTCTACTAGAAATACTCCCTATTGGGAATATTTGTTGTACATAAATAATATATAAACTCATTCAGTTGGCCTGGAAATGCTACACAGTCGTGCTTTTGAACTTTACCTCAATAAGATGATTTTGGTAATACAGATGAAAAAACGGTGGCTGTGCAAACCTGTTCCTCAGGGTGAGGAAAAACCAATGTAGGACCTTTCATGTGTCACTGCAGCTTCAACCTGTTTATATAAGAAAACTTTTTGTCTTTACCTGAGAAGATCTAAACCTTAACCTATATTTAACATCATCTGTATTTTAAACATCTTACTAACATAATCTGGTGCCTGTAATTATTGTATTGCGAAGTTTAGCAGTCTTATGACGTGTGGGACGAAGCTGTTGTGGAATCTAGTTGTTGTGAATTTGAAGCTACTGAACTTCTTGCCAAAGGGCAGCAGAGTGAACAGTCCATGATGGGGGTTGGACGGGTCTTTTATGATAATCTCAGCCCTGGTCAGGCAGCGTCGGCAAGCAGCGTGATGGATGGAGGGAAGCTCTGTCCTGATGATTCTCTCCGCTGTCCTCACCCCACTCTCTACACATTTCTGGGTTTCTTTTGCAGGCCCCAAACCAGACAGAGATGCAGTTTATAATATAATTTTACCTATAATTGCTGCCATTGGGTGGGATTAGGGGTGGAAAGTAAATGCTGTATCTTAAATATGTTTATTTTTGAAAATAATCTTTTAGATTTCCTGGAGCTGCAGAGAAATAGTAAATTATACTAAAATAAAATAGAACTAAATTGGGATTTGTCGAATTTCATACAGAACAAAAGCAATGGGATGCACAATGTTGGAAAAGTCTGTAATTGTTGAAAATCATATGATTTGTTAATTTTTGCCAACATATTCCAGACAATCCGTTTTACTATTGCATGGTATCAGCACCACTCTCCATCCCACTACTAACATAAATCAGGTGTGGGCATTAAATGGTAAAAAAACCTGTACTTGTATTGCTTTTTATCAAGTTCTGAAAACCCCAAAGCACTTTACGCTTCATTCAGCCATTCACTCATTCACTCCCACATTCACACGCTGGTTGTGGTGAGCTCCTGTAGCTACAGCTGACCTGGGGCAGACTGACAGAAGTGAGGCTGCTATACAATCGGAGCTACCAGGACCTCTGACCACCGACAGCAGGCAAAGCGGGTGAAGTGTCTTGCTCAAGGACACAGCGACTGAGACGATCGGAGAGATGTAGAGTGCAAAGGCATGACACTTTAAATAAGCATTCCTACCAAATATTGCAGCTAAGTCTTTTGTAACTGTGATATTACACGCACGTGACGCTGTGATGTCAACTGCAATTTGATAAACAGTATTATGCAGTTCTACATCGAGGCTATTAATTTAAGTTGACGCCCACTGTAAAAACACATAAAAGCTTAAACAAAATAAAGTCTTACACAATGAACAGTATTTACCTCTGTTTTTACAGATATTTCCAAATTAACCACAAAACATTACCTTGAGCTCCTCTCTAACCTCAGCTCTGTTTTATTTTTATGCTCATTTTCACTTTCACATGGCACCGACCTTCAGTCTTGTACTCCGGCGTCTTGTGGTTAATCCTCATTCTGCATCTCTTCCAAACAGGAAAAACCCTGTTCTATTTTGGAAGTTGAACCCAGGGGGCAGCCATTCTGTTTTTAATCTCTCTAATTGTTTTTGGAAGTGTTATTGCAGTTAGTGGGATATTAAAATATCACATTAGGCAACCGTTGCACACGTGCAAGCACTGAGCATTCAACACAAGTGCATGCACCTGTGTGTTGGTGACCATCAAGCACTTTGTATTACCAGCATGTAATGACTGTTTATCTCTTGACTTGCTTTTTATCGCCTGCCATTAACTTAAATTGCTGTCATGAAGCAACCGCAGCTCTGCAACATTGAGCTGCATGAATGAACACTAGACTCTCGCATGGAAAGACAGCTGTTGTGTGTGCATGTTATTTATGAGACAATGATTCCATGGGCTTGTAAGCATGAAGTACCCATAACAGCGATAAAACCAGACAGAATTATGGCCCATCTACGGCGTACAATACGTAAAAAAGCAAACACACACACAGGAAAACACACATAGACGCCTCGACAACTCAATTAGAAACACTGCATTGCCTCGCAGTCTCTGTTAATCTAACCACTACCACTCCATTAACCATGCTGCCACCCTAAACCAAATCACTGCGATCACATCGGCTCCCCATGGACTCTGCTGGCCCTGCAGAGGTAGTAAATCTCCAGACCTCCACTCTCTAGCTTGGTTTCCTCAGTCCTGTAAACCTCAGTGTTAACAAACAGGGCCATCCTGGTATTAAACCAACAAACTGACATTTGCAAAAAAAAAAAAAAAAAAAAGGTTCATATACACGTGTTGTCTCGATTCATGAACTTACATTCAACACGACAAACAATTACAACCCTTGCATATCACTTAGGCCTATACTGAAGCTTATACTGTAAACTGAGAAACCAATGGTAATGCTTTGACTGATGTCCTCAAAATGTCACACCAAATTTACCAATGTGTTTGCAATGAGGTATCTAGAACATAAAAATCACTGCTTTCAGCCTCTTACAACCTTTCATGAGTGGCCATTTGTACCAAGGATAATATACATAGAGACTACACAGGCTTATAAGTCAATGTTGGGGATTTCTCTGCTGCAGTTGAGGCAGCAGGTTACACCAAGAAAGAATGAGCGTAAGCAGAGCTGTTTTTGTAAGTGGCCATGAATACAAACACAGCTTCAAATTGGGTCATTAACCAGTTTTAAATGTCAGCAGCATGCTACGTCTCCTGCTCTGACCTGATAAGATAATATGGAGCAACTTGATTACCTTAAAATGCTTTAAACGTTACCGCCTAACATTCTGAATTTATTTACAATTACATAGAAAAGAATAACTGAATACCGAACATAAATATAAATGTACGTAGGCATTTGGTTACATTTTAGAAATATCCACCACATTTATCTGACAGGCCTCACGCTTGTATTTCCTGGCTTTTAATACACTATAATCTTGTCATGTATGGCATTTTAAAATACTTTTGCCGTGAACCTGGTTTTTAGCTTTTGATGTTGTACGTGTAGGTTTTTAACCTTTTGTTTTAATGTACAGCACTTTGGTCACCCAAACGGTTTTTAAAAATTGCTCTAGAAATAAAGCTGATTGATTGATTGATTGATTGATTGATTGATTGATTGATCAGGGCATATATCTGACTGCTAGATTGCAGCAACGTTTCCAATACAACAATTGGTATGTGTAAAATATGCATCAGTTGACATTAGTGCAATACTTGTGGCACTGAGTTTGAGGAAAATCTGTGGCTATATTCTACAATGGAGTAATGAGACACTTCTTAGTAAAAATTTATTTATTTTTTATTTTATTTTATTTTAAACAAAAAAGATAAGATATGTACCAGAGAACAGTTTTACAGTGAACTGATGCAGTTTATAAGAGAAGAAAAAGCGGTGTTATTTTTTTCGTTACATTATTTTATTTAAATAAATTACCATAAAGAAGATCTAGAACTTTAGGTTGGGACTGAATTTCATTAATGTTTAAGCGGTTAACTGGAACTATAAGGGGTTGCCTTCCACCATGTCCCTTGAAATTAGCTGCAAAGAAAAAAAAATTTAAATAATACCTTTATATTCCATGGTGGGTTTTCCATTTTACTTTTTTTTTCTTAGGAACAAATTACGTTAGAAAAAGGACATTTCAAAATGCTTACAAATTCCAACCCAGCAGGTAATGTGTTTATTTACTTCTCCAAAACTGGCTTTTTTAATCTGTGTCACAAGTCCAAAGGTAAAATGCTTCACCCAGGTGGTTCTTGCTTATCGTAACCATTAAATGTCTTGATGCATTAATAAAGAAAATTAATGGGAAACATGTTTATTCCACCCTGAAGAATTTAGACAGATGCATTTGTTTCTTTTATTTACTAAATATGAATTTAAAATGAGGTAATTTAGAGAAACAGGCTACAGCATTGACTAAGTGATTTTCAGTCATTCATTCTGCCACCACAACTCACTGTATCTTAATTACTTATCTTCTAAATGAAACTGTCAGACGGCACTTTCCAGTTTTGTACGTGAACATGTGCAATAAAAGCCATTACCTGCGAAGGCCAAATTAATCTGTAGTGGATTGGTTTTCTAGTATCTTAATTAAAAGAGTGATTTTGTGTTGGCATAAAGTATTTTTGTGAGGCTGCTTTGAAAAGCTGCAGTTGCATCCGACAAGCTTTGTTTTAAGGAGAAAAGCTGCAGTTTCACTTAAATTCATTGTAGAATTTTGAAACTTTACTTTAGGGGAAATATACCAGCATTTTTCAGTTGTTTTCCAGCTTATAGTTCCTGAGAGTTATATTTATTTCCATATATTAAGTCGAGAAATATGAAATAAATACATACAAGAAAGAAGCCGAACACAATGATGACAAGTGCTAAAAATGTGTGACAGATGGAACAACTCAATCAGGCATCAGTGCATGACGCAATGGAAACGCAAGACAAAAGTAATACATCGAAGTCTCCGGGAGTTAGAGTTCATAATGTAAATATTTAAATGTTGATGTATCTAGTGAGGAGAAAAATAAGAAAATAAATGTAGTAAGGAAGTAGTAGCTTAGAGAACCAACAAACCAGCACCACACCCCGGGATTTAAAAACACTGAGGTGGGCCAAGTCTACCTGTAAATTAACATTGGTGAATGAATGCTTGTGATTTTGTGAATTATTATTTAACTCTCATCTCTCCCAACAACTGTGTGTCTAGAATATATTAGTGAGCCATGATGTGAATTTGTAAAACATAGGTGGAATGAATGGAAGCAGATGATTGTCACTTTCTACAAAGGTTTAGTCAGCGTTTTACTCATGTGGATCAAACTGCGGTATAGTAATGTAGCTAGGTTATTCCCAGGACACGGTCAATAACAACACGTGGTATAAGTCTGTCAACACTTTTCCCACATCAGATAATTGAAACCTGAAAGGGACAGTGCGTAACTAATTTGGCTTCTAATTAGCAAAAATCAAGTATTGCTTTTATAAATACATATTCTGGCAAAGTCTAATAACCTCACATTAAAAGTTAAAGCATTCTCATAACTTAGAATTAATAGTTTATGAATACATAGGTGTCGGTGCACCCACTGGGAGACGTCGTGTTGCATCAATATGTCTGATTTCAGTAGCTGAAAGGGGCCAAACTTGTCAGCCATCCATGTTTTCCCTATCTGGCTTCTATATGAGGACGTGCTGTCTGTGGAGGAGGAGTACAAACAAGCGAAGACGACCGTAGATCATTCTATTGGTCGTTTTCTGTTGAAATGGAGGACCATTCATACTCTTTGCCCAGCGAGAGAGAAGAGAAAGTAGCCAAAGAGAATGTAGTAATAACCGGGAGAAAACAAGAAGCTATATCAGTTATTATTAACAAGTGGAGATAATGCATGATGGTTCGGGGATTTAAAACAGACGAGAAGGTTGCCGGCTTTTTGCTGGACAGGTAAATTAATTCAATATAACAGTGAAGTTCATTTTGGGTTTATGTTAAAAACTGGGCACTGTAGTCCAACAACCACTCTGTCCTCCTGGTTTCTACTGGGAGGACAGAGTGGTCATTATGGTCATTATATCTGGCGGTCATCATATCTCTCTGTGTGAGACGAACAGAGAGATATGTGTGGTTTTGGATGGATATCAGCTGGCCCGTTCACTGCCTGTAGTGAAGCGGGTCTCTTTACTGGTGTTTATAGTCGCTCATATTAGATCAAAAATAAGCGACTGCATGTTCATAAATGAGCCAAAAAAACATGACAGACATAACTTACAAGCGATTTTAGAAAATCGCTTGTAAGAGGTGGCACAGTACCAAAAAACATTTCACACGATGACCATATAGCTATTAGCTATTAGCAGTAGCTTGGTACCAAATACATTGAGGACATGTTTACACTGTCACATTTTTGACACGCCACAGCTTCTGTAGTAGTTATAATGCGCTTAACGCCAAAGTCGTTTGTAATTCATTTAGCACGCCACTAGATGGTGGTGTGAAAATCTTACACACTGAGGCTTTAAAAGTTACTTCAAGCTAATGATTAGGTTGGAACTCTGAACAGTCTGGTAGGGATGCACTTCACTGGCCCGCACAGAGTCAGGACCTCCACCCAATAGAATATCTTTGTGATGAATTACAGCGGAGATTGAGAGCCAGGTCTTCTCGTCAAACATCCGCATGCACTTCAGGAATGCACAAATGTACCTCAGGAAGAATGGTCAGAAATTCCCATAAACACACTCCTATGTGTGTGTGTATATATATATATATATATATATATATATATATATATATATATATATATATATATTGTTGTCAGGGTTATTTTTGCCTTGGGCTCAGTTCGTGTGGGCAGAGTGATCTTACAGTTGGCGTCACTTCAATTGATGACTCAAAAAAACCCATGACACAGCAGTCATCATATTTGAAATAAGCGGTGTACAGGCAGAGGTCCAGAAGGTTATAGATCTTATACATGAATTGTTTTGTTAACAATAATACAATTAAATATAGCATACTGTTTTTTTCTTCTTTTTTCCATTTTATTAATGAATTTGGCCAGGGGTATGAGTAGTATTCAGTAAACAAACGATAAATTGCTACTTAGATTTAAAATAATGACATAGAAGTGTTAATGTTCAGAAGTGTAAATTTTTCTCCAGACAAAGTGTATGCCGCAGTAAATATGACTAGTTCCAACATAAAATCTGAGTCCAGTTTTACAGCTGCAGCCTATAATGAAACCATCTACAACACAGTCACTGTCGGTTATTGACACAGCAGACCATTCACCAACTAATTGACTTGTTCAATTATTTACACGCTCATGATTAATTAAAAGTAACATGGCATACAGCCTTTTCAAGCTCTATCCATTTGCAATAAATGAAAAACTATTTTTGCATTGAATGGCAAAACAAGATTACTAGCGGGTACATTCAGAGGTTGTCCACAGGCATGGATTGTTTATCATGATTTCTTTTTAAATGGATCCGCATCAGTATAATTCACTAAATCCACAGCACAAAAATGATTTTATTTGCATAGTCATGGTTGCAAACTGTTTTCAGCTTTTGTGCTTACAGTTTACAATTTTAGATTAGTGTGCAGAGTCATTAAATGCATTTAAAATAATTGATAAGGGCTGTATTAGTTGTGAAAGAGAAGTTTAAATCTCAACGACCAAATTAGAAATCTGATTCCTAAGAAAAAGGGGCAGATGGTTTTTAAATCATTGTCTTGTGTTAGCAAAGGCTTCCTCCAAAGAGCAGCACACAGTCATTGTCACCTGTATTAATTTACAAATTGATTTAACAAAGGGAGAACATTGTACCGCAAAAGCAGGAAACTGCTGCCAAAAATATTACAGATGAAAGAAGACTATTCTGCATCATCATGAAACGCAAGGTGAGAAATTCAGCTACAGTGAAGGAGACTCAGGAAACCCAGAAGATACCAAGATCTGTCTCCTCCAAAGGAGGGTGCTAAAGAGTCTCGTTACCACCAGTGCAGAGCTTCCACAACACTGGCCATGAGTGGGCAAGAGTGCATATGGAATGCACAGTGAGGTGAAGACGTTTGGAAAATAATCTGTTGGCAAGAAGGAGAGCAAAAACAAACTTCTGTTCTATAGAAACACAAAGGACAAATTCTACGGGACAGACGGGGATGGAGAGAAGACAAAATACTGAGCCACAGACATATAACAGACAATCAGGATTTGGTTAAGACGTTCCACCTTGACGAGGAGGAGAAGCATCAACACTGAAAATACACTATATGAATTTTGCATTTGTTAAGAAAAGCCTTTCAAATGTGGCAATTATTCTCCATTATGTCATTAATATGTAAAAAAGAATTTTAAATCCACAAAACCTCTCTGTTGCCAGCAGTCTAAGGAAACATGCACCTACGTAAACAAAGTCCACACCATCCTATCATATCAGGATCCATCAAATGTGTAGCCAGTGATCAGAGCTGGCTTCTATTTTTCCTAGTGTAAATTATGTTTGTTAAAAAAAGCTTTTTGTAAACAGAGATATAGATGCTCGTATTTAAATTCCAAACATGTTTTCTAAAAGTCTAAAGAGCAGAAAAACACCTTTAAAGTTTTTTTTGTTCCAAACCTATCAATCATATATAAAATGTGTGATGTTTTTTTCCCTTTTAAAATGTACTTTTTTAAATCTAATTATTTCTGGTTCAGCTGCCTAGGTTCCGGGAAAGAACCGCACTAAATCTGTATTCTAAATGAAAAAAAAGTTAAATTGAAAAAGTTGACATAACATTTTTTTTTATTTATTCACACATTATTTTAATGCACTAGAAATAATTGGCTCTGAATAATAATAATAAAAAAAAACAGGACTGACTTACAAAACTATGTAGTTGGCTCATATTTGAATTCCAAACATGTTTTCTAAAAGTCAAAAGAGCAGAAAAACACCTTTAAAGTTTTTCTTTGTTCCAAACCTATCAATCATATATAAAATGTGCAATGTTTTTTTCCCTTTTAAAACGTACTTTTTTGAATCTAATTATTTCTGGTTCAGCTGCCTAGGTTCCGGGAAAGAACCGCCCTAAATCTGTTTTCTAAATGAAAAAAAAGTTCAATTAAAAAAGTTGACATAACATTTTTCTTTTATTTAATCACACATTATTTTAATGCACTAGAAATAATCGGCTCTGAATAAAAAAAAAAAAAAAAAAGAGGACTGACTTACAAAACTATGTAGTCAGTTAAGACAATGAAGCCAGACAGCCAAAAAGTTTAGCCTGTCTTTTCCACGTCGATGTTGTTAGAAAGTAAAATGTGCAGACTTAACAGCATCAATCGGGGACACAGTCTATGCTTCGATGTTTAGGGGTGCGTTCATGTATATTTGTGTTTAGAAAGCTGTAATGTGGAACATTATTCCACTGAGGGGGAAAATTAGAGCAGTGAAAGAAAGTATGTTACCATGGGAACTGGGAAATACCCAACACTCATATACAGGTCTTTCTCTCAGCCTCATCACACAGTAGCTACTCATCTCCCTGCCCCCTTCCACATTCAGCTCTTTTTTTCTTCCCGTGTCCTTCAAGCTTCTCAGTATTGCAGCTGCTGTTTTTGACATCTCAAGGACCTGCAACTTCCTCGTCTCTGCTTCTGTCCTCCACCCACTCGTTCTCTCTTTTCCTTCATCCCTTGTCATTTCAGCTTGTTATTCTTCCCCCACCCCATTCCCTCTCCCCTGCTGTCTCTTCAGTTTTGCTCTGGGCCCAAGAATCCCTCATTTATTTAAATGAGGAGTAATTTGCAACTCTCCCTGGGTTGAAATAATAGACGGACCACTGCAGTAAAGCTCACACTGCCCTGCTGTCTGCAGAAAGAGCAGATCGAGAATAAGTGAGGGGTGGGGTGGGGGGTTGAGGGATGTTGAGAGCTGCCGGCTCAGTGGGGCACATCTCAACGCGCACCAGACCCTAGCCCTCTGGAACCCAGCACCTTGAGATAGGTTGGATATGCACAAAATCTCCACAAAGCGGCAATGCTAATAACTGCACCACAGTGGAGCCCTTAACTTTACCCAGTGTGTCAAGAGAATATGTGACTTCTTGATAAGAGAAGTTCAGATTTACACAGGAATATTCCGAACGAATGCATCCGGAAAAGTCTTTCACATTTACGTCAGTTAAAACTATGATTGAATTTGGCCCTTCATTTCCCTCATGAATAAGACATCTATGTGTCACAGCATTATTATCACGTTCAAGTCTGAAACCATGGTCCCAAAGTGGACAAAGCTGACTGCTAAATCCCAGGTTGTGATCTCGTCCTGATCATGGTGGGGCAGGTAAATGAAGGGACAAGATAAAAAATGAAGCTTAACAGCAGAGACATTTGCATGGAACCTTCCCCAACTCAGTGATTATCTTGTTTGATTGCATTTGTCATATTTACTCTGACCCTTTTCTGCTTTTACCAAACTAACAGTCATCCTTTGAAAGCTGTGTAATGGGGCACTGGTTTGCTCAGTGTTTAACTCTGCTTTGGTAATCGTTAACAATCAAAAATGCATCACAAAATAGATTCTTGGTGCAGGGAAAAGGAGATGCAGAGTGGCTTCAACTGGAAAACAGCGCATCCTTTCAGACAGTTAAGTAGCCAGTCTGATAAAAGCCTGCAACAAAATAGTCAATGAAGTCAGTGTAATAGAGAAAGGTAGGCAATAAAGGCTACGTCAGAATATATGGAGGTGAAAGATGGAACAGGCCGGCCACACACAAACACATACACGCAATGCAACGGATACAGTGAGCGAGCTGTCAGGTTTGCAAGCTGAGTGGACTAAATTGTATTGCAGCTGAGCCAGAAGGAGGGAGGGAGGAAGAGGGGGCTAATGGGGAGATGCAGTGTGGGCTGTGATTGATTAATGCACGTAGGAGCCTTTATTGAATTTACAGAGAAAATCTCCAGCGCCAAGACTCCAAACAGCCACCAGGGAATGGGGCTATTCAGAGAACAAGTGCCATCTTTAATACATCAAGACTGGAGACAGTAAGAAGATCATAAAAGTATGTAACCCACAGACCTATGGATGTTACACATGACATATCTTGCCATTAGTGTGTTTAAGGTAAAAAAGACCCTCATGCAGATTTAATATCTTCAAAAGCTCAGTTGTGCTGCCTCTAATAAAAAACAAAGATAAAATATGACTCTTTAGGTTGGTTTGGTTGTGGGATATCGTTTATTTTCCCCACATAAGAACAACACAACAAATGCTATGGTTGGGTTGCCTCAGTTGCCATGTAAAATTAGAAAGTTCAGGACAGGATGGTTTGATAAAGACTGAACATGTAATGGTTGCTTGGAAGAGTAACAGGAAAAAAGCATCTTCTGTTTAAAAAGAATATAGCAGCAGTATTTAGGCTTGCACTGTTACATCTGAAGAAACCAAAAGACATGAGATAAGACCAAAGTATAGATGTTTGGCCCTAATTTGGAGGACCATGTTTAGTCAAGCATGGGAGATTAGCACAAACACCTCATGTCGTGGAAGGGTGATGATTTGGGCTGGTTTTGCAATCACCGGACCTGGGCTTCGTCCAGTCGACTACCATGAACTCCTCTATATACCAAAATACTCTGGAGTCAGGCACTCTAAGCTTCAGAATACCAGATTCTCTTCATCTAAAAGCTTTATAGTTAATCTCAAATCTTGGATTTATAAAAAAAAGTATCAAGGAAAACTTTTTCAGCAACAAAATCACTAAGGGAGTATAATTTGGTTTAGATGGTTCAGTTTAATTATAACTGAATCATCATATGCAGCTTCATGTGAAACGGAAAGTGGCAACCTGATGTTAAGAGAAGTTACATTATTTGAAAGCAGAAATGAATGTGAGGCGCCCTCTTCACACAAATGTAGTTACCGCTGATGTGCTCTTATTGAGAGCAGCTTAAATCAACTGCATCACTGGAGCTCATCTGCAGGCATTAGAAAAGCCGCGTGCAACACTTTCAAGACCTTTTAATTCTGCACTGAAATTAAGATTAGTGAAAACCATAAATGGACTATATTAGTCAGGAAATGTAAGTAAAGTAGCTTTTACTCCAACCATGACTGCTAAAAAGCTTTGTTCAAAGGCTCTGAATTGTAAGTTATTACGTCCTTATTTAATATTCTCATTTTTAACTTTATATCAATAATGTGACCTAAATAGGCTAAAACTGGTTATTTACCGCAACTGTATTAAAAAAAGGTTTGGTCAGTTTGTCAATAAAATAACTAATATGAGAATATTCTTCACTCTGTCAAAGTGTAAGGAATTGTTAGGAGTTATGATCTCGCCACATGATGAATGTCTTGCATTTCACGCATCGTTAGCGAAATATGAAAAAATTACGTGACAGAAATGCACATGGAAGATGCCAGTGAAATCCGGGCCTACAACCGTCTGAAAATAAACTACAAACTGTGCGATCTCTTCTCTCCGGACATTTTCGTGCGGGGGCTGTACTGATATGTCATGTCACGCAAAGAACTGTGAGATACCTAAAGGGTTCTTAGCGCTGGTAAGGGACGCTGCGGTGTTCCTAGGCAAAACCAGCCAAGGGGGGGAGCATACAGGATATTTTTTAAACTTCTTTACTGACTGCACTATTCAGACAGACTTATGGTGACCGCTGATGCACTTCCACTTTGGCTAGAGTTCTTGCTCTATAAAGGTACTTGGATTGAGCCTATATCTGCTAGATTTTATCCACAGGACCTGGCATTTGTTATTTGTTCCTGTACACTTAAGGGTTTGAATCATTTCAGAACCTGGTGAAGATGATTTGACAGATATTTTTTTAATTTTGTGTATATCCACAAAATCCTAAGATTGAAAGGCATATTTTTTTAACAGATAATATTTTTAAGCTGAAACTGAGATTGCCTAATAAGATCTCAGACTAATTCACAATTTGCATCAGTTTGTTCATGTCCTTCAACAATATGTTTCCGTACTGAAAAACCAGGGAAAACGTTAAAGCTGACTCAAAAGATCTTGAAAATAGTGTCATAATGGTATTCTCAAAACAAGCAGTAGTTTTTTGCACACTGCTTCACGGTTTGTATACACTGCAGTCCCAAGATATCCGCGTCTTTATCCATTGCACAGTTCTACCCAGCTTTGTTGCATCATGTGTGCTGGATTTCAATCAGGTCTGTGCTTTTTGATCTAAGAAGCTAGAAAAAAAACACTCTCTAGATCACCTGGCAGGTGCTCAACAACGGCTCTATGGCTGGTCATCTACACATTGTGAAATGAACATACTTGCCCTCCCACATAATAGTGTAGATGGTAAACAAAAAGAGGGAGAGAACACTACCTATTTGCAAACGTCTGGGGATTCATTAAGAAGAAACCCTGTAAACACGCAGCCATTTTCATTTTAGAGAGAAGAGGCTCTCTCTTGGCAGCCCTTCGAAACAAGTCGTAACATTTTATTTATTTCACATGAGGTGCTTGAGCTGAGATGCCGTTTGATTTCCTTAAAAAAAGTTTTGCTGTGAATTATGGTCAAATATCATCTCTTCCTGCTTTTACAGAGGTGGTCGGTCAAACCGATCCTGATTAATTAAACCTGACTACTACATATAGAAGCAACAAGAGTAAACCTTTAATAGGTAAGGACAGTGTGGAAGCTCTTGTGTCTTTTTGTGCACTTGAGGTTGGATCCAAGTAATTTAAAAATTACAAAAAAACATCAGATTTTTATTTTTTGCAGAAGTATAAAACCCTATTATCTAAAAGCTGCTTACTTTCTTTTTAGCATGACTATGGCTGCAAGGAAAATTGTGTTGAGGTGTTTTACAGTCTCTGTTCTATTTAACAAAAGAATATCACATAAATCCATTTAAGACTTATGATGAACAATGAAAAGGACACAAAGATGTCTTCTTTAGTGCAAGATAGGAAACTTTGGATGTTATTGGGAGGTCCACAATAACATCAGGATCTTTGCATTCAGTCACAACTTGAGACAATGATTATGGGCCAGCAGCTTTTCAACACGGAAAGCAATGAATCCATAGAGTTGAAGCTTTTTTATTGTCTTCTGGGTAATTATGGCTTTCATTTACATAAACACAGCTGTGCAAAGATACTATACTGAATGAAGGATAGGGAGCAACTCCATGAGGAATTTGTGCTGCAGAGATAAAAAAAAAGAAAAAAAGAAAAGGTCCTTTAAGCTCAATTGAAAACATCAATTTCCCAAAAACAGAACCGAGCTTGTGTTTCCATCAGGTTTTTTCCTCCCTCTCTCTAGCCCTTGCACCATTTCTATTATCTTTCTTTTATTGCTTTATAATCTCCCCACAATCTCACTCAACCCTTTATATTCTCCTTTCTTATTTTGTCCTCAATCAACTCCAGCTTCTCCTGCTTTTATTGCTTCTCTTCCCTGACGGGCTTCTTAGGGGGATTAAAAGACGGACAGGATACAGTGTGTGTGATTGATTCTACCTACTTCACCGCTGTCAAGTAGAGAAGTACTGTTCACCGCTGACAAGTGTGTCCACTACAAGTAAAAAGCAGATGGTAATCCATCTATCTCTACAGCTGAAGTTCAACAGCATCTTTGCATCCGCCATTCACCATGTGATCTCGTTATGATCCCCCTGCTTGTAGATCCTACTCAAAGAGGGTCCTTTTTGCAGAAATGGGGATGGAAATGAAGACAGACTTTCTCCTGGTGGAAAATGAAAGGTCAGAATGACAGAGTGGCAGAAGAAGAGAAGTAAAATTGCATAAGGAGTGTGGTAGAGCATTTGCTCTTTAAAAGAAATTACTGCTCAGAAGCAAGAAACGGGTGCTACATTGGATCAGAACACTGAAAAGGTGGTAAAAAAGTGTTGAAGAAAAAGAGGGGTTAAGGGTAGAGGATGAGAAATGATGGATAAAATTCACTGTGCTTCTCCTATTTTACCTGCCACGACTGTTTGAGGTAAGAAACAAACAGATTCATTATTACCTGGCTTCACAAGCCGCCCAGTTTGTTAATCAAACAGATGCACCTGGCTGCAGGCAATGTTTGCGTTTAATCAGGGAAGCCTGTCTTCCAAAAGGAGGGCTCAAAATATGGTAGCAGCATAATTCATTTGGTTAATGAGGCATTTTACTGCAGTAAGGATTGTAACTGTTATTTCTGAAGGCTAGATCCTGTAACGTTTGATAAGCAGAGAATATCTGGCAAAAGGTTGCAAACAGCACACCTGAACTTCCCACACAAAATTTTGAAATGACAGCAAATTAACCGAAATAAAACAAAATTACCAACAAAGCACTAAAATTAAGCAGGATTAGGTGATAAAAGATATTTTCTAAGCTTTGAACATCTGAAACAACACTGTTCAACCTGTCGAACAAAAATGGGAAGATTCTGCCTCAACTGCAATCCTGACCTTTTACCTTACTCAACAAGTCAGGGAAGGAATGCTTTATTGAGAAACGCAACTAAGAAGCCAATGGTAACTCTGGAGGAGCTACAGGGGCAAACTGTAAATTATGCACTCTACAAAACTGGCCTTTATGGTTGGTGAAAATAAAACATTGTTGAAAGAATGAAATAAAATAAGAAGTTCTGTTCTGCAATATGTGACAAGCAATGTTTGGGATACAAAAGACATGTGAAGGAAAGCGCTTTGGTCAAATGTTCCCAAAATGTAACCTTTTTATTCTACATGCAAAACAATATTGAATGAGATAGAATTAACACATCACCCTGAACGCACCATTCCAACAATGAAACATGATGGTGGCAGCATCATGCTGTGGGAGATTTTACTTTAGCATGGACAGGAAGGCTGATCAGAGCTGATAGGAAGATGAATGGAGCTGAATACAGGGCAGTTCTGGAGAGAAAACCTGTTAGAAGCGGTAAGACTTGAGACCTCCTAATTTTTCATGACTTCTGTGAGCAACATCACATGAGCACACTGAGGCTACACCAGTATTACACCTGTCCAAAACCTGAGATTATAACAAGTTACATGGCTTACTAAAAGAATCAAATGACAGCAATAATTTATTTTAGATTACCCAACAAACCACCTGATTCAACCAGATTACATGAAAAAGCCAAAACTCTTGTCTTGTTTTCAATGAGCTGTATAGTATGTTTTACGTAGGGGTCCTGCTAAGGAAGAACCGAGAGACATACATCTTTGAGAGTTCAAATTTTATCGCAATTAAATTATTTACATTTTGTGCAACGACATTCAGCACAAGCATGTGGTACTGTGTGCAGCCTCGCTTCTGTCAGTCTGCCCCAGGGCAGCTGTGGCTACTAACATAGCTCACAACCGTCAGGATGTGAATGCGTGCATGAAGTGCATGAATGGGTGAATGACTCATTGTAGTGTAAAGCATTTTGGGGTTGTCGGACTTGACAAAGCGCTATGCAAGTACAAGCCATTTATATTGCTGTAGTCCTCAGGCATGCACTCATAAAATAAGAAACGTATAAACAGAGCTGCTTTTCAAAAATGGAGGTAGAACAAGAAGGAAACCAGCAGAAGCGGTGCACTGCAAAGGACTCCATCTGCAGCTGATAACACCAACAGAGCAACAGCGCTCCAGAAACAAACAACAGGTGTAGCGCTAAAAAAACAACCAAATTGGTTGAAAAACAGCACTTACAATCTCAGATAAGCAGATCCCAAAAACACACCAACACAAACAGCTGACATGCAGCAGGAGGAACAAAGACGCCCACGCAACCTGCCCAAGTAGAAAGGCGTCTGCCCCACCCGTCAATCAGTGGTGCGCTCCGCTCAGTGTGGAACGCCATCTGACCAGAATTGAAAAATGGTAGAAAAATTACTTGGTTTATTATCATTTTGTTTACAATTTAGCTTGGATTTCATTTTCTGCGCTGCATAGATTTGCTATGCGCGCTCAATCCAGACGCAGTGCGAGATTGCACATGCACACAGCTTCGAGGGAACAGTGCTTGAGGCTAGGGCAAAGTTAATTCATCAGGAGTACAACAAACCCAAACAGAAAGCCAATCTTCACAAGCTCTGTTATGATTGGCTGAATCCAGATACACACCTTTTCTTGGTAAGAGGGGCATTTCAGAGAGAGCTGGTGGCAGACTGATTGGAGACTGCACAAAATTACCATGAGCCACACTATGTCAGCTGTGTCAGAGGAAATTATCAGGATATCTGATAGATACATCAAATCCTATGTGGCTGGAAAGGGTGATGTAACAACCGCACTGCATTGTGGGAATCCTGGGCATCTGGAAACAGGCTTATGTTTGTTCACATTACCTGCATTCACAATACGTTTTGTTTTTAAAAACATAAAAACATAGTGCTGTGTCATTAAATCACTTATTCACACAATCACTTCAGGGAAAAAATGATGGGTTATCATTTATTTTTTAGTTTTTTAACATGGAAGCAAAGCTCAGATCTCTGAACTAACAAAGAGACGGCGAATGGCCTGGATAGCAGCCGTCAGATGACCAAACCTCACATTTAACGCCGTATCCATATACATGCGTGTGTTTTCACTGCATTTTCAGACCGGTAAGTTTGAGTTAAAGCTTGGTATGCCTTTTTACAAGGAGGTTTTAGCAGGCTGCTGGTGCTAACTGAGGGTATCAAAAAAAGTAGAAGTAAAGGAGACCCTCCATTTTCTCCGCACATAGGAGATTAATTCAGAGTTCACATCATAAATTGTCCTCACTCTTTGGAGGTTAACTTCGATATTTCATTATAACTTAAGTAATATTAAAAGTTATAATAGGCATGTGTGTTTCTCAGGGCAATCAGCCTATGAAATGAATGAAACTCATTCAGATTTGGTCCCCTTGTTACATCTCGGATACAGAGGAGAAAGCTGCAGACAAGGAAACAACGGAGGAAAAGGAGACGGGATGGTGTAACAGCAGTATGCAGTGCCGCTGTTGAACAAATAATATCAAAGCTCAATGGGCAGCCAGAGACATTTTAAAAAAGCAACTTAAGATATTAGCTGCAAACACATTGCACCAAATCACCACCACACTGTGTTTGTGTCAATAGGAATAATTTTTCCAACAAGTATCCTACATTGTGCCGAGGTGGCATAGTTCAATATCTGATTCATTAATTTTGACGAAGAGCATTACTGGGAACAGGTTATACAACATGGAAAGATTCCTTTTTTTATGCACGTTTTGTACATTTTTTTAAATTTACCCTACGCAGTTGCACCATTTCTTATTCTAGTTATGCTATTTTCTGATAACTATTTGCTGCTGGCACATCTTAATTTCACCTCTGTGGGACAATGAAGGATATTTCTATTCTAAAGTAAATTAGTTAAGATGCATTTGCTCCCCAAATATCATACTGTCTTCATAGAATCATTACTAGTCAGTGGTTTAATTGGGCAACTTCTTTTTTTCTGGTTAAACTACAGTTTGAGAGCTTTTTACCCAAGTGTCACTTTTTTGTTTACAGTAGTCATGGAAATAAACATTTGGATAAAATCAAAAAATGCCCCAACTTTATCTTTTGCCTCATGTATTACTACTTTTGTTCACTGTATTACTGTGTCAAACATAAGGGGTACAACAATGTAAATAACCATAACTGTATTTTATTACTGCAAATTGGAATGTGTTTTATTTCATTGGTTTTATATTCATTTTCTCTAGAGAGGTCAATGACTTCCGGTTTGAGTAAAGTGCTTTTATTTTGTTGAGCTTGTACTACGTGTCCCGCACAATGTAGTAATGGCTAGCTTGTTTTCCACGTACGGCATTAAAGGTACATAGCCATGTCATATCCTTATTAAAAAAAGACCAAAACATGTTTGATTATAATAACATAATAACATAACATCAAATACACCCAGCATCCATTCTGTGTTTTGATAGTCCTTTTTGAATCTAAATATAACCCAGCCCCTGGCGCAATGAGAAGATATAAACAGACCATTATTAATTAAATAAACCGATCTACAGCAACTCTAAGAGCCTCATATCAGAACATCAAGGAGAAAGTAAAGTCCCATTCATAAAATGAAACAGGGACACAACATCAAGGTAAGAACCAATCAATCGATCTATTTATAATGTGTGTATTTAAGACTGTAGAGGGTAAGAAATGTATTGCTAGTACTATTATTACAGTATTAATAAGAATGTTTATCACGTCAATCAACTCTGCGGTCACATCTGAGCGATTGACAGCTTTAGCTTCCGCTTTAGTAAACACCGACGTTCATACTGTTTTCCCAGTGCTATTCCAGTCTTTTCCCTTTTGGAATGCAATTTTTACACTGGATCTTGAACTGTTCTTCATTGTTTCCATTACATTGCTGGGAGATGCTGATAGCGGTTAGCCGCTTCCCTGTTTATCCCCTGCCATACATGCGCAGTGTCAGAACTTCCGTTATTATAAATAAGCACGAAAGGCTTTATTTACTAACAAATTGAGCAAAACAAAGCATAAAACACAAAAATAACCAATTATAGCAGAACGTGATAATCTTTACGAAAAACTTTGTATGCAACCAGAGTGAACTACTGACATATAAAGTTGACATATGTACCTTTAAGTTAAACACAAAGCCACTATCATTTTATATGGTCCTGGCAACCTCTGTGATGAGGCAAAATGTGTATTATTTTAAGTATTTGATATGTACGAGAGCATTTCTCAGTGTTGGTTTGACATAAATTCAAGTCATTATAAATTTGTAATGTGAAATGGCAAGCTACACAAATGTGTTGCATCTCTTACAGTTTTAAGATGTGGATTTGAATGCTATGGTTGATGGAACACGATTCTCAAGGAATTAAAATCATAAAACCATCAGTAAAGTCTAATCCTTGATTGGGGCGGCATCCTACAAACAATATCTTACAAAGAAGAATCTTAGAAGAAGAAGAAACGTATTTTAAATGTACAGAGGAGAATCAAATGGGAGGCACGTCAACTGGCTTGTCTGCTAAATCAACATTTGCTCCATGTTTCAGTAGAAGATTAACCCACGTTGGTCTGTTTAAGATGAGCATGAAATAAAAATTCACACAAAAAAGGTTTTAGTATATTAAAGTATGTTTTTATTCTATAAACTTCTATGTGTGTAACTCTTGCCGTCAGAATTGTGTGAGAGTCTGGCTTTGTGGGGATCATTTGTAAAAAAAATGTTGTCCAATCAAGGTTAAAGCAGAGGAAATAAAGCAACAAGGCCGATTGTTGTAACAAAATAACACCTTAAAACATATTTCTGCTTTCTATACACACACAAAACGTTGCAATTTCTGAAAAACAATCTGGGCTTTATCAAGCATTAGGATATAACCTTGGTCTCTGAAGTAAGATGCATCTCTCAGTGTGTTTCTTTACAGAATAAGGTTAATGGATAAAGATTTTTTCAAGTTTGCCGTGATAAATTCCCAGAGGGAGGTCCAAAACATGGTCACTGATTTACTGAAGAATAAGCAACCAAGTATAAAAGTCAACTGAAAGTCACAACTCAAGTGCCAGTATATGGGTCATGAAGTTTTAATCATAAAACATCTAATCTGTTAGCTGTGATGTAATTTAATCCATTCACTGAAATACGAACTTTGAAATGAAGACTTAAGTAAACTGTGTTCAAAATGTTTGGACAGTGTAAATGTATTTCAAGAACACCTTTACTCCAGATCAACCTCCACAGCATTTTAAATGCAGCTGGATCACTTCAAATATAAAAGACTGAAGACAATCATGATGCTACAGCCACCCAAGCAGCTACTCAAGACAGTTTCCCCCTGGATACCACCACAAGTTTTCTACATCAACAGATCAGAAAAATTGTGTTCCAGAAAAATCTGCAGTACAGTCAAATGGAATCACACACAAAATCCAAATTAAACGTTGTTTTCACTGATCCCTCCAAGCTGCTAAACCAAGTGTCTGAAGCCCTGAGTCCCTCTATATATCTAAGACGGATGCAGATAATGTCTTTGACATGGTGGCAATTCATTTAAAGTACAACCCTGAAAAACGAAATTTTTCAGTCCTCCAATACATGCAATTTGGAGATGTGTGTACTTCTCTAGAAGTGGAAGCTCGATTTCACCATGGGCCCAGTGCATAGTGATGCCTATGTGTAGATCCCTATGATCTACACATGGGGATAGGCATTTAGTGGTGTGAAGACTAGTGGTGGCAGCCACGGCCATTGTGGAATGAGATATGCGCAGAGGCTGCACCCAGGACTCACATTTTACAGCCTACACGATAACAAACCACCACATTCACTAGAGTTTTGTGCATCCTGAAAAAAGTCATCCACATTTTGGCAGACTTTTAATATCATGTTGGGGTATTAGTCTACTATGAAAGAGATCTAAAGGAAGTTTCTCAGTAGTTTATAATCAGCATAGTGGAAATGTTCTGTATAAATATAGAATTTTCTGTCTTTATTGCGATATTGCAATGGTAAACCATGGCCTACAGAAACTCTCCACACTTGAAACTCTCCACACTTGCATCGGTGGTCTTTAAGGGGTCGAAAGTTTAGTTGCATTATCAACAGAGTCCTGCTTTAAATTACAGCCAGTTGGGCTTTCATTTTATGCTATTCTAACCCTCTTTTTCCTCATATGTCCCTCTCCACGGTCACTCTGTAATGATGGTGGTGCAAAATATGCAAAATAATAAAAACAGTGTTTTATGTCTGTGGCCATGACAACAAGGCAATTTAGTCCACCTCTCACAGTTTCCCAGCAGCTAATGGGAAGCTATAAGTGGCTCGACTGCTGCAGGCAAAAGAGCAATATGTGATTATCACAATGGTACCCTGCAGATAGAAGATCTGGGGTCGGAGGCAAACACAACGTGTTCAGTGCATTAAAAAAAAATGGCTTTGAACCTTTTAGAAAAAAAAAAAAATATATATATATATATATTTGATTAAAGCAGAATGCGAGGTGAAAATGTATGAAACATCTAGAATAAATTTAATAGAAAAATATACCTAACTTGAGTTTTTATTTCACATTATTTGTGGCTGGTATAAATAACTGCCTACTTGTGTTGTTGTTATGCTCATGGATGGTGGGTCTGATTTTCCAAAACAAAATAATAATTGGATGCTTTCCCGCTTTAGGCCTTAACAAGGACGGCATCGTGGGCTGTAAGAGAACATTAGTATTTTTATTTTATTTTATTTTTACCTAAGCAGGCTTCTTTTATCTTAACTAAGATATTTTCCTTTGTAGATTTTTTCCTTTCCTTTCCCTTTGATTTATTTCCTTTTTTCCATGCTCCATGTTCTTCCGTTAATCATTTCCAGAACTGACTTGACAAAATAAAACAGAAGTCTTCTTTACTTCACTGATTAAAGCCTATAAGTAACAAACCTGTTTGCTGCTTCTTCATCAAATAGTTGTGTCTAAAAAACTGTTTAGGACAGGATCCCTGTATATGAACGGTGAGCTACAGTGAATATAATCACGCAAGAATCATGTGAAGAGCATCATGAATCGGATTATAGGGATTTCTGTTTGTTAATGTAGTTGGATGCAAGGAGCTTAATGCAAAGATAAACCTGGTCTTTAAATTTGGGGTGAAAAAAAGTGGAGGAAAAAAGCATTTTGGAGAAAACATGCTATGATCAAAATATAGTATATAAACTTCAGCTCAACAGAGACAGTATGAATATGAAGCCTCATGGCTTGTACAAACTCTGGAAAAACAAAATAAAACCATCAGGAACTGGTGAACCCCAAGTGCAAATACACACCAATTCCATGGAGACCAACATAACTATAAAGCAAAGCAAAACAACATAGAATAATGTAATGCCAAAAGGACTAAAAATAAAATCACAACAGAATAACCAGTGCTTTAACTGGGCTGGTATACCGGCACTTTTAATATTTTCTTCTCATCTTACCTGCACTTTTCTTGGGCTTTCCCAAGCAGTTGATACACCGCTGTAACCTCTTCACTGTTTACAGCTTGTAGCCTATTTGTTGATAAAAAATATCGCCTCAAAAGAAGCCCAGTGTTTTGTGGCGCTCAACGCTTGCCTTACATTCAAAGTGGATGAAGGTGTTCTGCTTGAGGGAGGAACAGTGAAGGAAAACGATCACGGCTGAGATGTTGACCTGGCTCCAACCGGACTCAAAGAGGACACGAAATGGAGCAAAGTCGAATGATAACAGCAGCACTCTGAACAGTCCCTCAAGTAAATGGAGGTCAGACTTCTTACTTCAATGGTTTTATTAAGTTTATAAAGTTTTTTTAATTATCTTAATTAGATATTTATATGTACTTATATTTTCAATACTGTTTATTGTTGTTACAGAGAAAGTTTTTTTCTTTATCACAATACTATTATTTTTGATGTTTTTATGTTGTGGTGCATGAATCTTGCTTGTTTGTATTTTTGTGGGAATGAAGCACTATTGCAAGGGTGGGATTATATGCCCTATTTGAAACTAAAGTATTTTCAGCAAGAGCCAAACTGGGCACTAAATTCACCAGTCAGCAAGTTCCATCTCTCGTGTATGCTGATTTATGTATGTATGAATAAGTGATTGGGTTATTTGAATTTTTTATGCATCGTACTTCTTATTTAAAGATAACTGATGTGGTGATTTGTAATGACCCTGAAAAAGGCCACCAGTTGAAACGCGTTGGTCTGATAATAAAGTGTTGCAGAAGTTTTCATCTACCAGTTTGTACACAAACTTTATAAATGGCACCCCAGCACTGTTTGTGTTTGTGTTCTTGTAAAAGCTGTGACCAATACCTTTGTAAATAATTTGCATAACCAAAATAAATTGTCTATACTGACTTCAAATCCTGCGTTCTTTTATGATTTATCAAACATGCAGCTAGCACCCAACAACAGAAACACTATATCATTATGGTTAAAAAAAATTATTCTTTTTTAATTCTCCTGATATTATTGGGGGGGAAAATTCCAATAATTTCAGGGTTGTCACCGGAGTTCCCGGTTACGCTGACAAAATATCCTGGTGAGGCCCCTGAATATCTCAAAATACTTATGTTCTATGTTTCAAGAGTCCAGAAAAAGGCCAGACATATTGTCACAGATCCCACCCACCCAGGCAATGCACTGTTTACACCATTACCTTCAGGAAAACATTTCAGGAACATTAAATCAAAAACTAATAGACTTAAGAACAGCTTCTTTCCCAAAGCTGTGAAAGCAACCGTTCCCTGCTGGTTCCACAGGTTCTCGATCCAATTGGGAATTACTTACATCGTCCCAAATGTCTGTTTCACACTTTTAGCTTCTCAGGGAGTGTTTGTGCTCCCTGAGAGTTCATACAAATTGTATTTTTTTTACTTAAACATTTCAACTTTTGCTAATGACTATTTGCCCTCAAGAAGTATTTGTCTGGTACGCACAATTGCCCAGTATCTGTGGCTGTCATTTTGATTTGAACATTACATTTTTATCAGCTGCTAAGAACTATTTGCACAATTTTTAGCTTCTCAAGAAGTGTTGCTTGATACATTCAACTTAAACATTTCATTTCTTATATGCCTTATTGTCCATTAACAATTGCACAGTGTTTTTACCCTGCTGATAAGACCTTTTCTTCTGCTGTACAGCTTAACTTTAGCCTTTTCTCTTTATAGTGCATTTTTTCAGGGTCTCCTGAAAAGATGAAGAATGAATGCTCATTCTTCATCTTTCCATGGATGTCTTTGATCTGCGTCTGTGTTTTATATGTGAATGCTGAGCCATTGTCTCACCAAAATTTCACGATAGTTACATAATGGCTCTTGATTCCTGATTCTAATGGTTTTAGTTTTATAATCTGATCAATCATTGCTTTGCATTTTTGACTGAACCTGTTAAATCTGCAGCAGTCCAATGAAAACATCCTTGTTACTATTTTAGAAGCATCATTACATATGTGATCTCTCCCTTTGATAGTTTTTTTTGAGTAGAACCTTAACCTTATTAGGACCTGGAATTCATTGTTTAGGCATAATTGTATCCACTTCTTCAATAATTTCTACAACTGTTGTGTTTGTGGCTGCAACCACAAGCAAAAACAGGTCAGTGCAGTCAGAGTTGAGAATCGGGTGCCAAAATGAAGCGCATAGCATGTGGAAAACACTTAGAATAAAGTGCATTGCCTCATTTCCCGCTCGATTTTCTCCATGGACTGTTGTAAAACGTATCCACGTGAAACTAAGTGCAAAGCTTCACACACAAATAGACTTCAACACAGAAACGTTTATTGTGAAATTAGTGTTGACTCAGGAATGTTATGGTTGTGTTGCAAATGCTGTTTAATATACCTTAGCACTGTATTACTTTTATTACAAGATATCCTTTAATAAGTTGTTAAGGAGAATAAAGCACTTCACGAAAAACATGCAAAATGTCTAGTTGTATGTTTGCTTTTAGTTTATACAAACTATAGAACCTGTTCTATTCTTTAAAGATGACTGTTTGTCCATGAAAAGTTGAAGTTAAAATGATCACATCTTTACAGGGATTTTGTTTAGTGGTCAATGCCAGAGTGAGTGACAAACTGCATTTTAGGGTAGATTTGAACAGTAAGAACCTGTCCAAAGGACCTACTTAGTTATTTTTTTCCCTACTTAGATTCTGAGATGCATCAGGACATAAAATCAAGGTTACTTTTTTTTAAACCAGTAGGCTGAAAGCCACAAAGAGGCTGGCTGATAAAAACACATCTTGGAGTCATTAATATTGCTTTAAACCTTTCCTCAAAACAGCGTATTTCAGCTGTTTTTGTGTGACCACCATGACTGCTTTTAACATAAAAAAGGATGCGGCAGTTCATTTCACCCTCAGTTTGGATCATCCACAGATGCGATGCACTTTCTGCTGTTTTGGGGGATGATGGAACAAGATTATCTTCTCCCAGTTTAATTAAAATGATTACAGATTAAAGGTCCACATGACTGATTGTTGCACTTTAAACAGCCAGCAGTGGTTGTTGGTAATGATGGACAATAGAGGTGCTGTCAAATCAGATGGGCAAACTTTGTTTTTAAATCAACAAACTGACAAGTAGAATTTTACACTATTTGTGTACTCTATGTGCTTTTCTCAGAGATTTCTGAGAGTTTGAGAAGACAAAACAAGCAAAAAGATTCACATTTTTCTCCTTTGGATTTTATTGGTGGATCTTCTAAGAATTTAATTATTCTGCCTCACTGAGAAAAATGTCTCGATGATTCATAGGTTGCTTGCACAAAGTGCTTTTTACCCTATTAGAAACATCATATGTTGTTTTATAAAAATAAGCAGATTAATTGTAACAGTCTTTACTATATGTCAGATGTGTTGAGCTGTTCTTGCTTTAAACATTTTCCTCCTCCTTTTTTCTTTTTATCAAAAGAAAAACCAAAATGGTTTTGAATTTTTTCACGGACAAAGTATTTAAACTTCTTAAACTTTTTCAAATCTTGTCACGTTACAACCACAAACTTCAATGTATCATATTGTAATTTTATTTGACACTAGCATATGATTAAATTAAAAGAAAAAATGAACCATGGTTTTTAAACTTATTTACAGATAAAATTTTGAAAAAGTGGGACATGGATTGGTACTCAGGCCCCCTGAGTCAACACTTGGTCGAGCCACATTTTGGTGCAGTTACAGTTGCAGGGTTTTTGGGGGTTTATGCATGAGACTTATGCACATTATTAGCAAAAGAGCCCAATGCTTGTCAGGTTGGATGTTGGGTGTCTGTGAACATCCATTTTTCAAGTCTTGCCAGAGTACTTGGATTTTGGTCTAGACCCTGACTGGTTCATTTTAATAGCATACCAATGTGGCTCTGGTTGTACAAATACAGCTAAAAAAAATAGATTATTGTGAAAAAGTTACATTTGTTGTTACTCATTTCAGACAGTGAAACTCATACAGATTAATCAACAATTTCTTGTAATTTTGATAATTTTAGTTTACAGATAATGAAAACCTCAAATTCAGTGTCTCAGGAAATTAAAGTGTTACATAAGATCAATAAATATATCTTAAACAGAAATTTCCACATGAAACCCAAACTTTGTTTTAATCTGAAAATTGGACTTTGGACCATTGCGCAACAGTCCAGTTCTTTCTCTCTTTAGCCCAGGTAAGGTGGCTGTGACATTACCATATTTCTCTGCCATACTTTTTCCTTCCACTCAACTTACTATGAATATAATACAACATTTACACAACAGTCTAATTTCTGAGACACTGAATTTGGGGATTTCATTATCCATAAACTACAATTGTCACAATCACAAGACATAAAGGCTTGAAATATAATATTTAATAAATCTATATAGAATATGAATTACACTTTCACAATATTCACATTGTTGGAGCTATACGTGTATGTTTAGGGTCATTGTTCTGGTGGAGGCTAAATGTTCAGGTCAGTTTCAAGTCTTTAGATTTTCTCCTGAGATTGGCCACTTTGTTGTCCCAAATATCTTCTCATAAACCTGATCAGCTTCCCTGTCTCTGCTGAAGAATAGCACCCCTACAGCATAACACTGCCCTCGTCTTGCTTCAAGCACTGCAAGTCTTCTGACACACAGTGTTTTGTAGTTTTGTGGTCAAACCTAAGCACCCTCTCTTGTCTCCCCAATATAGCTTATGGGAAACAGAAAGCAGGACTTCTTGTTGTGCCCTTTAAAGGATTAGTTTCATCTTACCACTCTTTCAGGCGCATCATTTCCAATTGATGCTCATTATCATTGTAGGAAAGTTCAGCTTATAATTCTAATAGGTGAAAAAGTTTTACATCTAAGGAAACCCAGCAGATTGCATCAATTCATTGACTTGCAGCATCCGCCTGGCTGAGCATGCAGTGACAGCGGACAGTCGCTTGCTTTGTGTCGTTTACTTTGCAGCGATCCCTCAAACTGAGCATGCATGTAGCAACAGAGGAGAGGAAAACTCCCCTTTAACCGGAAGAAACCTTTGTGGTTATGATGTGAACAAATGGGAAAAACAATATATGGGATGTACTTTATTTTGCAAGGCTCTGCATGTCGCTTTTCTATCTGAGCTTCTGTAATTAAAAATGATTACAATGATTTTTCAATTATTCCAAACACCTTTTCAGAAAACCCTTTAAGATTTTGTTTGAATCATGTATCATCATCAAAGACAAGCATGGCTCTAAAAACAGTTGATATAGCGGTTATTTCATCTGCAGCTGTTTAAAAGACGGTGACTTTCTTACTCAATTTGTATACACTTTTAAAGTGTAGACAAACAAAATAAGGCCCCCTATGTTTCCAGGGAAATAACTGAGATCCCATCCATGATGCACTCACTGAGATCGCTATTAGTTCAGGACCCCACAGGAAAGCAACGCTGGACCTGAGGCTGCGTGCAATGTTTTAACACTCAGGATGTAGTCATTCAATGTTGGATCTACTTACTGCGCTCGGGGTGGCATCTGTATCTGTTAGCCTCTGGTGCAGATCAAACCAGACCGTCTGTAAGCAGAAACACAACAACAACAAGAGCAGCAACGTGTCAATCAACAGGGGCAACTACAACGGCAGCAGCTAAAAGCACAACGAGAGGTGTCGGTGCGCAGGATGAGAGCAGAAGCAGGCAGAAAAGCAGGAGGCGGTGTTTTTCAGACAAACATTTTACAACAAAGGTTGCAGGATTAAATGTGAAACGATGGTAAATGGAAGCAACAAAACATGACACTGAACAAATGTAATTCTGAAACTGAATATTTTATGCAAAGACATAACTGGAAAGTCTATTTATCTGAGCATTGATTACAATGTTCAGGTTAAATAATCGGGACATAAAATAAATCTAGTTACAACTGGGTGTTCTTTAAAGACATCAGCAGAGCCAGGTGGGCAAAAATAATAGGAAATTGATCTCCACTTTTCTCCTTCGCTTCGACACTCGGTGACTCAAAAGTTACATAAACCCGTTCGAAAAAGCAATAGTAAGTGCTGTCGCTCTCTGTCACTAAGGTGACAAAGGAAAAATGCAGCTTGTGTATTGTTTGTGTGACTCAAAGGGTGACTGATTTTTACCAAACACAGAAGGGAAACGTCAGGAAATGGGGCCTGTTGTGCTGAAAACCCTGACACACACACACACACACACACACACACACACACACACACACACACACACACACACACACACAGCTCAGCGATTATGAATTCAGGCTTAAAGTGACAGCACAGTCACAGCTGGACTGAAATAGAAGGGGCTTTGTGTTGCTTGTTGTTCAGCACAAAAGATTAGTCTCACCTTTAAACAATACAGGACTGTCTCAGAAAATTAGAATATTGTTATAAAGTTCTTTATTTTCTGTAATGCAATTAAAAAACATGAAATGTCATACATTCTGGATTCATTACAAATCAACTGAAATATCGCAAGCCTTTTATTGTTTTAATATTGCTGATTATGGCGTACAGCTGAAGAAAAATCAAAAATCCTATCTCAAAATATTAGAATATTTCCTCAGACCAAGTAAAAAAAAAAAATTATAACAGCAAAACAAAATCAAACATTTGAAAATGTCCATTAATGCACTCAGTACTTGGTTGGGAATCCTTTTGCACAGATTACTGCATCAATGCGGCGTGGCATGGAGGCAATCAGCCTGTGGCATTGCTGAGGTGTTATGGATGCCCAGGATGCTTCAATAGCGGCCTTTAGCTCATTTGCATTGTTGGGTCTGGTGTCTTTCAGCTTCTTCTTCACAATACCCCACAAATTCTCGATGGGGTTCAGGTCAGGGGAATTGGCAGGCCAATCAAGGACAGTAATGCCATGGTCAGTACACCAGTTACTGGTGGTTTTGGCACTGTGGGCAGGTGCCAGATCTTGGTTGTGCAGCGTTTCCTGCCACATTTCCCCCTTCCAACACACTTTTTGTGAATGTGCTTTGAAACTGCACTCTGTGAACAGCCTGCTCTTTGAGAAATTTCTTTTTGTGTCTTACCCTCCTGATGGAGGGTGTCAATGATGGTCTTCTGGACAGCAGTCAGATCAGCAGTCTTCCCCATACTTGTGATTTAGTTCACTGAACCAAGCTGAGTGTTTTTCAAGTCTCAGGAAACCCTTGCAGGTGTTTCGAGTTAATTAGACGATTCAAGTGATTAGTTGAATAGCCTACTAGTATACTGTACTTTTTCACAATATTCTAATTTTCTGAGACAGTCCTGTATGTTGCATGTGAGAAGCAGTCAAGACAGCTACAACGGTTGGGTGGGGTGCACAGGTCCCACATAGTGGCTAAATGTTGGCCAACAAACACCATGCGTGTCTAGATTAAGGATCCTCCTGTACCTGGTGTAGATGTTTCATCCTTCTTACAGATTGAATCATTTACTATACAAATAAAGTTGAGCTTTCTTTATAGGTAATGTATAAGCGAAGCATGCACACAACTTTGTTTTTTTTAGTGGAAAATGAATTGCTTCTCAGTGTTCAGCCTATTGTATCCTTTTATATATGCTTCACTAAGCCCCTGTAAAAAACAAGGATTCGGTGTTCTTGCAATGAACCAAGAGGGTAATAAATAATGATAGTTTGCAAACTGAGAACATGAAAGACAGCAGGAGAATCTAAGAGCGGCACCCAGCAACAGAGGCAGTATGAATTTACCTTTTTAGCACGCAACAGGATTTCCAGCGTGTTATCAGAGCAGCAGTGCCAACGCAGGGCACCATTTTCATCTTGCCAGATATAACATTACTCAGTGTGTGGCTGACCGATTATTCATTCAGTAAACAATTTTTGATTTGCTCTGACGCAGTGTGATATTGTAATTTCCTCTTCCAGACACCTGCACAGTGTCGAAACAGAGATCTGGGCTGGAACCAGTCAAACAAACGGCAGGACAAAGACACTTTTAGGATGCCTTTGTGCAGACTTATCTTACACTCATATTCTTTCTGCAGTATTCTGTAAATAACCCAGCAGACATGTGTGTTTTGTCCTGGAGCTGTCATTGTTTTAAAAGTGCAGAGTCAAATAATAAAGCTTTGCTGAAAAACTTATTCTTTTTATGAAATAATTACTAGTGCTGTCTGTTGACACTGGAAGAGGACTGTACTGGCGCGGTTTTTGTATTTTTTGTTGCACTAGTGGGTTTTATTTGAAAGTAGGCCGACAGTAAATGGGGTTCAGAGAGGGAGAGGCACTCTGACTACCCCTGCGCCATCACCGTGCTCCAGCTCATTTATTCTGTTCCTTTCATTAAAGTAAAACATTTCGACCACAGAAAGAAAATCCTACAACACAATATGATACAGGCTACTCTATTATGCACATCTCAAATACCTTATCAGCCCTATTGAAGTTTATTAGTCTTGAATCTATTAAAGGGGACATAGCTTGCTTTTAAATCATTCCTTTTCACATTCAAGTCATTCTGTTCTGGTCTATAAAAAGTGGAACTGCAATGCTTTGGTCTGAATATCTCTTCATTGTTGCTTCAACAGCCCGTCTTTGTCTGAGAAGAAATAGTTTTGGTGCGGTTTCTTTAAATGCAAATGAGGCACTTCACATCCCACCCCCCTCACAAAAAAGCTTGTAAATAAAATGATTATAATTGATCTGAATAGAAGAGAATAACGAAGATTTTAATAATTAATTGCATTTCAATTATAAACTATGTAAAGAAAAAAATAAACATGAAACAGGATGAAAGTTCAGAGTATTAGTAGCAGAGTCAAAAATCCAACTTTCTCAAGAGTTCAATCAGTTTTTTCTCTGCTAAGTTGAATTTCAATATTTGCTGCATACTATATATTTATGTTGTATGACTTTAATCTTAGTGAACAGTTTGGAAGAAGGAAAAACACTCAATAATTGCTTCCTTCCTAGTGTTGGGTTTGGAAGGCTGGATGGTTTTCCTCTATGGATCAGGAACCAAATATTTTAACAGTAAAAAATAACCTTGTTGGTTTTAGTGCGTTTTGTTGTTTGCACAGGTGTGCGTTGAATAAGCAAAATACAAACCCAATCTAAAAAAGTTCATCAAGCTTGAAAGATCCAACTGGGCAGAACTTGTGTTTTTATTCATTTTAACTTTTTTGACAGCTCTATGAGGTTGCCCGTTGAGAGGCCATCAGGTGCTGATTATCCTATGGATTACAAGTCTGGAAAAAGTGTGTTTTTGTAGCACATTAAACAACCAAGGCCAGAGGAGGACCCCTAATTTTTCTACACTATCATTTAAGCTTCTAAGAAAAGGGCAGCTCCAAAACACTCGAAATGCCTCCAGCTGGAAGTAGGTCTTGATTTAAGTCTCAGTGTTTTGTCATTGAGAAAGAATAAAAAGGTGTTTTTCGAGATAACGTATTGAATTATTATGCAAAGTTTTAACTACTCACAAATTAGCTATGGCTTCTTTTAAAAGCAGTCAGAATTAGAAACTAGAGAAATATGATTATTTCCTTCGAGAAATACTTTGACACGTATTGACAGGCATTCAGAACATTTTACTGGACGTTTTAAAGATGTCAGAAACATTATCTGCAGAATATTCTGTACTGCAGGTCATGTAACGTGGCAAGATGGCTCCACCCTGTGCGGCTTAACGTCGGTCAGGCTTGTTCCTCTTTTTGATTGCTTCTGTTTAATTGTACTTCATCTGTCGGCCTGATGTTTCTGCTATTCTGGTTTATGATTACCAACCTCTCTTACATATTGGGTATTCTCGTAAGTCTATTTTGAAAGGGAAGCGTGATGGTAAATCCTCGGGCCCAGCAGTATTCTGTTCTGACATACCGGCTAACCTGCGTCGCATGCCTGTCATTTCTGTGCAGGCGAAGCGTCCCAGGAGAAAGAAGTGGCGCGCTAGCGCGGATCAAGGCTATTCTGAGGTCTTGTGAAATGATTTTCTGTTCCTGTTGGAGACGTGGCTCCTCTCTGGGTTTTACCTATTGTCCCGTGATTGGCAGAACGACAAGCTTTAGAGAGACAAGTGTCTCTCTAAAGATAAAATCTAAATGTGTCATGGGTGCAAATCATTTTAGGGCTGCAATGTATTACTATACATTATAACTGTATTGGTAATTTTGATCAAACATTTTAAACATTCATTAAAAATACACAATTTGTCAAAATAATTTTCAAAAGCATGACCTAATCAGTGTCACGTACCATCTTACTTCTTCAATACACCGAGATCCAAAGACTTTTTGAGTTCTCTTAAGTTGTGGAGATTCAGTTTCATTATGGTGGTAGAAACAAAGTAGGAGACACAAACTTCTGAACATATATCCTGATAGATTTTGAGATAGATCACAAGTTATGGTGTAGAAAATGCTTAGTTTTATTAAAACATTTTATTATAAGAGTCCTATAGGGGAAGCAGTGGGACCTTGGTTTTTGTTGTGTTGTTTTGTATTTCAGTTTTCAGACCAGTATTTCAGACCAGCAGACCCTTCCATAAATGTATTGCTATCCTCCCATTGGGAACAAAAGCAGGATCTTGTCAGGACTACTTAGTTTAGGTCCGTGTTCATCTTGGCCAGAAAACCCGTACTTTAATTTTTATATCTCAGTTGTTTTCTGATTAAATACATAAATAAATGGAAAAATAAAACAAAGCTCAGCTAAGGTTCCACTGTGTACCAAACCCTTGGCAGCCAGGGTTCTTACCCATACCAAACAAAGGCCACATGGCACTCCAGCTTTCATTCAACTTTACAGGTTTCTAGGTAGGTAGCAAAATTGGACTTAGAGTCCCACTCGGAAGTTTCCACCCTTGGACATCTGACTGGTTTCATATACATCAATCCAGACAAAAAACATCAGCAGAGGTTTTGAATTGAAGTCCTCATCTTCACCTCTGATGAAATAAGTTAAATTCACCCCAGTATAATCCCATCATATACAGTGCTGAGTAAACGTATCCATGCCACAAACTTCACTGTAACTGAATGGAGTTTTGTGTGATAGACCAACAAAAAAGAAAAAAAAAAACACAAATTACTGGAGTGGAAGGAAAATGAGACCAAGTGTAAGATTTTTTTAAAGGGAAAATATTATGCAAAATCCCCTTTTTCAGCCCTTAAATACATTTTTGGTTTGTACCTGGGGTCTCTAGGAATGCAGAAAATCTGGATGTTCTCTCTACAGGTACTGCAAAGATATCTTTATATTCTTTCTTAGTCATGTTTTTCAGCCATTAATTTTCCTTTCTCTATTATGTTTTTTGAACAATTATGTCACAGTCATGTTTGTTGTGGTTGGACCGGAACGCAGACAAGAGCTCGGGAGCTGCATGAAGAAGATGACGCTAACTTGATAAAGAATGCAGGCTTACAGAATTACAGGAACATGACTTGGACAAGACCAGAACAGAGCAGCACAGGTGAACTGAGGGATACAATCAGGCTGAAGGAAATGTGGGAGATTAAACTGGCAGATAATTAACAGAACCTAACAGGGAATAGTGATAATGGTCTGACATGGAGAAAGGATCTAACTAAGAAGGAACAGATAACAGAACCACAGAAAAAAATAAAGGCCATGAGCTAAAGAAATCTGAGTAATATAAATACTAAAACATAAACTACAGAAAGGCCAGCATAAAATAAGACTGTAACATGACTACTAAAATAATAATGAACATAGCTAACCAGACAGAAACTGAATGTAACAACTACAATAAATGATAATAATAAACAATTGCTGAACAGAAAACTAAACAAAAGACAAACACGAGGATCTAAGGATAAGCATAACAAAATAACCAGATTGAAGGATGCCCAGGGAGCTAACATAAGTAATCACACCCCTGGGTATCCTTACAGTAACAGTATTTGCTGTGGAGCTGCTAAACAAACAATTTTGCAAATCCGCCATTTTTTATTTGTTGGAGTGATTTTGTAACTCAAGCGGAAGGATGGTGAAGCTACAAGCGGATAAATTAAAATGTTTGGTTGTTGGGTATGTTAACCCACACAATTCATTACACTGTCCCCCAGCATATTATACAAACGGGGTGTAGTGGAACGCAGTGTATCAAGTGCCTCCTTTAGATTTAAAGAGACAGCACCAAAACGAGTTGCTCTTAGACTCACCTCAGAAAAGGGGTAAAAAAGGGGTAAATTAACAAGGAATTCAGACCAAAGCATTGCAGTTCTACTTGATATAGACCACACAGGAATAATTTCATTGGAAAAAGAAAGAACTGAAAAGCATGACATGTCCCCTTTAAGATAAATAAAATCCATCATATCCACCTGCCTTCATTCAGTTTATATAATTTATATATCAAGTCTGGGTATTTGTAATTTAATCTCCGATGATCTGGAAAGGTTTGCTGGTGAATATTTATGAACAAACAATGTAATGAAGACCAAGGAAAACACCAGAAAGGTCAGAGACAAAAGTTGTGGAGAAGTTTAAAGCAGTGATGGATTCTAAAATAATTTCCCAAACTCTGAATATCTCACAAAGAACTGTTCAATTCATTATCCCAAAATGGAAAAATTAAAGTTCAAATCTATTGATACTAGCCGTTCACCTGAACTGAAAGGCTGGGAAAGGTTAGCATTGATCAAGGAACAGGTCTGTGGTAGCTCTGGAGGAGCTGCAGAGATCTTCAGCTCAGTTGGGAATATATTTTGACAGGACAACTATTTGATGCGAACTCTACAAACTTTGCCCACATATACGACTGGCAAGATTAAAGCAGTTGTTAAAAAACAGCCATATTAACTATTTCCTAAAACTGATGAGCGGAACACAGCAGAAAAAAGCAAATCGCTGTGTGGCAGAAAATTAACCTTTAACACAGCCTTCCCATGTTAAAACAGAGTTGGCAGCATAATGTTGTGGATGTTATTTTTTAGCAGGAGTACAGAAGCTGATCAGTGCTGAAGGCATGATAAACAGAACTAAACAAGACATTACTGAGAGAAAACCTGTTTGTGGCCGCAATGTAACAATGCAACGGTTTATATCAAGGCATATTTATTACCATAAACCCAATTACACTATGGCAAGAGTTTTAAATTCATGTTCACAAGTGCTCTTCATCCAAGATGACTTTTCTGGCTATTTTTCAAAGAACATTTTCTTCTCTAGATGTGCAAACCAGTTAGAGACCTTCTCCAAAAGACCTGCAGACAGGATTGGAGTCGAATGATGGTCCTCAGACTATTGACTCATGGGGACTGAATACAAGTAGATCCAGCCTTTTTCAAATATTATCTGTAAAAAGTATTGAAATCCCTGCATAATTTTCTATCTACTTTTTTATTATTCTCTGCTGCATGTTAGTCCATCACCTAAATATCCCAATAAAAATGTTCACAGTGAGGAGCTGGAAAAGCTTTGACATTGACTTAAAAAAAATGCCTGAAAAACAGAAATTAAGTGTGGGTAAGGTGTGAGAGTCCTGTTTGAAATTGAATTTTGAGAGATTAAAGGATGCTGTGATTATTCCTTAAACCCGAAGCAAATGGCTGAATTAAAACATCACTGCCATTTTATTTGTGTTTTGTTTCGTGTCTTTTTTGTATTACTGCCATCTTTACTTGATCCTCTGAGAGTGAAGCAGAAGTGACTGAAACACAAATAGAATAGTTTCTTTTCTGTATGAGTGTGTTTCAAGAAAACAGAGCCTCACTGAGTTTAATCAGCTGTAAAAAGAGATTTTCTTCAAGCCACAATGACTTCAAACAACCAGGTAGGAGTAATGGGCTCTCTGGGGCCTTGGGGGCCACAAGTGATTAAAGAACATCTCTTTAAAGGTGTTTCAATCATTGCTGCCAAAATTGAGGTCACTGGACTGTGGGAAATTGTTTTATTTAAACCTGAGTCATGTGTTATATGAATTCACAGTTGGGCTTTAGGCTTATTTTAACGGGGGAGTGAGAAAACATGTTCTCTCCTTCCTCCACATCTTCGTCCTCCTACTCCCCCTGGCAGCATATTGTGTTTTGTTATTCTTTACTCCTTCTGTTATCGCTGCTTGCTTTTACAAAGTGAGCCAAGCGCACTGAGGGACCATTAGTGTTAAAAGGCTCTGTACTTAAAAAAAAATGTAAAGAAGGGGATGAAGGATATATGAACCAACAATGAGGAAGATAAGGTGGTGTCTTGAATTTTGGAGGTGCCTCGGGAAAAAGACGAAGTGAAATAGTTAAGTACTTTTCTTTTTTTAGAACATGCCCTCCCTTCATCCTTCCCTCTTAATAATGAACTCCTTGCTTATCCGTCTACAGTCCCTCTTTCACTCCTTTTCTCTTTTCATCCAGCTCTGTTTTGTTCTCCTGTTCTCTGCATGCAGCTTTGGTGTTACTAGTTTTGTTTCATTCCTTATTGTACAAATACAAGTCACACAGTGCAGACGTTTAGCGAGAGCATGACTTGATAAGGCGTTGTGGTGTTTAAAAGAAATGAGCAACATTAAAGTATAGTCTTATTACAGCAGAAGCAACATTTACCAAATGTAATTAATTTTCTCCAGAGAAACAGCAGAAATGTTTTTACTTGACATTCTCCCATGCGTGATGGATGGACTGAACAATATAATCCTAAGGGACTGTATGAAGTGTGGGACTAGTGGCGTGGAGGTCTGAGTCGCCACCTCATTTTCCTGGAGATCCTGACTTTGAATCTTGATTCTTTTGTTCCGTTTTTTTCTTTACAATTGATTATCTACGGTGGCCCTGAAGTGCAAACCACATCAACAAATCTCTAAACCCGACTACAAATTAAGAAAGACAACCACCTACTCAAAACCACATCTTGAAAAACATTACCTTGAAACAAATACAAATTAAAAAACACATCAATATATTGAAATGCACAATAACAATGAAAACAACAACATATTTAAAAAACAGGACAACAAAAGCATGTAAAAAATTACAACATTTTCAAATCCACAACTACATCTTAAAAAACACAATGACATTAATCTATCTGAAGAGGTAGGTACCAGTGGGAAACATTAGACATCGCTGATTGGACGACGGCACCATTTGGCTTTTGAATCAAAAGTTATTCTGCCTGAAGCAGGTTTTTGAAAACATGAATGTAAAGGTGCGTTCACATTAAACGTGAATTCGGCCACAAAGTCGCCACTTTTGCGTGCTTTTGCTGACCTGACATATCACCAGCCATTCACACAGCGGGCGACTGGCCAGAAATTCAGTAGAACACCTGCGCCATCTAGTGATGCTTTCACTTAACTGCCACTCCAGTCTCGTCACTCACTCTTTTGCAGGCTTGGTCCTTTCTGGACTTGTCTGGATAGTCATAAGCTGGTTTTACACTACCCTTGTTAAACCAATTCATGCCGAGCTCGGAGCGAGCTTGGTTCTGACGACCGTTTACACATCCCGTTAGCACGGTTCCTCGCCTCCTAGTGACGATCTATGGTACTACTGCTCTCTAGGACTGAAGGAGGGACTCAAGCAAATCAAAATGGCGGCGCCCGTAACATTCATGAAGTTATGCTTGATTATAATTGCTTTTTGCGAAGAGTCAGGCGAAGAAGGCAACATTTGGTGAATTTACTTGACAGAGTCGGCTTTTGGGAAGTGGATAAGACAAACGAACAACTAATAAGGATTTACAGACGCAGGAAACAACGACAGATGTTGAGGTTCATCGCACTGCTGAGCAGAATCGTCACTGGAAACCGTGTGGCACGGTAGGGAAGCTAGTATTTTTATGAATGTCTGAAACCGCAAAATTAGTCCGCTGACAGTAAGGAGATGACGTGGTCTGCTCATGCGCTCTTTGTTATCTGAGGACCGAGCCAGGGAAAAACCAGGCCGAGCCCACCCATCAAACTGGTCTAGATTTAGCGCGGTCCGGTTGTCTCTGGCACGGTCCAGTTCAGTTTGCGAACCATTTACATTCGACAGTTCTCTCAGTTACTGAGCTCGGACTGGTCTGGGCACGGTTAAAAAAGGGTAGTGTAAACGGGGTATTAGTCAACTCCGGCTGACCGCAGACTGCCAGTATCAGCTTGTCTTCCATGTGACATGAAAATATCTTTGTCTAGACCTCTCAACTTCTATGGAAAGTTCAGCGTGAGATTAGGGCTGGACGATAAGTCAGTAACAATATATATTGATCAATAGACGTATATCGATGATAGAAAAAAAAGGGGGCTAAAAAGGGAATAAAAGGGTCAATATCACTAACGCAGACCCAGGAACGCTCCGTCACCAAGCTCCGCCCCCTTCAAAGAGTTCAGAGAGCATGCGTTCTTTTTAAAAATTTTGCAGTTTTGGTAAAAATTTGGTTGAATAGAGGGTTGAGTTTGAATTCAGTGTTTGTGGATCTGTATCTAAAAATAGGTCACTAAGAACCAGCATAAAATGGCCAGCGCTGCACTTAAAATATTTGTTTTAAATTTGTTGATAATTATCAATATCGATCAATTTGATTTCTATTTTATCTATATGATTTTTGTCTATATCGTCCAGCCCTACGTGAGATTATGTAAATGTTTCTGAGTGTGCGTGCGGTTGATTGGTCGGAGGTCGACTTCCCTGCATGAGATGGAATTTGTACCCCCTGCACCAGGAGCCACACAGGAAGAGCAGATCTAGTCAACGCCGTCTGATTTTTTACCGACTGGACATGGAAGTAGAGATGTTTTACTTTTGTGATAGAAGAGTGTGGACACTTTATTGTTCTGTTAGTGGGTTAAAACAGAAAAAAAACCCTAACCCACACAACTGTTCTCCCTTTATTGTTTCAACATACAGAGACTGCATAATATGAGGAGAATCACGTCTGTTTAAACTCCATTCACAACATTATCGTTCGATATTGCACCTTCTAAACGGCTCTGTGGTCGTTTTCAGATTCCTGACGAAAATACTATTTGCTCTGATTGTCGCTCATCTCCAGAAATTCTGTCTGCTGCAACCCAAACTCCACCTTCCTGAGTCCATTCCAGCTGTCTGCTTTATTCTTTTAAAACATTTTGTTTCTAGATAGACACGCATGAATGGATCAAATTAGACAGACAGACCCCAAATGTACAAATAATCACTGAATAAAGTTAAGACCAAAATTATTTATAACTCTGATCGCTCTTCCTGATGCTCTGTTAACAGGAACTGCAGCAGGATTTACTGATGGCCACAAGCTGTGAAGAAGCTGAAACAGCTTCGCAGAAGGCGGGGTTTAGACTGAGCTCTGAATGGACAGTGCTGTGAACGGATCATCCGCAGCCCAGATGGGCTTTGTTATTTTCAAGGACTTATACCAGATTCACTTTGATTTGTGGCGCTTAGATGATTCCAGAAAGCTGTACCTAAGTTAAGTTATTTAAACTTGGACAAGACAGATCGTGTTTTGAGTATTGCTCAGCTCGATGAACCAGAACTGCAGCCCTCCTTTGTAGCTGTGCACTTCCTTGGAATAATGGGTTTGAATTGTTATGCAGTGCCCATGGCTTCCCATTTGAAAACGGCTTTAATCACAACCAAAACGGACACCCCAATCTTCAGCAACAACACTGAAATGTCATGTTTGACTAATACGGCGGAGCCCTAGTATTTAATGTGGATCAGTAAGCTTCTAATGCATCTCTTCATCTTTATGCTGATGACAGTTTTTAAAAGGAATAACATTTGCATGGTCAGCAGAGGAACTTCTAAATCTTGGCAGCTTAACGCATTGCTTGAGAGTAAATTGCCGTAGGGGCACGAGCAATCTTTTATGCACACAAATACATTCAACTTGACAGACGCATACTGTTTTATTGTGACAATCGAGATTCATGGCCAAAAGTTTCAAAGCTGTTCTGTTATTTTGCCAACTTTGTGTATAGGGTAGACGCGCATTAATTCATTAAAATAGCTTTATAAGCTTAAATAGTTTAGAACACAAAACAAATTTCATCCCCCTTGGTTATGATGGGAAAGTTCTGATAAAATAATTATATCAAATTATTCAACACTAAATTAGAACACTATTAAAGCTGGCCAGATCTGACTAAGATTACTATGTTCTTGCGTTGGTAATCATCGCCCTCAAAGAAAAGCATGCAGTTATCACAAATTTACCTGATGTGCAGCAAACTGCTGCTAGGAAGTTTACAGCTTAAACAACAGGTGCATGATGAAGAACCTCATCATTAAAGATTCTGCTGGAGAAGGAGGACTCAGAACATCAAAGGTGATCCGTCCATCTCCAGAAATATCCTTCTGGATTTATCACTCTCCTGCTGAGAGATGCACAAAATGACTCTGACACCAAGTCAGAGCTTTGTCTGCATTGACAGCAGACGGGTTTAATTTTATCTGATCTCCCACAGAGATGAAAACTTTTGGTCAATGGCCTTTTGACAACGAGCACAGCAAAGAAGCCACTTCTGTTCTATCCAAGCAAATCATCAAGGACAGGCTCAAATAATGCAGGGAACACAAGAATGGACAGCAGGAGGCTGGCATTTCTTTTTGTTGTTCTTCCTCTTTGATAACTGGCTTGTGACCGGATCAGATCACTACCAATACTATGAGTGCCACCGGATGTCCTGTCACAGCACTGGCCATTGCGGGATTGAGGTCAAGAAATTGAGACTTCTAATCATTTTGACATCTTCCTTTTGATGTCCCCATGTTTTCTTTGGGACATCATCATCATGTTGGACTCTCCAGTCTGCAGATTTGTGGCCACCACATAGGCTTGTGCAGTCGCTGTTCTAGGTCCATTTTGCAGGTGTGGCCAAGTAACAGCCACCCTTGATTTTGGAGTTGTTCTTCAACAGTATGTTGTTCTTACTTAGTTGTCACATCAAAGTGCCAGAGAGGTGCATCTTTGTCCTTAGTGAAATGTTGGAAAGGAACAGAAGAGACGCAAATGCAGTTGGCAGTGAATCTCCATTGTTGAAGCCATTTTCTTCCCTGTTGTCCAAAAGCAGGAATATTTAAACCCCCAAGCCTGTTCATCTGAATGCCATCCAGATAAACAGTGGTTGGCAAAATATCCTTTTGTCATGATCTCTGGGATTTTTGTTTTGCTTTATTTTGGTATTTCAGTTGTATTTATCTTTTGCTCCCTTCTTCCCCGTGTGTTCTACCAGATGTTTTACCCCATTTCCTCTGTGATCATGTCTTGGATGTCCTGTTCTCACTGGCTGAGTAAAAGGCTGCATCTTGGAAGAAACGTTGAATCCACAATCAGTACGGTCTGCCGTCTGAATAACTTCTCCAGGCAGGTATTCATGAAAGAATAACTGACAGAGACTGGTAACATTTGGCTATTATTTCCTGACAATCAGCTGGTTCCTTGACTTTGTAATTTTGATCAAAATTACTAGCTGTTAATATTTAATCTTTTGTAATTATTCATTATTATTCATAGACAAACCAAGTATATTGTTGCACAACATTCACTCATATCTCACAGTAGCTGGTCACTCCATCTAATAACGGCTTTGGGGGTTTGTTTAGAAAAATACATCAAATATGTATTCACCCATAAAAAATGAGCATTTGTTAAAATTTTGAAAGGGAAAATTCTACAACAATCAAAACCTACCTGTCACAAAAAGTTATGAACACAAGTTATTGCTCAAAAAGCAAGAATAATACCAATGAATCTGTCATAACAAAAACAGAACTACACTCTTCTCGTCAGTGTAGCTCACCAGAATCATCACAATCACTGTAAAAAAGAAAGTGTGAACAGAGAAAATAGACAACTTGGTAAACAGCTTTGTAGCTGGGAACTAAACATTCAAAAGAGTTTGGCAAAGTTTGAGTATTAACTATATTTACTAAATTAATAATAATTCAGTATATACATTACCTGTCAAAACGTTGGACTCACTTTTGTCATTCAATGGCTTTTCGTTATTTTATAACTTTCTACATTGCAGATACACAGTGAAGATAAAGCTATGACTCAAAAGTGTATAAAATTATGTATCAAACAGAAAATTGTGAAATAACTTGAAACCTTGTACATTTTTATTATATACTTTTTCTGAATACCCCATCCTTTGTTTTGATTACTGCCTTGGTCACAAGTGGCCTTTTCCTCAGTGCATGTCATGAGGTTAGTCACCTGAACTGGTTTTCCAACTGTCTTGAAGGAGCTCTAGAGGTAGTAATAAAAATAAAGAAAGCTTTGAATGAGAAGGTGAGTCCAAACCTCTGACTGGTAGTGTATACCTAATTATCAAAAACGACTTTGCTAAATTAACTATAGACCTTTCTGATGGTAGAATTTCATAATCAGGATCAATGGCATCCCAGTCTGGACATAGTAAGTCCTCTTACAAGATGTAAGGGAAATAAGAGCTGTAACATGAAAAAAAACAACCTCCTCTGTACGCTCTGCTTCACGCGTAAAAGCGTTCCCACTATCCAGTTGGGCATTTAAAATCGTGCAGGGCAAGTTTCTCAGGAGCCCATTGGCCAATTTGGATGATTGAACCATCGACGCAAATAGGATCAGGGAGGTGGGGTGTTTTGCAAAGATCCATTAGTTAATATTTTTCAGCAATCACAGCAATGGAAATGCATTCATCATAAAGCTAGGAAAGTAGTGTTGCAGTTTTCTACACAGTATCCAGGAGACAATAAAAAGCCAAAACAGTCAGGAATCACATCGTGACAATGAGACAGTGGATTAAAGGAGCAGAGTGGAAATATCTATGCAATATCTAATACAAATTATGGCCATAAGACAGCAAAGGTAAGATGTTATTTATGTTTCTTAATTAATGAAAAAAGCATTATTTTCCTTCTTGAGTTGCTGGTTCAGTGAGTTTTCAGTGTTGTAGAGATGTAATACACATAATGCTGGAAAGAAGAGGGTTTGGGCTTTAATTTGAAAAGTCGCTCATGTGTCGGTAATGCCGTATATCTTTGTGCAATAATCGTGTCTTTTTGAGGTAAAAATGTTGTTCCCATCATTTAGAAGAGACTCTCCCTGTAGCTAGCAAGAGTTCTGCATGATGCCAACAGGCAAAAACCTTGGCACGACTATTGGCTGTGGTTGCTCTCAATTGTTGCTCCTGGTTGCCATGAATAGAATGGCATCTAAGCAACCTAAAAGAGCAACGTCCTTCAACAGGTGAAACTTTGTGTTCTTTGCCAACTGTGGCCTGCCGTGTAAAAACTTTGGACAGCACAGATGTATACAGGTAAATCAACATTACTGATTATTTATGCAGATTTGATAGATTTGCTAATTAAATCCTTAAAATCTCACAAAATGTGAATGTTTTCATGATCACTTTAGGAATAGAAAAGGAAATCTCAAAACTACATTTTATTGCGGAGACTTTTGACCGTGACTTAACCCAAAGCCTGAAAACATTTAATCCGGGGTCAAAGATTTGCATTTAGCCTTCATGCTTTCCTAAAATAGTGTGGAAAATGCATTCATGAGACAACAAAACTTTTACTGTTCATTTATTTTCCGAAGTATAGATTGATAAAAATGTCAAATTTATGCCAAACCAAGATCAGCAGAATATAACAGTCATCACAACAAACCAGTAAAATACAAAAAGCACTTTACTTTGCTCAGTGTGATTATTCGAGCACAAGGTTCAACATGTTATCTCAAATGACTAAACCTACTTATTAAAATTATGTTTGAAGCTATATCAGTAAACCTAGAGCCTTAGGTTTACTGATATAGCTTAAATGTCTTAAGATCAAGACTTTATTGATGAAGGTATGAGGGTTCTGCTTGCACAAACCCCCCAACGCATTAATTTAAATCATTGCGATCTATCTCGAAGACAAACCAATTTGTAATGGTTGTTCGTTACCTTATTCTCCAGACGTCCGATCAGCTCAGCCAGGCGATTGATCTGAGCCTCGAGACCTTCTTTTCTCACCTCCACAGCTCCTGCAACAAACACAAAATAGAGGGAAAAAAACAATCAAAACACTTGAACTACAAAATGCATTAACTCGCAAAACATGGTTCTAGTTTATGATCTGATCTGATGCAGCTGGGTTAGATTTATTCAAATAGATGCAGTCATCTGCTGCTTCAATATTAATGTCCTTTCCTCCAGTGAATAAACAGGCAATCCATCAATATGTTAATTTGTATCATTTATTTAGCTGTAATACCCCACAGGATAAAAGACTTGAATCGTCCACAGTGATGCTGTGAAGGTGTTATGGAAAGTGACTTACAACTAAGGTCAGAAGTTTATGGAAACTCATTTCATGCCATCAATTGTGAGATTTTGATGAATCATTTCAATGGTTCTTTATCTAGGGAGTGATGATAATCCAAAACTCAACTGCTTAGTTAGGAAAAAAAACCAAGAATAGGTCCTTTCAGATCATCCTTTTGTTCTGTGATCTTTACATCCTTCTTGCGCCTCACGCTCAACTGAAAGTTCCCGACACAAAAAGAGGGGTTTAAGTCACCCCACCATCATACCCTGACCCACTACGGGAGTTAGCCGCAAACCCATTTCCACTATGCCTTGTAACGGGTGATACGGGATTGCAGAACAAGTGTGTTGCAACGGTTATGATACAGAGTTTAAACAGCTGCTCCAGCCAGAGTTTGTGAGAGCTGAGAAATATGCTATTGAACATGGTCTGATGCAGACAACAAGTTAAGGGTGCGGTACAACAATGTTTCTTGCATTAAAAGGACTTAATCGATTTGAAAAGCATGCACAATGAAGCGACAGACTTCAGCCTACACAAATTACGTATTGCTCAGGTGAATGCTGCAAAGTTTAAGCTACGCCACTTTGGTTCTGCAATACCTTGCTGTTAAAACACACAGTGGCTCGATGGATAGACATTTAAAATATAAAAGGGGGAGTGGTTTAAAAGTGGTATTGTGGTTGTCTGCCTGTTGCAGGGCTAATATGACATATAAAGTCTCCAAACCACTTTATTTCTAAAGAATTGAAAAAAACATGATGGGTGACCAAAGCATACAAAAAGGTAAGAGAGAACAGAGATAAAACAACAAAACAACTATAAGTTATTACTTGGGAGCTATAGAAAATTTATTATGGTACAGGTACATAGAAAAGATAAAAGATTAAGGCACAGATGTCAACTCATTCAGAGTAAAAGCCAAGGAGAAAAGGTATGTTTTTAAAAACAGCAAGAGATGGAGCCTACCCGACCTCCAGCAGCAACTCCTTTCAAGTTTTTGGAGCCAAAACTGCAAGGGCTCTGTCTCTGGTTTTAAAAAATGTCTTTTGGACAGTAAAGATCATCTGGTAAACTTATCTAATAGCACGCGATGGCATGTAAGGATGAAGCAGCTCAGACAAATAAGAAGGGTCCAGACTAGAGGCTGACATTTTTTCAGGATTCCCATGGGTCACGGGATCCCTGTGGGATAGGAATCAACTTTACAAATAATGATAACATGATTGGGACGGTACGGGATAAAAGGTTACCGGGAGCAGACGAGAGCGGGAACCAGTATTCATTAATCTAATCGATTTTTACATTAAGCTATTAATCAATAGATTTGATTGAACGTAACAGTATACAAGACAGTCAAGCGGCCAGTTGGCTTTATTTTCTTGATTTCTCCCTAAATCTCTCCGCCCCTCCCCTCACCGTTGACCAAGTTTAGCAAAAGTAGCTATTTTAGCTGACCAGAGTTGGAGTCATATTGTCTCAGTCTGTGGATATGGATGACATAAACCACAAAAACACAATGAGGGAGCAGAGAAGCTAGGAGTCTCCAAGGGGCCGCGGCAAAATGTATCAAAATTACGGGTGTGTTTGGTGCAAGAAGTGCGACTGTGGCAGCAGGAACGAGGAGACAAAGAGACGTGATCCAGCAGGGACTGATTGAGGAGGAGGTCAGAATAGCTGCTCAAGCAGGCCTCTTAACTGTACATAGCTTCAGATTTAATACTTAAAAATTTGATAATCACACAAACTTCTAAGGTTATGTGCAAATTTGCATGAATAAATTCATGCAGAAAAAATAAAAAAAGGACAAAAGGAAAGGCGCTGCTATTTTTCTAAATTTTTTTTACTCATTTTTTTTTTTTTTTTACCATGAGTGGAATGGGAGCAGGAGTCATTTCACTGTGATTACAGTAGAATGGGACAAGATTTTCTTCTGTGGGAGTGGGAGAGGACAGGAATGAAAATCCACTCCCATGTCATTTTGTAGTCCAGGACTTAAAAACAAATCTAAGAATTTTGAAATGGAGTTTAAACTGAACAGGAGAACAGTGAAGGGATTTTAAAGAGTATGGGTCTGTTTGGGATCATTATACTGTTGGAACATTCAAAGTGTGCATGATTGACTCCCATTGCATAAGGTTAAGTTAAATTTGCAGCTAATATCACAGGTAGCCTTCACTGTGCATTCAGAGATGGTCCTCCACTTCATAAATACTCCCTCAGCATGATGCTGCCACCACCATGCTTACAATTGTGTTGTTTTTCAAAGAAAAGCTTAAACTTCTCTAAATATTGTGTGTGTATATATATATATATATATATATATATATATATATATATATATATACGCACACACACACACACACACACACACACACACACACAATTACAATGAGTGTTGCAATACAATTATTATTTCTATAATTGCTTTGTGAATATTTTATTAAAGAGGGAGCTCCAAAAAAGAGTGATAAAATGCCAATTATTCATTTTTATTGGGAGGAGCCTGATCTGTTAAGAGCTGTTTAAGAAATCAGACCCAGTTCCTCTGAGGTGCTCCGTTTAATTGGCTCTTATTCCACTGCGATTTTAAAGATTATGAACTACACAGGGCTCATCCTAATTAGCTGTCTTTAAACTGATATTCAACACTGGCACTAAATGTTTGCTTTTTACAGGTCACCTCAACTTTTTTGAATACTTTTTATTATCTTGTCAGTCTGCATAATCAGCAGCAAACACAGCATATTAATAAGAATGGCTTCTTGCCTAACCTCTTGTTGACAAAATTACTACTTATGGCCTTTTTCTGATCAAAGGAAAGCCAGAGGATATAATATAAACTGTAATTTTGCTTTACACCTAAGAACTGCTTTGCATTATACAACTAATCAAATTTGAAGCCTCACAACAGTTGCAATATTGGTTTAAATGCATCCCAGATGCCAAAAGATGTTAATTCAATGTTAAATTATGGTAAACAAGGTTGATTTTTTCTTAAGGTCGACGATTGATGGTGGATCAACCATCAAACAATCATACAATTCTAGCCAATTAACCAATGTTGAAAAGATGTCATTGAATCAATGTTGTTTTGTGGTCAAATTCTAATAGCTGAAACACCAATGTCTAATCAATGTTGAATCAAGGTATGCTGTTTGTCGTCGTCCTCCTCCTCCTCCTCGAGCACTGGGTCAGAGCACTTTATCATTGGAGGTTTTAAATTAAGCCCCATGTTGAGGACAGTGGGTTGTGATCTTTTTCTGCACATTTTCTTACTTGTTTGTAAATATCATTACTGTTTGTGCGTAATGTGTTGTCAAGAAAACATCTACAAGTCAAAGAGCAAACAAAACAAGATATTTACAAACTAATACAAACTGGAAATACCTTAAACACATTCCAATAATTATTTGAAGAGTTGCATTAACAGAAAAATCCTTTCTGGCTAGAACCATCCCTCTTTAATCCACATCTTAGTTTAACCAAACCCAGAACCAATAAATAGGGTGCAAACCCCTGGGGATTGTTTTGTCTGCGCACCTGAGATGGAAAATGGCAGAGGTAAGTCTTTACCAGAAAACAATGAATTCCACTTGAAACATTTGAATGGAAGCGTCTCACTGCCAGACGTGATGAATAAATTTAGGAGCAGTGTCTCCTTACAACGAAACAGTTTTCTCGTAAGAACGAGAAAGTTTCTCATTATAACGATATAGATTTTTTCGTTAAAACAAGATCGTTTTCTCATTAAAACGAGATACAATTGTATGGCATGACATCGCATTTCATGGAAATTTGAGTGAAGTGTGAAGGAAAACAGAGATTGAGCCACTTTATGCCTTTTTGCTAAGAAGGAATCTGCAAGAGGATATGTATTTCAAAACAGAGAAGTGATAAAGTAAGTCACTGAATGGTGGATGAAGAGTCAGGGGAGCTTTTCGCTGGCCCAACTATAGGCAGTCTTAGAATATATCAGCAGGTTGCTAAATATTAATGTTAACAGAGGCTGAAAAATCATATGACAACAATTATTAATTGATTTATTTATATTTTATTATCATGTAGTACATAGTGAACCACCTGCCGAATCTGGTGTCAAGAGGGAAGTGAACCTGGCGTGCTCCACGGTGGGGGAAATGGGAAAGGATTGGACTTTGTGGACAGTTGTTCAGCCTGCTGAACCTCCAGGGAGATGACAGATTAAAGGAGCTCTAAGCAGCATATTTACTGTAAAATCAACCTAAATCGTTCTCATTTCTCACTGGGATGAAAGTAACATTCCCTATAAACAATCGGTCCTCTCCTTCAACAACGTCTGAGTCAAGTTTTTCTCCTTTCAAACCTAGAGGTATGATTCGGAACTACTTCTGTTCAGAGTGTGTCTCGTGTTTACTTCCTGGTTCCTCAGCCAATCCTATGAGATTTCCCAGGGTTCCCAGCACAGAGCGCAGCATTTGGTATTTTATCTTGGCAAAAGAGCAGCAGCCTGCTAACATGGAAGCCAGTAAGCGAAGCGGACCAGAAATAGAACAGAATACAACATCATATACCTGTCCTGTGTAAGTAAAAATTCAGAAGGGTTTGACACCGTTTAAAAGCGGTATATTAAATTGTTGGGATTGGAAAACTGTTGGACTGATTTGAGCCACAAGGTGTCATTATTACTTATAGCTCCTTTAAAATTAAATCACTCAAAACAAAGGGCAAGTGACCGCCCCCTGCCAAACAGCAAGTGAAGCTGTTCTTCACAAGCGTGCTGAACTGCGGAGGGATACTGCTTGCGACTTATCAATGAAAGTCCGTGTAGCAGCTGTTTATGACAACACGAAATACGGAGCAGACATTGTTGTCCAGATGGCAAGAAAAAGGGGAGGTGGTTCACAGAGATGGCCCATTGTTGGGTTTTATAACATACTGGACCTAGCAGGAATAAATGCCCACGTTGTCTTCCAGAAGTGCACTGGCACCAAGATCCCACAACGGAGCTGATTTTGGGGAGACAACCATCAAGGCAGGTGGAACAAGGTGGTCATCTAAGCCATCAGGACACAAGCGTGCAGCAAGCTCAAAAAAAGAGGCAATGCCAGGTGCAGAGAAGCTGCACTAATACCTCAGACACATACAGTAGATGTGCAAAGCTATGTGAGGGAGTTCTGCCAGGTGAACAGATTATCTGCGCTAGTTTTATTAGCGTCAATATAGTGCAAATAGTTAGAGTGATATAAATGTTCCTGCTTTTCTTTCACCCTTTAACATCCAGTTTGTGTCCTCTGTTATTCATTTCATACTTGTTGATTGTTGTTTATTAATCATTATTTAGTAATATGAATATTGGTGTTTAGATTTAATTTCTGTGATAAAGGTGTCTACTTTTGGATATGTTGATGTGTAATATTATATATTTCCTTGATTTATTGGCGGAATTGCTTGGGATGATCGGTACAAATAAAAGCTAAATTAAACTTTGTCCGGTAAATCAAAAATACTGTCTTTTGGTGTTACTTTGTTTCATAAAACATTGCTTGGCTGATTAAATTTAGGAAGTTAGAAACTTACAGGGAGAATTAACTGAGGTTTATATGTAGCAGTCAAAATGACCGCTTGGATAGTGCCTGTTAAGTGTTAAAACAAATAAAAACCAGGAAAAGATAATCTCATTATAATGAGAAACTTTCTCGTTATAACGAGATGGCTTTCTTATTTTAATGAGATACTGCTCCTAAATTTATCACGTCTGGCAGTTAAACGTTTCTGTACATTTGCCTGAATGTTATACAGTTAAATTCAGTTTTTAGAAATGCTACACAAGAACTTAACACCAATTGGTTTTTCCGTTTCCACTCCAGGTGAAATTATTCCTCAAATCCAAGCACAAATTCCAACCAAACAAAATAAACTAAAAACCAATTGATGTGTTGTTTAACTCATTGTTACACTAACATTAAGATAAGTATTCATGGATATTTGTCAGCGTGTCATTATTAATTTAACTATGAATGTAAAAGTGGAACCATACGGTTTGTGTGTCTGTTCGCTGACCTATAACCAGAACATTATTTAATATTTTGACCTGTTCTTGCATTGTTGTCTCCAGAGTTGCCCTATAGTTCTACTAAACCTGTTATCACAACAGTATTTGTCGCCATATCACCCACACCTGCTGTTCAGGGACAAGTTGCTGACTGAATTGATATACGTTTTCTAAAATAAAATTTTATGTTTATGCCATGTTGTCATTTCTAAGTTTGTGTTCACACATTTTTGGAAATATGGTAATGTAATTTTGAACAACATGACACCAATAGTCTGTCAACAATATTGTATGTTTAACACCAGTTCTAAATGAAGAAACTTGTAATGGTATGTTATGATATAGACCTATAAGCAGAAACTCATTGGCGAAAAGCTGAATATTTTAATGTCAAATATACATGAATCAATAAATTCCTTAACTTTGATTCAATATAAAACCAACACTTTACATGTAGATTACCATTTAGATGATGGTGGAATCAATATGCATTCCTAACATTGATTCAATATGCGTAGATCCAAATTTAGACAATGGTTAAATCAACATTGATATAGTATTAGTTATGGTTGACAACCCAATGTTGATCCAACATGGAAGTCACCGACCACTTTATGTATAGTTTAAATGTCAGGCTTCAACGTGGATTCAATATTTCTAACCATATTTTCCACGTTGATTCGCTCATATTTTGCTGTCTGGGATCACAAAGTCGACAGCACAGTGACGCTGATGGTTTCATGTTAGTATGGTGCAGTGGAGCTTCCAATCTGGAAACAGGCAATAAAGCAATGTAAAATAGAAGCTCCTCTCCTAAAGAATAGGAATTATGATAGAAAACTTCAAGTTTGGTTTCATGAAACTGCAAGATACTCTCCCAGCAGGTTTTAGGAGATTAATGCACGACCTGGATGTTTTCTGTAGAAGAACATGCTTCTGTCCTGCAGCACAAATCTTTAGCCCAGCCACACACATGGTTTACAGGAAGTCTTTGTCAAGTATAACATATAATCAGAAAACCCCTGCAGCACCTGCGATGTTGTTTTTAGTCTCTAGGCAGTCTCCCTTACCGGTTTCTGACATGTCTTGTTATCAATATTGGAGAAGCAATCATGTTTTTTTTTTGTTACCGCTATCTCATAATTTATCCACCAATGATAACGGATTGGCTGATAAATTGAAACTGATTGAACAACAACAAATGGATGCTAAAGGACGCAAGTGTGCAGTCATCATCAGTTTGCATCTAAATGTCTTATGAACAAAAAAGCCTGCTGAGATTATTGGGGGGAAAAAACAGTTTTTAAAGTGAGTGGGTCAGATGCACTGAAGAAGGCTTTAGACTAAAGTGTCAAGCAAGCTCCAGGAGTGCCTCCTCTTGAGGAGGGAGCTCTGCAGTAGTTTAGCCAAAAGTGCAGAGCTTGCTCAGCTGAGTGCATCTGCATCTACAGTGAGACAGAGACTTCTGAACATCAGACTAGAAAGAACATCTTATCATTCACATCTGCCCAAAAAAAAAAAAAAAAAATCAAAGATAGAATGAAATTCATCAGGAAGTACAAGGATGGATGGTAGATAATTGGTGCAAAGTTATTTTGTCCGTCAAATCCTGAATTGGATTCTCTGGGACATTTAGAAAATACATATTTTTTTCTGGAGAAGTTACAAACTTCAATGAGTGTTGTGCTTTTCCAACAATGGAGCGTCCTGATTCAATCCATGTTAAGGGTTGCTTCTCATCCAAATGGCTGAGAAGCAATTCTGCCTAAAAACGCTGTTGTTAATAAGAAGTTAGATCAAAGCATCCTCAAAGGGAGGCTTCTTCCAGCCATTTAGGCGCAGTCTGGTGATGATTTGTGTATTTTACAGCATAACAGAGCCACACCTTTGGCCATCACTGTACTGTACAGTCAGTTGCACAACAGTTACTTCATTTATAAAATATTTTGCACAGGTCATACAGTCTGCAAGGGCATACTTCATCATTGATAAACCCAATATCTTAAATGTTATGGGTCAAATCTGTTTTCCATCAGGTCATTTAAGACAAGAGTTTCCTTCATTGTCCCATAATAGGGAAATCTGTGTGTAACGGTGGCCAAAACAGTTACACACTGAATCAGTAATAAAAAAACTAAAGTTAGTTCCAAAGAAACAGAGAATGAACTTATCAAAAAGGACTAACTAAAAGTACACACGAAAGCAGAATAAGTATTTCATAATTATTAATCCAGCATATTCAGGTAAAAATAAAATAATGATTCCAGAATGTAGTCAAATTTAGTGTTTCATGTTCAACTCTTGAAGAAACTAGGAAAACATCACTTTCCTTTGTTTTTACCCCAACTTCTGCTGAATGCATCTCCAACCATCTTTTTTGCTACTTTCCTCTTGCCTCATTGACTAATTTTGCTTTTCCTCTCAGCAGTTTTTGTCCTTGCTGAACCGCCGGGGTCTTTTGATTCCCTGATGGTCACTGTGCAGCAAATTGGAGCTCGAGTTGCCCAGTCTTCATTAAAAGCTTTAACAGGCAGTCAATTAGGAGCTTCCTCCCGACATGCTAAACACACACATGCAGAACGAACACACTCACCAGCTGAACCGAGGTCTGTTACACGACAGACAGCCACAGATAAAAGCCCGGTGGTCAGAGTTACGGAAATAAATGGCCGAATCAATTAAAGGAGCACAAGAAGAATCACAGCCTTTAGATTCACTACCTCCGTCAAAAAGCACAGACGCATCTCTGGATTTTCTCCTCAATTAAACCCACTCTGAGCAAATAAACATTTGCCTAATTTATCTTACCATGCAACACACTTGTAAACTCATAATTAAATATGTTCTTCAGCTTGGTGTTGTGTTTTAAATAGAAGAAAGTATCAACTTTGTTCATCTTTAAGGAGAGTTGATGGTTAATATTCTTATGCAGATCATTATTATTATATAAAATATTGTAAATGTTTCACTTTTTAAGAAAATAAGCCTTCTAAAACAGTTGTGTGGTAATTAGCATGCTGGCTATGCCTTAACATTTTCCTTTCTGACAATTCATTTACACGATATGATTCTCTCCTACTTTCTGTGCACATAACTTTTACCTTAATATGGCAAAGTTCACAGTAAACCTGCTCTCATTTCATGTTGTTCAGTTTTTGAGAAAAGTCTTAAACTACAACTCAAACAAGTCCTAACAAGACAGCTTTCCTAATTCTGTGTACTTTGAAAAAATATCAAAGTTCCAGTTTGTGTAAGTTGAAGCAAAGTCTGTGCCTTGATTGTTAATTTCACATATATGCTTTTCAGGCAGGGAGAATAATAGAAATATCAGAATTTTTAGGCCCAAGCAGCACAAGTGCTGCAAAGGGACTCCCTGTATATATCTTATTCCCCTGTCAAATGATTTGGCTTTTTGGAGGTCTAAACCTACTAAACAAGAGAGCAAAGCACTAAGGTGTATTAGTTCTAGACCAGTATACTTATTCAAACTCAAAATATTTTAGTCAGTCGTGTGTGAAATTTAAGTATTTCAAGGTTTTTGCAAAGTCAAAGCCGTTTCATTGGCTCCACAGTGCAGTCGTGCAATTATTAAACCACCCTCCCCATGTACCTTACTTCCTTGTAGAGGTATGAAATTTGGTCCACTTGTAGAGCCTCCCATGACCAACCGAAAACTCTCTTGCGCTCTACAACAAACAGGAAGTCAGCCATCTTGTTCTGAATTTGCAATATTGACCCATGTTGACTGCTTCTAGCCTCTCTGCATTTTATCAAATTCCTTTTAGTGTTATTGGCTTGAAATTTTCAGCATTTGCTCAAAAGCAATGCAGGATCTAAAGTTATTAAAATCCAGATGTTTTGTGCATGTCTAAGGGGCGGGCCTCTTCATGAAAATCTAATTTGTTAGAGGTCCTACAAAGAAAGTCAAAGAGACACCAAACCTTCTGTGACTGATCCACATCTGTTCCCCAACAGAACTCAAGGGTCAAATGCATACACCACCAAAGCCCCGCCCCATGAGAAACAGAAGTCAGATGTTTTACTTGGGAAGGACCAAATTTACCTAATCAACCTAAAACTGTGCCCAGTCAGAGACAGAA